>CM040741.1:4335000-4445000 GCA_022829145.1 Albula goreensis | reverse complement strand
AGGGGGGACAGGGGGCACTGCAGTGGTGGGGGTACTAATGCAATTGTCTCAAAAAAGCGCCCAAAAACCAACACAGCCCTCCCATCTCAGTTTTTCAGTCAGGCCACTTAAACCCGATGGGAACACGGAACCATTATCAGAATCATTAGTCCAATATAAGCTCAGTATCAGAGAATTGAACCGGCCTGCAGTTTAACGGAGCACAATTAGTTGTTCCGTTGGAGTAGAATTACCCTGTAAATTGAGAAGGCACCCAATAAAAGGCCGGGGGAGAAAAACAGGGTGAAAGAAAAAAGAGAGAGACAGAGCGAGAGCGTGTGCTATACAGAGAGAGTGAGAGAGAAAGAGGGGGAGAGAGTGAGACCGAGGGGAGCAAGAGAAGAGAAAGAGAGATTAAAATTGTTTGAATTAAGTCCACGCTCAGCCTATTCACCCAGCATTCTGCACAAATCACGGCTTTGTTTGCCCCTCTGTAAAGTAGTGTCAATCATCTCAACCCCTTTTTTTTTCTTTTTTTTTTTGTACGACAGGAGAATTTATTATGAATTTTCTCTCTCTCTCTCCTCTCTCTCTCTCTCTCTCTCTCCCACATAATGAGGAGCTTCCATCTCAGGGGGCTAAGAATAGGCAATAGAGGCCGAAGTTAGCCGTCACCAGGCCACTCTCACTCTGGACTGACATCAAAGTGTCCCGAGCCGTCCAATCAGATTTGTCTTACAGGCATTACGAGATGAATATGGGGCAGCCCAGGCACAAAGGGGCCTTTGTGTGGCCCCCGGAGTAGAGACCATTCACGATCCGCAACAGCCAGCCAGAGTGGAAGTAAATGGCGGAGGGCCCCGTGAAGCATCCAAACTTCTGGGCGTACAATAGCACATGCTAATCAAGGCAGCCCCCCACACAACCGAAGCAGGGAGCACTGTTGGGTCGTCTGAAGTTTGAAGCCCATTCACCCACGGTGAGGAGGTTGTGGAGGGGGGCATGAAGAGAGGGATTACCTTTTTCTACCCCCCACACACACACACACACACACACACCAACAATTCCTGGGTCTCAAAGACAGGAGGAGGAAAAAAAACAGGAGCCTAAAGACTAACTTTTTTTTGTCAGAAAGCACCCCGGACTTAAATCAGGAAAAGCTTGACGCTGGTGAGATTTTGAAACAGGGCGGGAGCTCTGATACAGTGGAGTGACCTCTTAAACCCCAGCAACAAAAGACTCTTATAAGAGGCAGGTACTCATTTCGAAAAAAAAAAGATACATGAACAAAGGAACCAGAAGGTTAGACAGAACCAGACACATTTACAGACAGGCAGGCCTCCCTGTCGCTATGCGGACTTTAGAAAAAAAGGTTTGTTTCATTCTCCGACACCAAGCCATTGGCTCAACGGTCTGATTAAATCTGTTCAGGGGGAAAAAAAGGTCACAGCTTTCAATTTCCACTTCAGGATTTCTGAAGTCCTTTTCATTGGCTGGCAGTTAATGCACCCACCTGTAAGAGAGATCATGATTCGTCACATTAACTGGTCGAGAGGCGGAGATCAAGCTGGCTGGCTCCTCCATTACAGGCGGGCTTATCACCAGAAGCACTGCACTTTGCAGCCAGGTGTTTCTATAAAAAAAAAACATTAGTTCAGAAAGGTAGGAAAAGGGCAATCTCCATCGTCAAGGTGCTAAAGCTCAAATGAACTGTCGCCAGGCTGAGTGGGTGGGTGGGGGGGGTGGTGGTGAGGGGGCAGTGGGGGGTCGTGGGGGTTTGGATATTAATACAGGGGTGATCCAAAACAGGCCCCAACCTTGGCTGGCCCCCGCTCCACCTGCGCTTATCTGGGGAGCGGATTTAGAACAGGCCTTGACCTGAGAGCCGGGAGTCAGTCTGGCAGTCCGAGGCAGAGGAGACACACACACAAACACACGAGGCAGAGGAGACACACACACACACGCACACACACACACACACACACACACACAGCAAGGGCTGCTGGGTAATAATGAGAGCAGGTATTATTGAATGTCCTTCTGGAGGCCCCTATTCATCATCATTACTCTCTGGCCCGGGTCACAGTGCACCCCTACCTCGGCCTTGTTTGTGCACTGGGGCTCCAGCACTCAGTGAAGGAAGGCACCCACAGGTTATAAATGGCTCTCCCAGGGAAGCAGGAGAAGGCTCAGATTTTGTTTTTTTTTTTTTTTTTTGTGGTCGCTTAAAAATTAACATCTTTGTCACGGCCTCTCAAGGTTGCTCCCCATCGTTATTTTCCCCTCTCTCTCTTTCTCTCTATCCCCCCCTTCTCTTTCTCTCTCTCTCTCTCTCTCTCTCTCGCTCTCTTTCTCACTCCCTCTCTCAAACATAGGTGTCACTTCTATCGTTTGTTATAAATAGGGAACGATTCATTCTATCGGTGTGATTTATTTTGGGCCGCGCCAGTTTTTTGAGAGGCGTGAAAGATGGATGGCGCGGGCCGACGCGGCGGAGCAGGAGCCACATTCCTGCCACAGGTACGACTCGAGCGAATCACCACGGCAACACACTTAGCCTGGATTACCTGGGCATCCATAAACTCAGTACATGTGAAGGCACTGATTGGTTCACCATGTCCAGAAGCCTATCACTATGCAAAGAGGGCGGGGCATCACATGACAGCTAACGATGCAACACATATCGTGATATGAAAGTCATGATACAATACGTATCCTGTCACAATATGCATAAGAAAGTGACTTTTGTGATATCAAAAATTACATCTCATTAAGGATTCTGGAAAAGGACAGTAATTTATTGTCAACTGCACAATAAATTAAAAATAAGTAGGAGCCAAAAACACAATTTGTAGTCCAAAGAGCTCAGTGATGCACTTCATTAGAAATGACAAAAGAACAAAAACGCAGTGTGGTTTTGCCTTAAAGTAGTAAAACACAATGTATACAAAATTAAATATGTGCAGCTGCATAATATTGATATGGGCATCAATATACCATTAAACGCATCATGAAGAAGAATGACATATTTTCAAATCAATATTTTTAATATACTGCTACATGCAAGAAAGTGGACTTTGATTCCTCATGTTAAATACAACCAATGACTTTAAACTCAGAGAGTAGAGAGAGTAAGTATTGTTCTTATTGACAAATAAATAAATAAATAACAAATAATAACAAAGAAGTGCAGGAAACAATGCAGAATATTTTCATTATATTTCACTTGCAGGTTGAATTAAACCCAAAATCGAGTGTCAAAAGCCAATATTCTCCAGCAAACTGTTTCAGCTACATGCTGGGTATGAACTGAACGGTAGGAGACTGTATCCATTCATTCCACATTCTTCAAAAGTCCCAAAGCTCAGATATTGCTTAGAAGGCCGTACAAATCGTAGGTGTGACAATGGGGGTACACAACACACGGCAAGACAAAGTCCACTTTTATCATTTTACGAGCACCATGGATGACTCATTACCACAGAGGGATTACAACGTTCCGAGTCCCCACCCAATCGGTCCCATACAGGTGCGTTCCTGCAATCTGATTGGATGCAGGAATGCGCCACAGAGCCTGGAGGCTGCCCCTAACCTGAGCCCAGGGTCTGATGGATGGCGTAAAAGGCCGGTTCTCCGTGCTTCAGGTCCTCTATGCTTTCACCTGTGGCCTCTGACCCCCCAACAATAACTGGAGAGATACACATCCGCTTTGCAAAAAAAACTATTTTCAAAAACAACCTGTCTAAAATGTCTTTGGCCACCTTAAAAATGACCAGAGCAGCGAGCGAATGTGCCACCACAGTCTGCCTTGTAAGCAGGCCTACATACTCTCTGTATTGCTGAAAATCTTTTTCACACTAACAATGCATAACTTTGAAAATGTCCGTCATCTGAGATTTTTTTTGTCCTGCCATGAAGGCTCATGGGAATTGTTGGAACTTCTGGGGGAGTGAGTGCTTCTGGGAAATGCAATGTATTTCACAAAGGTGAAAATCTGAACTTGGGATAATGAAGGCTATATCTTGATATCTTCTACTTTCAAATATATGTATATAAACATATGCAAAGATATATATATATAAACAAACAACTGAGTATATAATAGAGGAGTGTTCTAGGATAAATAATAAAAAGATAAACAATAAAATAAACAGACAAATGTATTGTCTGATGGAAATGTATTGTCATTATTTAGCTATCGGACCCTTCTGTAAATGTAATACCAGAGCCACATACTAATTAAGAACTATTTAAATTTGTCAGCATTTGACAGGAACTTCTGAATTCACTCTCTACCAAACCCCTGGTGTTAGAGAGTGAAAATTGTGTGTTTACATGCAGTAGTGTCTTTTTTTTACTTGTGTTTAAAGTGTGTTTGTTTCATAAATACATAAACAGTTCTCTCTTGCTGTTGTAATAATAAACACAATTTTTTTTTTTTTTTTTTTTTTCTGGGAAAAAAAGCAACAACTCAATGTCAGTCATTGTGTGCAAATACAATTTCTCTTTTGTCTCCACGGTGGTATTGTATGTCTGATCAGTGTTTGGCGGGTGGGCCAATGCCTAAGCAGTCTTAATGGAGTTTTTGTCATATCTATCACGTCATCGCTGAATTTATGTTTATTTCCTTGGGTTCAATCCCTTGCTGCATGTAGTGGCAATGTCAACAACCCCACAGGACGCTAACCGATGCCTCCTTATTGAGACCGAGAGGTTAACCTCTCACTCTGCCATTCTGAGGTCATCCTGACCAATTTCGCATCAGGTTATTTATGGTAAATTCACAGTCAGGAAATTGAAACGTCTGAACATACATCAAAGGTTCATGCATGAAAATGTCGTTGCCTGAATAGCCTGTGTGTGATTGATTAGTCAGTATTTGATTACCCTAAAATGAACATTACCCTTTGCATTGTGAGACGGAATATCGTCCCACCGGTTAAAAGGCATGAATAAATCTTGTTTTAAGGGACCCCTTGTAAATTGCGCGACTGTCATCAGAACGCCGATCAAACGCAAGCGCATGCATTTTTACATACACATCGCCTTTGCATGACAAGAAAGGACAATGCAAAAAATAGATTTCCACGCATACGATAATGGGGTAGCGGTTCTTTTCTACGAGGGTTTTTCTATTGACTCCGTGGGATATCGGGGTTATATAAAGAAATGAATAATTGCTGTCATTAATCACTTGTTTGAATTTGTTTGGCCCAGTCGAACGGGGGCTTATGGTGTGTGCGCAGCGCGAGCCGACAGCCAATGAGCTCGAGCGCATGTTTGCTTTTGAGTGCAGGCGCGTGGCTCACACCTGCACGAAAAACCAAAAAGGGGTTGGGTTTGGTTGGGTTGGGTTTGGGGTGGGGGGCGGGAGGGGGTGGCTGAGTAAAATAGGGCCTGGACTCTGTGCACTTATCGGGAAACCAATAAAAAGTACCTCGAGCCTCACAATAATGGCAGAATGATAATGAGTAACCTTTGAGAAGGAAAGCAATGTGTACTGTAATTTTGTCAGTGCGATGGAAATAGAGCGTGACCAATTTGTGCTATTGCTTTGCAAACAAAGCAGACAAAACTATATCTTATTAAATTATACCACCAGTTTGTGGTGTTAAAATGTAAACAAGGTAATAGTCGTGGCTGTGGTCAATCAACTACCAGATTAAATTGGTAGCTAGAAATAAAAGTTCATGTTGGCCTAGCGCAGAGCGTTTAGTCTCTTTGAACGAAATAATGCATTCTGTTCTAATCCTTTATAGGGCAGTGGTCGTAAAGTAATCCCCATCGCTTATGCATGGGTTATCACATCTCTGAATGTGTATTCTAAATAGAAATTGCAGGGCCGCTGCCGTGCGTATTTTCTGCGCGGTCATCATGAATGTGAGGTCTTGCTTTTTGATAATGGGCTTATTCTGTTTGCAGAGCTAGAGCTGCAGGTGAAATTTAGTCCGTTTTTCTCTGCTTCTTCTCCTCCTTCTTCTTCTGCTTCGTTTGGCAGCGATGTTTATTTACAATAAAAAGAAGCGCATAATACGTATAATGAGGCTTACAATAGCCCTCACAATGGGGTGTTGTGGTCCCCATTTCGAGGCTATTTGATTGGGGTTTGTGCGCGAGCTCGAAAAAGCCTTTGGGATGCGACTTAGCCCTCAACATGGGTTGTGTTTCAGACTGATCTTAATCGAGCAATTGGAATTTTGACCCGGTGCATTGTCGGTCCGATTCTTCTGAATCCAGGCACGTCACAATATCCCAGTCTTTGATGAACCCATCCCCCCCCCCAAACATACACACACATCATTTAAGCTATAGGGTTAAAGAGAGAAGATAAAAAAGAAACAAAGCGGCGTGCGAAACTTAATATTAATCTCCTCGCGCACAATGGCAACAAAGTGCTAGCACTGCGCACGTCTTTTCATGGGAGATGTGGCAGTTCTGCGCACCTGCAGCGTTCTGAATTCTCCAGCGTTGGCTTAAACGTCAGAAGAACACCAGAAAAGGCTGCAGGCCATGAAAGCAGAATATTTTCTGTAGAAACACATATAAGTCAAAAGTCTTTCGGGTCGTTGCCCTCTCTGTCATGTGCTCATTATGTGTGCTATCGTTATTTTCACTACAGTGCACTGAAAGTGGTTGAACAGGTAACTGGCCACACTTCACAAAACTGACACCAAAAGTTAGTGCAGAATGCGAGCTTGCGCATGGAGGCTGGAAGCCCACGCCGTGAGAAATGGTTTCTAACACTGCAAGCATGGGAGCACTGCCCTCGGGGTAACACTGCTCCCCTAGTGTTCAGGGGAAGAATAAACACACCATTTGTGCACACAGCATTTCATCACATTTTTGGACCTTAAAATCGGTGATAAAACAAAACAATCAAATGCAGCACAAAGTATTGTATAAATAGAGTCATCTTTATTTATAAAGCCTATTTTACATAAAATATCATAAATCTGTTTAAAAAATTGCATATGTACATTTTAGTATGAAAAATGTGGAATACAAGTGCATCCTTTTAAAAAAATCTTCCATACATAAAACACTTCAATCATTCTTAGGAACAGCTTTGCCATGATACCAATTCAGGACAAATTGACTATACAAAACACAATAAATCCAGTGATGTGAGCAGTGGTTTTAGACATAGCCTATCTGTGAAGAACGGCTCTCACCACCGTTCTCCCTGTACTTTACGTACTCGCACTCAAACGGCGGCAGTGTCCGTTCTTCCACAGTAAATATAGCTTCGCTTTGCGTTTATTTGTTCGAGTGTACAAAAAAAAGTTATCTTCATATAACTCAATGCGATGTATGATACAACCAAAACAAACAAAAAAAATAGAAAATGTACATTAATTGTAATACGAAAAGAAAAGGACATATCACGTTCCCACTGGTTCTCCAGCACGCCTGTCTCGTGCGCTGGAAAAGTAGCAGTCCCATACAGCTTTCAGTCTCTCGGAACACTGCACACCTTCACCCGCCAACTGGCATCGATTACAAAACTCTCCTGGTACCACGTCACTGTGGAGATACTGACTAGTCCTCACGGATCCAAATATAATTAATTGCACTTAGTTTAACAATTATGACATTCCCTCCACAGGTTTTAGTGGTATCCTATCCCTTTGTCTCTCGACGCTTTGTCCGACAGGACCGGACGAACTGGTTGGCCCCCCACCCTCCCACCCCCGTTATTCAGAGAAGCACACGGGGACCCTCGTAATCCTCTTCTCCCGTAGCATGGCAACGGCGACTAGAAGTACCCCGGTTGATTTCCTCTCCAGCTATAACTCTGCACCTGCAATGCTTCAAAAGAAAGGGGCAATTAGTGTCTAAGTCAGGACGGCAACAAATGTAGTTGAATATGCAGTGAATAGCATAATAATTAAATGAGAACTCAAATAATTACTTGGTTTTAACTACTGACATAAGCGCCATGGGGCGCAAGTGGTAAAGAGAAGGAGGACATGTAATTTACCTGGTCAGTATCTGTCGAACCAGGTAGTGAAATCCAAAAGTTCTTGTTCCTCCGAACTCAGGTGTTCGTAGCTCCCTTCGTCTGAGGAGTAGGTGGAGTGAGGCGATTCCGGGTCTGCCGAGTAGGTGTTTGAAATCGTAGGGGACGGCACCCCGCACTGAAACGCCGCTGACACTGCGTCGTGCTCGTCCAGGAGCTGCTGCAGGGCTCGGATGTACTCCACAGCCGACCGCAGGGTCTCCACCTTGCTCATTTTCTTGTTGGCCGCCCCGTTGGGCACGTGCTGGCGCAGGGTCTGGAAGCCCATGTTGACCTGTTTGACCCGGTTCCTCTCCCGCTCGTTACGTCTGGCCACCGCCACTGGCTGCTGCTGCGGTATGGTGTAGCCCAGACCGTTGAAGCTGAGCCTCCTCTTGCACCGAAGCAGTTCCGGAGAGCTCGAGCGCTGTCTTTTCAGCACTTTGTTTTTGCTCTGGTGACTCGAGGCGCTGGGAATGCACTCCTGGGCAGGGGCTTGCAAGGTGAGGGTGGCACGCCCCTCCGAAAGTCCGAAAGAATATGCACCTTGAGTGATTTGCGTTGTTGTAATGGTGGTGCTTTCCATTTTGCAAAAAAAAAAAAAAAATGCTGATTTTTCAGAAAAAATGGATGCACAAACGCACCCTCACACACGGAAAAACACAAATGAAAGAGCTGGCAATGGACTGCTCTCGTGTGCTTCGCGTGGGGCGTGTGGCTGGAGCGGCACGGTGGACTTGGATCCAAAACCCTAATAGCACCTACTCCACAAGCCGATCTGATGCAAACTTTGGCAGCACTCCTCTTTTTCAACACGCGCCCTACACCCCACCCCTTAAGAGTTGCACGCTTCCCTGGAAGGCCCCGCCCCGCTGTGTGATTCTTCTGCTCACCGGCTTCGCGAGCCAGGCGCGTGGCTCGGGGAGCTCAATAAACAATCTAGCGCTTTCACGGCACCAGGAGCACGCGCTGTGCTCATTTACATTCCAATATACCTAGCTTGAAAGCCTATTGGCTGATTCAAACGGTCTGCAACCGGGTGAAAAAAAAAAGAAAGAGTGAAAGAAAGAAAGAAAAATAGGGGAGAAAAGTGAATGGTTTGGTTCTCTGAAATGTCTTTTGAATTTGACAATGTACCCCTGGCAAGACTTCAAATTATCAGTGTCTGTCCAATTCCCCCTTCCCTACCGCCTCCTCTCAGCCTTTTAAATCTAAAATACCAAGGACGTTCTCTCAAGTATCCAGGTTACTGCTGGGGAGAGGGAAATAACTGGCAAGCGTGTCTCTGTCTATAGAATAACTGCTCCTTATAGACCTCGCTTTAATTTAAAGGTAAACATCCTTTTGATGACATTTGTCACTAGCCACAGTGGGCCATCGCGTCCCTTCTGCGAGCTCCCACATTTAAGAAACACAGGTGCATGCACGTATCGCGCTCGCAACTGCAAAAAAAACCAATGCAAGACTGCATACAAAATGAGCCTTTCTTGGAACTGCACGTAATTCCACGGGAGGCGACTTTTTTTTTGTTTTGAGAGTATGCCACGCAAAGTTCTCGGTTTAGGACAATAGCATTTTTTTCGTAACTTTTCTGTTGCCATTTGTCTTGCAGTTTTCTTAACGGAGTTGGATGCGTATCCGATGAAAGCTGTTCACGTGGGAGAGCAATTACATAAGTCACACTTGCTGATATCTTGTGTGCGACAGTTACATGGAGTGTAGTTGTTAGGTTTTTTCAATCAAGAAAATGACACTGCATTCTGTTCTCATTGTCATATATAGCGGTATATGAACCATTTTATATCTTGCACACATAGATACATGTTCTCTGATCTTCTTTGCATTCGAGCACTCGCCTCTAGATGCCTAATTAAATAATGTCAAGTCTTACTAGCAGAATACGGAATTCGGTTGTTAACACAAACTAGGATCAAGTTTTCCAGAGCATTTCTGATGTTGTTATTGGATTGTTTGGTCCAAAGTTCAGTAACCCCCTTGTTTCCAGGGAGGCGTCGCTAAATTGTCCATTTTAACAGCCTTGTAGAGATTGATCACCATACTGTGACAGGGTCTTAGAATACGTCGTTCCCATCAGAATACGCACTATACTGCCTGCTATGTTCAAACGCTGGCACAAACTTATTTAACAAAATGACGGATAGGTAAGGAGGTCTAAAAGAGACGCTAGCCATTCTTACAGCGTTCTTCTCTAACCGCAGTGTTTAAATGACCATGTTAGGTCTTTCTGTGTCCACAAATCCGTTTCTTCGGTGCCAACTTAAAGAGGAATTGGCTATATTGTGGTGCAAATTTCACCCTAGGAGTGGAGTTTTAATCATGCGTGCAACCTGTGAATTTAAATCTGGAGGAAAAAATTGACATGCTTGTCACAGCCATTGAAAGTAATAGGTGATTGAAATGGACGCATGGACTCGTGAATTTATGACGATATGCATATTTTACAGAAAGTACTATAAATCAATTGATTGTGTGGTTGCGTGTGTGGACTTACTCAACATGACACACACTACAGACATATTTTGTGGAAAACAGGCAATGGTTCAAGTTCATTTCGAAGCCACAAGCTTATAGTTATCAGATGTCATGTTACAGTTATACCTTACCATACTGGGCACGAAATATGAAATGTATCATCGTGGTAATATTCCTTTACTTCCAATCATGAAGTAACCACATTCAACATGTCTATTGTTAATCGTATAAACAATCGACTTTCCAACATGCAAGTTGCAGGTTCCTGCACTTCATAGGGAAGGGTAGTGGAAAATGAACCTACAGCGACCTCTATCGGTTGTTTGTTAGATAGCGTTCCTTGAGCCGTTGGTGGGTGCGCCTCGTATACATTTCCACAGCAGTTATCGGCTGCCCGAGGATGAAGTTTGCATATTGATGGTACTGAAGAAACATCTATCTTTCTTGTGAACATGGTTCAATAAACAAGAATTTCGACAGAAATGAATGACTCTATTGTATGATGAGCCAGTGTCTCCCATCAGTCATCACGCCATGTTTTCGTAAACTGGACACTTAATGACTTCGACCATAGGTAAATGATGCAAGTCCTTCCAAATCGTTACGATAGATCCTGTCAGGCAAAATGGCATCATTCAATCATGACCAAAGAAAAATGGCTAAAAAAAAAGAATCTGTTGTGCATAACATGATTGTATGAGGTGGCGGTTAAGCCAGGTTACAAATCAGGAGACATACAAACAAAACGATGACATTTTGTGAACCGCTCGCTCATAGACGTAAAAGGCCGTATGACATAAAGTTCAACTTATTGATAAACCTGGAAACCCCTACAACCAAACACATTGTTTATCTCCCAGTTTGTCAATAAAAGAAACATTATGTCACAAAGTTTTTTTAATTTCTGTTTGAGTGAGCAGATTAAAAATGATATGTTGACATCTATGTCAATGATTCAATAATGAACATTAAGTTAACTTACAGGTTGCAGTTCATATCTGTAGATAGAGCAGAAATCCGGAGTCTAAATATTCAGAGTTTAAGTGTCGTCATCATCACCAAAATTACCTGAACCGTCTACGTCAGCAGCAGCATTTAGACCGGGTACCACAAGAGGGCGTCGTTACCCCCTTTATTGTTAAATTTATGTACAAATGACTGTGCCTATCCTCATGATAACTGTGCTTTGATGATGCGGCCTTGATAGGTCTTTTAACAGACAATGAAACTAGTTTTGGGACTATGAATAATTATATTTTATAACTGGCGCTCAGAGACCTCAATGACTTTAGGCACAAACCAAAATAAATAATATATGATATTAATTGTGGAATTCCTCACTGTCCGTTGTGATGAGTAACACCACCACAGATACAGCTGAGGAGTGAAAGCACCTTGGCACTATAAATGACTTTACTTGAAATGATAATACTTAATACAAAGCTATCAAAGACCTAGAAACACTCTTCCCTTTTTGCATTGGCTCAGAAGTTTTAGTGCAGATGGACCAAAGTTAACTCTCTTTGTACCCAATGTTCACTTTCAACCAGTAGGTGGCAGTCATAGTCAACTCACTGCATTCAGATCCAAACGCAAATGCTATTGCGTGTAATTTGTTATTCATTGTTCGGCATTTGAACATGAATTAATTAATATGCATGGTAGACTAACAAAGATAACTTTCATTACAAATTATAAAACTGTAAAGTAGTTGGTTTTGATGTAAGATTTTTTTTTTTTTGTAAATATTTGAAGTTGAAGTTGTGTTGAGTGTAGCTGTGAACCACATTGTTTCATATGACTGGAGTGACAACACATGTGGTTTATCTGGTTTGGTTACATTTTCTATGTCACTACTTCAAATCAGTATTTGTATTTATACCGAGATTCAATATACCAGTTCAAAAAGAAACTTCTTGTTTTACAATGAAAACATGTTAGAGAAGAGCTATACCACACATTGTCCATGAAGAGGGAGAGGAAATCTCATTCATAACCTATGTCGGAATGTTCAGCCAGCAACAGCTCAGTGTGATGCATGCAGGTAGAAGGGGACAGGAGAAGCTTAGAGACGGCCCATAGGGGGTTAAATCATTATGTGTGATGGCACAAACTTAATTCCCACAGGTGAAGCTTAGCAAACAAAGCCAGTGAATAGACTTTCTTAGCTGACAATGGAAGGTGAAAGTCTGTCTGCAGAGAGGATTGTGACCGCCTATCACTGACATTCCTGTCTTCTTCCACCAACCAATAAAGGCTGTCCACGTTCTTACACTGGCTGAGAGAGTGATGATGCAAACATTTCACCAATAGTGCTTCATCACCAGAGGATAAGAGGTTGTGAGTCTGAGTTCATAGTCACCGTGTGCACAATGTTTGGATTTCCCCAACGAAAGCCCCGAATGATTTGCAGATTAGGGAATCTTTCCATGTCAGTATTTGTGTAAAAATAGCCCTTCAGATTTTTATCAAAATGAATGTGTGTGTGTGGGGGATTATTCTGTTAATTGCCAGAGGGCTACCGAAATTCATCCTGTGAAAACTCACCATCATTCTCACCGGAGCCCAAATTCACAAGCAGCAGGATAACTTGGTAAATGATGTGAAACTGACAGCAGCTGAACCCAGCACTAACTGTCTGCCTGTCCTACTGGCATTCGAGATTGCCAGCACAATACATCTCTACTGCTACCGTAATTCAGTTTTGGCACTTGGCCCTCAACCGCAAGTATTTTATCAGGAAATGATGTCCACAACAAATTTTGAAGTTCATTTGAACATGGGTATTCCCTTAAAATGTGCACTAAAGGACCCAACGCACCAAGAGGGCGAATTTCAGAAAGTTTACTCTTCATCATTATGGAAAAATATTTTCTCAAATAACATTATCAACTGAATTCATATGAAAAGGATGGGGATCCATAAGCAAGACAAATTTGTATTTTTTCCTTGAATTCCAACAGGTGGGTCAATATGAAAAAAAGCTGAAAAAATATTCACCAACAGAGATTAGTTTTGCTATGTACAAATTTGAAATAATAAATACATCTTCAAAAAGAAAGGAGTGAAAGCTGAGACAGTGGAAGACAGACAGGTTCAGGGAGAACCCGGAACCAAAATTGTCTATTTCACAGAACTTAAAAAGCTCGTTTTGTGGGCGTGGGTGGGGGGGGGCGTGGGGGAAATTCTGAATGTCAGTCACACCTGCACTCTGCTTGTTAGAGAATTTCTGCTGAACAACCACTATAGAAGACACCTGTGTGCCGGAACTGTCTTCATTCAAGTATGTGACCGTTTGAAACAGCACCCTCGGACCTCCCTCCTGAGCTACCCTTCCCTTTTCCTTCTGTCCTAATTAGTGAAAAAAAAAGAATGCACATACCACAGCAGTTACTCTGGCTATTCTTTTTTTTGGTTGTTACAGTGCTACCTGTGCTGTTTCGTAGTTCAGGGATTTAAAGGTATCATACCTGTTGATGCACATGTTCACTTCCTGTTCGTCACTTTGATCTAAATTTAAATGAATAAAATGTAAATGGGAAACATGTTCCAGTGCCGCATTCATTGTACTTTCAGTGAATTCTAGAAAATCAGTGAAGTAAGTAAGCAGTATGGAAGTACCTTTTACATAATTACAGTGTAGTTTATCAACATCACTTATATTTACTTTTTCTAAACAGTCAGATGCAAGAATGAGTTTCTGTGCTAAGTCTAACTGCCTGGACCCAGGACTCCAAATGGCTGTTGTGATTATGATCATGCATTTTGTCCTCTCTTGCATGATAGTCTGCTGTATGTGAGAAATCTGGCATCTCCAGTTTTACATACCCATGACAGTGTACTACCAGTACATTACCACAAGGTTTTTACGTACAACAGGTAGTGTTTTTTCTTCTTTTTCTTTGACGTCTTTATGAGAGCGCAGGGAGAAGTGAAAACCCCTAACACACAAAATTGTGGTGCATTACCCTCATGTTACTTCAATTACACTGACCTCAGTGAAAGAGCCAACACTTAGCAGGACAAGCCACCGGAGAGAGTTGTAAAAAAAAAACCTTCCGTCTAGCGAGGAAGAGAGAAGTGATCCTCTGAAATGTGCTAGAATTCCTCATTCACGCAGTTTACTTATTGCTTAGGGTTACATATTGCATATGTCTTTGTTTCTCACCCACGCCAGGGTGTAATTTTGCGACATTTTGGGCCATGGTCAGTGTCAGATGTCTGATATTCAATGAATTTGTCTGGTTCCTTTTTTTTTTTTTTTTTTTTTTTTAAAAAGCATTATTTATCATTGCAGGGATCTATATTTGAGTGCCACTACAGGCCAAATCCTTTGAAAAATCATACATTAAAACATAAATCAATAATAATAATTAAAACATATCCCTACAACATGACTAAAAAGCTACCGAAGATATGAATATTTCCATATTTTTCAAATATGAATCTGAGTTTTAGTCATTTCATTGGGGAATTCGGGTCGGCATCCCAACATACAACCCTCCATTTGCTGGAACAAAAAAATCAGGCCACTTTTGATGTAAAATAGTAAGAAATATTAATTTCAACAGACTTTAAAAGTCATTATGTTTTATGTCCAATCATTTTTAATATGTCCAAAACAGCATACATTTATTCCTTTATCCTCCTGCTCATATTTCATATGCACCTACAAAAAACAACAAAATAACAGATATGAGCATAATATTTAATATATAATAATCATTTAATAATAATCTGCATACACAATGGAACTTCAGATACACAAAGAGCATTCACGATTGCATTATTCTTGGTGGCGCAAAACGTGTAAAATGGTACTGATATATTACAAGAAAGACCTTTTTTCCTTTGGAAGCTATTTGGTTCTTGTTATGCCCACAAGCCAAGGATGGATAGGTTTTCACTCTTTGCAAGAAAAAGTACAAGTTGCACTCTGCCAGTTTTCACATCCTGTTATCACCATGGTCACTAATGGAAAAAGATGCATAATTTGGAATAAGATGGGTGATATATATAGCAGTTACCAAACCGAGGCGCACCTTCTGATGATTGTTTCCAGCGAAATCTGGAACTTGAGAAAGTTGAGGAAGCTGTATTTTTACATCCTCTTTTGAGACAGCGTGAATGAAGATGGGTCTCCGTTGAAGAACTGTTTCACGTGTGCAGCGGTGGTAGCGTGTGAAATAGTGGCTGACCCTGTGGGCATCGGCAGCTGTCACTTTCGATTTCTGAAAAGCCCCTCGCACCATAACAACCCCCCCAGAAATGCCTCAGGTTGAGTCACATCCACAGCTTTCCGTCCCTTGAAGGCTGCTGTCTTCCTGTTAGACAATTGTAAAAATTTCTGCCGATAATGAACCATTTTAAAAAGAAGCATGCAGTCAAAATACATGAGGACGTTTAAGAACTAAAACATCCTCTTAAGTATTCTTATTTGAGCATGTTTACTCAAGTTAACCGGCTAATTGGGTGAGCCAGTTTCAATGTGTGTTCCCATGTTGCTGAAAGTGTCCACCACGGAAATCACCCACAGCCACGGTGCCCGAGGTTTCCTTGAGCTCATGCCAGAAATATGACGCATAAAACCACAGATTAAACTCCCAGCCAACCAAATATCAGCACACCTGGCCTGTGCCCCAAAGCCAACAGAAAGCAAAGGTTAGTGCCAGTACTAACCTGGCGCAGTGACAGGTTCCGTGATCGCTCAGCGCCTGGCCGGCTGTGCCGGCTCCACGTAAACAGAGTCTCAGTAATCAGTGATATCTAACGTTCAGCTCAAGACCCCTTAGATGGGTCATTCTATTTCAGCTGCAGTACGAAGAGCACTCAGACCCTGAAATGAAAAGCTTTGTGAAAATGGAGCATTGAATATGTATATACTGTATTTTTTATTGTTGTTTTTGTTGTTGTCCTTCTACTTCTTCTTATCATTCTTCTTATTGTTATTAGCAGTAGTAGTATTAGTATTGGTGTTGCTGTTGTTGTTGTTGTTGTTGTTGTTGTTGTTGTCATCACCATCATGTGGGTGGCTAAGACCCCTGGGAAGCACCTGTGCACATTTCAGTTTAATTTTCAGTACAAAATTATAAACTGTATGAAATTCCAGTTGTAAATTGCATTACACTGTGATGACGAAGAGCGGGATTTCAGCAAAAGGAGATTTCCGCTCCTATGATAGGATCTAGTGCCACAGGAGACCTGGGGCGTCAGAGGAGTGGCGGCTTTCGGCCTTCGCTCACTTAGGGTATTCCCGGCACAAACTTCAGTTATCAGCTATTCATCTTTCACAACCTTACAAATAAAGGCCACGCCAGGGTCAAGGCTATGGCCAGGCTGTTTGACGAAGTATGCACACAGAACGACGTTTGTCTTTCGGTGTGTTTAGAATGAGCAGAGAAATTACATTTTGACATGACGTTTTAGGCGCTTAGCAGAGGCTCCACAAGAAGCAAGATGTACATTTTTTTTTTCACACAACATTTATTTGGACATTTACTGAGCAAATTCAGGTGAAGTAGCTTGCTAAACGCTGTAACAGCTGCTAATATAGACTGAAGCTAATAAAAAGTATAACATCCTTATTCTCCTACAATGGGAAAGATTGGATGCAGCTGGATTGACCAGCTGGAGGAGGAATGTTGAGGGTGGGGGGAATGTTGATGGTGCAGCTGCCCCCCTAGTAGTTACCCCCTGTACAGTCATGAGCCAAATGCACAGAAATGGTGAATTCAAAACTAGGAGCAAAGTGAAAAAAATGTTGAATTAAAAAAATAATAATAAACTGAACATTCCTCTGCTGAACGCTACACCCCATGCACACTTTGTATCACCTGAGCACCATAAAAACAAGCAAAAGATATGAGCGGAGTCACGTTCACAAAGCTGGGATTTATTATCCTAACAGGGAGCACAATGTTGGCTTGCACCTGGCCTGAAGCAGTCCAGTTTGCTGTCAAACACGGGGACTTCCTTGTGTCTTGTATCAGCCGATAAGTACAGTATCACTTCCCTCCCACACGCATACCAAATACCAAGATACAAGCAAGCAGGTGGGAAGAGTTTGTGCCTTCAGGCACCAGGATGGTTGGGTGGGGTGGGTGGGGGAGGATTCAAACAGGTCCTTTAAGTCCTCAATGCAACAGGGTTTTCAGCTTTCTTTAAACGACCAAGCATTTCATAACCAAGAGTAGTGATATTTAATTCACTTCATTAATGAAAGGAAGCAAATTGTGGCACACACACACACTCACTCACACACACACACACACACACATTCACACACTACTGCACACACACACTCACACACACTCACACATTCACACACTCACACACACACTACTGCACACACACACACATACACACACACTCACATACTCACACACACACTACTGCACACACACACTCACACACGCATTCACACACACACACTCACACACAAACACACTCACACACATTTCTTTGCCCCCTCATCAGTCTCTCTGACTCAGTCTCACTCTCTCTGTCCTCTCACCTCTCCCTCCCTTTCAGTTTCTCTTATCAAGTTTGAGTGATTGATGAGAAATTAGTTGATTGAAAACACCTCCATCATTTCTCCATGCCCACCATGATATCTACAAGTCCTGCTCATCACCTCTCCAGATGCAAACTGTAATGTAATCTGTAGATCTGCATTCATGAACTTGATCCTGTTGAATTTTTGTTAACATTTAATGAGTCAAGGGAGAGGAGGCTTCAGAAAGATTTCCACCTCACGGAAGTTGATGATGTCATCATTTATTCTTTTGTATTGTGAACGTTAAACAAGTACGACTGGAATGGTATTACCAGGTACCCGAAAGAAAGAACAATTGCTGGCATGATTTCAGTTTTTCATCCTCATGTCCTTAAAGGCCAGCAGCTGAGCTGTGCAGTTATCACACAGTATCCGCTCAACTGAACAGTCATTACACAGGATCAGCTAAACTGAACAGTTATTACGCAGGATCAGCTAAACTGAACAGTTATTACACAGGATCAGCTAAATTGAACAGTTATTACACAGGATCAGCTAAACTGAACAGTTATTACACAGGATCAGCTAAACTGAACAGTTATTACACAGGATCAGCTAAACTGAACAGTCATTACACAGGATCAGCTAAACTGAACAGTTATTACACAGGATCAGCTAAGCCGCACAGTTACCGCACACAATCAGCTGAGCTGCGCAGTCATCGCATGTGTGGGTTGCACTTCATTACTGGTCCAGCTCGACATGCATTATTTTACAACTTATGACCTGGAACCAGTCGGACATGTGTGGGACAGCAAATGCACTTCCTGTAAGTTGCTTTAATTTAAACACATGCATTAAATGACTACAAATTCATGAAACGAGTGTGGAAGCGTGGGATTCACACCGATTGCAAGGATGGGTCAGAACACCATAAACCAGAGCACTTTGGCGGGATAGACCAGTCACATTTCCATTCAATTCCCATCACTCTCATAGTCCCTGGCTGCTCATCCGGTGACTCAGTTTCCCAAGAATACCTTACCTGAGCCTTTCCACCATGCCGCACCCTACAGATCAAACCCATGCCCGTCAAGCCCCACTGTGAAAACACAAAGCCACGACAATGCCCTAAAAATAGAATTAAAAGATGCCGGAAGCTAATCGTCTGCAATCATACCTGGCAAGGGCTCAGGTTTGCCATGCGTAGTGGTGGCACTTTGCCCGTTCCGTGGCAGAGCCAGAGGCAAGATGGACACATTTCCCATAAAGCACTCTAATACCAGAAGCCACCACTGAAACTCTGACGGGGCATGAAAGCAAAGAACAACGATTCAAAAAAGACAGGCATTGCACAGAAGTTTTTATTTTATGTAAATAAGAAGCCAACAAGCTCTTGATGAAAAGGCATATCCCAGTTGACCATTTCTGGTTTCCAGAACATTCCCAGAACGTTTCAGCAACTGTTAGAGGAGCATGAGTTTTTATTTATCATGCATGTTTTCTTGACAGAACTTATCAGGAGCCATGTAAGGTTCTTAGAATGTCCGAGGCACATTCACGTTATCATGGAATTAGCACAGGTCAAACCCAAGTGAAAATATACCATACATTTCCCCAATGTTATGACAACATTTTTTGTTTGCTGTAAAATCAGGGTTCAGAGTGGGGGGACCACAGGGATGATCCCAGACCAAAGGGATACCCCATTTGAATGGGGGGGGGGGTCCCACACTGTCTCATTCAAAGGTGTCATTTATGCTGGGGACATGCACACAACACTTTTTGTCATGGCCCACTTCGTTCCCCCCAACTTTATGGAAGCCTTCAGTGAGTTGAACCCGTCGTTGTCCCCAGAACTTTTCAAACCAAACTGACGCCCATGGTATCAACATATCAGTGTAATTACCCTTTCACTTTATGTGACAGTGGATAAAACATTTCAATAGATTCACATAACACTTGTATCAGTGTCACCACATATTCCTGTTTCCTCAAGTATGCTCCCTGATCTCCAGTGATTTGATTTGGTCGAAAAATTCAAGTCGCTATGACAGCAAGCTCTCTTTCCAAATAATTAGCCATTACGGTGTCAGGAAACTATTTTTCGTGGACCTCTGCCAGGGTCAACTGTAATTTCATACCCTGTATGTAACGAAGAAGAACGGGTGCAAACGGAGTTGGTTGCACTTAACTCACTTACATCAACGCTTTCTACGTTGGTGTTCCAACAAGGGAGTAGCTACGAAATTCCGCGTTTCATCACCAAGCCGGTCGTCCTGATGATGATGTAATATTTTGCAAGCTTCCAACACAGGCTGGCTGCATGCATTCAAACTGCCGCGTTCGAGTTACCTTTCGGTTTCGGCACGTGGTTTCCTTGCAAACGCTGCCTCCCCTTCTTGGCGTGTAAATAACAGCACAGACCAAAAAAAGAGAAAAGGAAGGACCGGAATCGGTGCTCCTCCTATAATTGGGGTGGGTTTATGCTGACATCAGACCCTGTATAAAACTGTGTCCGTATGCAAAGTAGCTTTGTAAATTAATTTCTTCGCTTGCAGAATAACACTACTATCAAACGCGACTCGGAAAGAAAACCCACGATGCAGAGGTTTGTTGCCATTTATCTTTCTGTAGGCTATTTAATGTGCAATTTCGGAGTACAATTTCAGTAGAGCATGCAGTGTGCAGCATGGTGACATTTCAGTCAAGCACCTTTGAGCGCTGTGCAAAAGTATTTTTTCACATAGTTGAATGGCGGGGTGCATTTGACAGAAGCGATTACTCTTTTGGTGAACTGTCATGCCGAATGAAAAGTTTTTGGCTTGAAATAACATTTTAAGCAAAGTTGTAGTCAATTTATTACACAGATGACGCTATCCCTGTCTCTTGAAATACTGCTTGTCACACCCGTTTGTCTAGGGTTCTGTAGTATTCGAGGTCGCTGAACGCACGACTTGTAATACGCAGAAACTGCGCCGCTTTAATTAATGTAAACATGCAGTCTTTGAATTCTCACAGTCAACCCATACGGATGACATAAAATATGTAATTTATCACGATCTGTGATGCCATTTTAACAACCCATCTATTATATATTTTAAATGAACATCGTCACTAGGCTGAATTCTAAGAAATCTGATCCAATCATCCATGTTGTTGTAACGTTAGTAGCTTCTGCATATGTATTTTGAATAGCGAACAGCAGGGTGTTCTTGAATCTACTTAATTTAAATCTAGGGAACTGAACAAGCAACCTCCCTGTGTCAGAAGTCCATCATCTCTAACAACTGCTTCCCTCAAATACTAACCATCTACATAGATGCATAATACGTTCATTTCTTTTCTCTTTACACGCAAACAAATGCGAGCCGACCGTGTTTATGGTTCTCTTTCTCTGGCTCTCTTTAAATCAGCTCCAACAGTAAACCGCAGTTTGGTCCCTGGCTACTCGACCAGGTGAACAGTGGACAGTACGATGGCCTGACATGGGTGGATAACAATAAGTTTCGAGTCCCCTGGAAACACAACTCCAGGAAGGACATCAGTGACGAGGACTGTAAGATATTCAAGGTGGGTGAAAAGTAAGCTTGTAGCAAGTGTAGCGATAACAGCAGTGAATGACAAGTAGTAGCAGTCAGTTGTAGGAATGCTAGCAGCTGCATTTGCAGAGTAGAACCAGTGCAGTGGACCGATGTTCTTGTAGATTTATACATTGTAAATAATGTACAAAATGTATTGTTGTTGTAGTAGTGGTAGTAGTAGGTGTGGTCGCAGTGTTTGTAGTAGCAGAGCCAGTACAGAAGATTAAATTGGCTTGTAGTCTTAATAATTTAAGACGCACGATAAACCCTATCAACCATATTGGCTGGGTTCTAGGAGGCGGATTAAGTCTAGTCCCAGATGAAAAGAAGAATTCAATAAAGATCTCTACTGAAAAAAAGTTTAGGACTAGGCGTAATCCATGACTGGGAAACCATCCAAAAATTAATATGTAATCAGTTTCCTCTATCTTTTTAAAGTTATTGATGGGAATTTACAGGGTACTTTGTGCCCAGCCAACCAAAGTCAAAGGAATTTGCTTTCTGCAGAAGGTCTGACATCATACATAAAACAATTTCAACAGACAACAATTGGCAGCCATTCCCATACGACATGATTTAACTGTGCAACCACAATCCAAGGGTGAGGGCAGTCAGATAGAATAGTGCAGTAGGCTAGCAGTGGTGGAGTGGAGTAGGACTGACAGCAGAGGGACTGAAGGAGAAGAGTCACAGGATCAGATGCCAAATTCCCCTCTCTTTTGTCTTTTTTTTAATCAGGCTTGGGCCGAGGCCAGCGGCAAAATTAGGGAGAACCCGAGAGACAAGGCCAAGTGGAAAACGAACTTCCGCTGCGCCCTGAACGGCCATAAGAAGTTTGACATGGTGGAGGACCACTCAAAAGATGATGATGACCCCCACAAAGTCTACCAAGTACTCGGCTCCGAATGTGAGTGCATGGCAAAGGGGCCATCGGTCTCTCATAGACTCTGATCTATGATTTACGGGGCACAGGTCAAGCTAATTTAGTTTTGGCACACACAAAGTGACATAAGACATATTTATTGCTTATTTGTGACATATTCACACACCAGCATGATTGTAAAATGTCTTGTGTCGTATTACAGAACATTTTTTCTGCAATCATTTTGCAGATAATCTTATCGAGAGAAACTTGCAGTGTGAAAAAAAACACGCCTACTTAATCACATTGGAGATTATGTAACTACGTAATGTTTTGAATTAACCTGCTTAGTGACAGAGCCACAGAATGCTGACAGTGTTCAGGTGTTGATTTTAAGTGTTTTATTTGTGTGTCAGACTTAAGAGTGGTTAAAAATAAAGACACAAGAATATTTTAATGACACCAATGACTTGCAATTTATGCTTGTCCATAAATTCAACACCCTGGCTGCAGTCCAATTCGATAAACTTTTTGCCCATGAAAACTTACATTGCAAACTTCACTCAGGAACATGTGACTCTCCACCAATTAAATACAATTATTTCAGTGAATACGTGTGTTTGATTGGTGGAAGTGTCATGTGCTCCCAAGTGAAGTTTTCAAGGGAGACAATCTGACAGAACTGGACTGCGGTGCTCCTAGCGGGTGTCGCTAGTCTTGCCGTTGACGAGGTTTGATTGGTTCGTTCCACAGACACTCACGATGACCAGCATGTTCCGGAAATTCCCATGAACCAAGACTGCCCCTTCATTGACGACATCTACACCGCAGAGAATCACACCGACTACCTCAACGAGGAAATGCAGGTACAGAGGATTGCTATTGGACCAGACCATGCTGCTGTGATTTGTCGCTCACACACAACACACCGAAAATAGACATAGAGGCGTGATGTGACATTGTATACCAGAATTACACAGAGTATGTCTTTTACTCTTTTACAATATGGGTGTTATCTTTTCCCTTGATTGCAGCACAAGATATTCTATCGTATCCTGGAGTTACTTCACTGAGCCTTTTACTTCCTTTTACATGTTTCACTTTTCAACTCTGTATGGCGTATACTTCATGTATTAAATCCTGTAGTGAATATTAATAATTAATATTAATAATTATTAAAAATGTATTTTTCCCACCTCTACTGAACAGTTGTAATCAACTTGTACTCTTGCATGGAAGAAAGGAGAATCATTGTCATTCCCTTTTTTAACAGGAGGAATTGCTCAACCACTTGCACACCTTGACACTTAACAACCAACAGCCAGGTATTTTCTGTCTTTGTTAAGAGCCAATTTTAAAACACTTGTTACATTTTCAGAACCCATTATCTTTAATATAATCCATAAGTGTGGACTCAAACACAGTCTATCCCTAATGCTTCTTGTCCTTCACCTTTAGTTACAGCTTCACGTTTATTTGGACCACACATAAGATTTGGGCTACTTTCAGTAATTTTAATAATCAAAATGACAAAACCAGAAGATGAGGAGTCTGCAACAATGTTATATATTTATTTTCATGTAACTCAGGGGTGGGAGAGTTGAATTTGGCCTGGTTTCTTTGAAAAGTAAAACAAAAAAAGCTCTCTGTGTTGCATCTGTTAAAGAGGTATGCCCTAGTTCTCATATTTTTAAAATGTTTTACCCACCAGATGGCAATAATTGGGGGGGAAATTGTCATGCCGATTTGGCAGTTGTGCCCAACACCTACCCACTTCAGCCTGTGCATGTGGACCCACAGCTGGCTACCCCAAACAACCTGCCCCCCCCAGTTCCCCACCCATACAACTCAGGTAAGCACCAAGCCTGGGGAAGGCCCTGCTCCGCAATAATTAGGGTATCAGTGATCTCACTTGTGTCTCATACTTATGACATCATAAGTATGAGCCTGAGTAGCTTCTCATTCCGAAGTCACATGGTTTTCATATAAACAGAGAAATAATCGCTCCACGTAACATGCCATATTTTGGGCTGTTATGCCAGGAGTTTAACCATAGACCGTTAAAAACCGTAGATATTTAACCTGAGATGGGTCTGCAAATAAGGAGTTGTGTATAATTGTAGTGGTGAAAACATGCCAAGCCGTCGATAGGGTAGCTAAAGGCAGAATGTCATGTGATCTGTCAAGAACTGGGCTGGCCTACATAACAACTCCAGCTATTTCGCTGGACGTTTTTTTTACCATCCAGTGGAGGCTTCTTTGCCCAAACAATCAGTCAGTTAGGTATCTGAGACAATTAGGGCCTGATGTACTAAAACATTTATTATGTGCATGTGTTTATTTGCTGGTGCAAAAAGACTAAGAGAGCATGTGATTGGTGAAGGTAGTTTGTTTGCTCCAATCACAAATCATGTCATTGAAATTGGATGTCCAAAAAAAGGTCCTATGCTAAAGGCCTGACCCTATTTACATTTCATTGAGGCATTCTAGAGATGTGTTCATGAAGTGTACACTATCCATTCATACTGTAAAGTATAAATAGCTGTATGTACTGAAGCAATTCAGGTGCACAATTAGCTGAAGGGTACAGCAGTAGTGCCCTACCTGGGAATTTAATCTGTAATTTAAGAGTTACTAGACAAGCCCCCTGACTATTAAAGCACACTATTTAAACATTCAAACATTTTGGTTTTTTTTGCAGTGAACCAGGACGTCCCAGTCAACCCATCCTGCCAGCCCCTCTTGTACGACCTTGAGATCACGATCCACTACAGGAACAGGAAGATGCTGCAGACCATAGTGTCCTGTCCCCGAGTTCAACTCCACCACCAGGCATTTGACCCGGAACTCCAGGCCCAAGACATCTGCTTCCCAGGCACGGAGGGGCTGGTGGACCACAAGCAGATCGAGTACACCCAGAAGCTCCTGAGAAGTGTCCAGAGGGGCCTCTGTCTGGAGGTTCGGGATACCGGGATCTACGCCGTCCGCCTGGACAAGTGTCATGTCTTCGCCAGCACCCTCTCCGAGATGCGCCAGCCCAACCCCCAGCCCCGCAAACTGCACCAGGGGCAGGAGGTGGAGCTGCTGAGTTTCCAGAAGTACATCAAAGGTGAGGCCCCGCCCCCCTCTCTCATGCCCCTCCTTCCCTGTTCTTAAAGGGCCGGTTCCACATTTTTACATAGTTTTTTCCTACCCGTCAGTTGAGTCACAATGCAATACACAATGCAAAGTCATAACCTGGAGGCACTCTGCATCTTTCAGATCTCACAGACTTCAAGGACCAACGGAGGGGGTCTCCCGAGTATGCAGTCTACCTGTGCTTTGGAGAGAAGTTTCCGGATGCTAAGCCACGAGAGAAGAAGCTAATCATTGTCAAGGTAATCCTCAATCCTTGCGTCTGAGGATAGGTGAGCTGTAACCCGCACAGGGGGACCCTGCAGATACAGGTACCCAGGTAGCAGCTGCTTTTTACCTGTTTATGATGATGATGTAATTAATGAGATCTCTGTCTTTCTCTCTGCCTGTGTCTCTCCTTGTTCTGTCATCCATTCCATCTCTCAATCACTCTCTCTGCCATGTTTTCTCTGTCTCTCTCCCTTAGTTATCATATCTACTGTAATGCCATGACAAACACCTGGGGCTGTGTCTCTGCAAAGCCACACACATAAACATAAGTAACATATAGTAATATATAAGTAACAGGAATATTCATATGATAGCAGCAACACTAAGCATAGTAATATAGTAATAATAGTAATAATAATAATAAGAGCAACTACTGCTTCTGCAACTGCTGTTCTTCTTCTTCTTATGATTATAATTATTTGAATGAAGTATTTAAAATGAAAATAAACTGACTCTTTCTGTGCTTGCTTTTGCAGGTGGAGCCCCTGATCTGTCGATTCTTCCATGAGAAGGCTCAGGCCGAGGGTGCCTCCTCCCTTCTGAGCGACAACATCAGCCTGCAGATCTCCCACAACAGCCTGATCGACCTCATTTACTCCGCCTTCGGCATGCCCACCGCCCCCTGAGCTCCACCCGTGCCCCAGGCCTGAGCGGAGTGGAGGCCCCAATCACTCTGTAGCACTGAGGAGAACAATGGGAAGAAAAACAGCCCGTGTCATAGCTGAAACCATGGCGATGACGGGTTGGTCTAACAAACAATACAATACTGTACGTTCTAACATAGTGCTCTTCCTGCGTACATTCCAGAGCAATTTACAATTCAAAGAGAAAAAAAAAACGAATAAGTAACCTAACCTAACCTAGAGTCCAAACCAAGAGGAATATGCACATGAGAAAAACTTTTCTCATATGCACATGAGAAAAAAAAAGAGTCTTCAGGCATGATTTAAAGGAGCCAATTGTAGCTGCATTTCTGATACGGCTTGGGTTTGAATTTCAGAATAAACGTTCCAATGACAACGCTTTCCACCAAATATTTCATTGTTTGTTGGGACAAAGTCCTTTCAATATCCCAGGAAAAACATTCAGAGAAGTAATGCCCGAGGGACATGCAACTAATTTAAGCATTTTGAATCTTCTCCTTAACGTGCTGATACTGTTCTGAGTGCCTAAATCATCAACCAGTGGCGGATCTCTTCTTGTTCTCTATGTTTCTGTCCTTTCTGCCTATCTGTGTCCCTCTCGCCTCATTCTGGAGTCTTTCATGAGGTCAAGTTCAAAATCAGTGTCATGTTTCTTACAGCAGCCTAGAAAACAAAGTGCCAGTAAATTAAGCACATAACTCCATGTATTATGTACACAGGTGCTCCAGATATCCATTTCACATGTATTCTGATTACCATTTTGCACATATTTTACAGTTAAATACCATGTACTGTATGGCATCAAGAGGGTATTTCCTGTCTTGCTTACACCATTGTGACCTACTCTGTATTGAAAGAAAAAAAACAAGAAGCAAGAATCATTATGAATCAAGAATGTTATCAATTATGGGGTAAATGTTAGGTGCGATGAAACTGTATACTTCAGAAACTCTTGGGTGTGTGTTCATGGCTAAGCTAGAAGGTAATTTTCTCTTAAATCTTGTGTCATTTAAACTTTTTATGCATCCGTTCAAATAGCTGTTACATTCTGGTATGAAATGTATGTTTTTTCCACGAGTGCTTAGTTTAGCGCTCATTGTGTTTTCTCTTCTTGTGAAGATTTTTGCCACTCTCCACCCTATGGGTTAAATCAAGAAAACAAGCTCCTCCTCCTTCTCCTTTTACACCTAACTAAAAGATTTTATTCACAGATATCATTAAGGTCTATTGTCAACAAAAGTTGTAGTGTCATTCTAGATTTACGATGAGTTATATGTGCAATGTAAATATTGATAAATAAAATGTCATTTATTCAGATTATTGTACCCTGTTGCATGTCATTTAAGTTATACCTTTATCTAGAATACTTTGCACAGTTGATGTCTTTAAAACACTGGCCACTTAAACAGCATGACACTTTGCAATGGGAAAGTACCTTGGGTACCTCAGGGGTAAAGCGGCAAGGTCTTACTTCCTGGAATTCAAACCTGCAACCTCTTTCAGTGTTCCATTACACAAGCACACACAAGTACACACCAAGTACAGGAAGGTGATTGCGACATCAGAGGGTTTAAAAAGGAATCCACCCGTAAATCTTGTAAGATTTCACTGTGTTTTTTGGAGTTGATGATGTAAACCCTTTATTGGATTGTAGTTTAGTCACAAGGGTATTCACCCTTTGGTGGTGAGATGCCAAGACACCTTGTCCAAGTGACAACTGCTGGCACCAATCATTGAACAAGCATGCCTTACTCAGTGTGGTATTTGTTAATTATCAGATATATATGTTTCAAGGTTTGCTTTCAGTGTGCCTCAGTGTATTTCTATTTTTTCCCCCTTTTTTGGATTTTCTCCAATATTTTTCCCACCCTGAAGTCAGCCAAACTATCCGTTTCTTGTGCCATCCCTGTCTTGCCAACTCAAGATAATACAGCTGTAAACACAAGTCCAATTTACACAATACCAAGCCCTCACTTCTTTTTACATACCACCCATTATGCACTGCCTATATTGCTGGAGGATGGTGAAGTCAGGGTGTATTCCATTCTGCAGTATCTGCAGTCTCTCAACTGACCAGGAGAGGCTGCTAGAGAGCAATGAGACTGGCTTAACCAGGCCAACCCACATCGTTCCTTGATGAGGCAAAGCCAATGGGATTTTCTAGGTTTCTTTCTCGTACTGGAAGCCTGATTACTGAGAGTTTGTTTGTTTCCTCATTGCACATACTCAAACACCTGCAGAGTTTCTCCAGCAGCCAATGAAACTCCTTATCCTTGCGTCCTAGTGTTCTCTGTCGTGACCTTTAAGTAGTGTGAGGTATTTTTATGGCACTATAAAGTAACGTGAGACCAAATAACATTCCTTTTTCCAAGCGATCACTAATTTTAGATTGTGAGTCTTCTGTAGCAGTGAGTGCCTGTCTCACTTTTTGAGAGGAGAAAACATTTCCTTCACATCTGATACATTATATTCCCCGGTCTTCCATTTGATCCCATACATTTCAAATGTAGTACAGACCATATAGTCCACAAAATATTGTTTTTAGCTATTGTGATCAGGGAAATCAGTATGCATTTGAGAGTAAAAATGTACAAACCAGTCTGTGGCGTAGGAGAGGGGGAAGATCTGATGTCCAGCATTTAAGAACTAACATTGTTAGATGTTTTTTGTTTGTTTTTTATGATGATAATCAGGTATACAAAAGGTTGCAGGTTAAGCTGTATGACCTCTCACCATATCTTTGGGCAAGGTGATAACCCAAATAGCCAGAACTCAAAGTACAGGTGGTTAATGAGTACACAATAAGGTATTCTGTCACCCTAGTCACAAGAGGGTTTTGCCTTGCTCTTTGGCTCAAAGCAGCTCATGAGAGTTCATCCAGTCTGTGTCCTGTGCTTCAAGCACCCAGCTTACAAAAGCACTAATCATGGCCTGTCAGGTCTGGTACTCTCTGACATTTTATTTTAGTTTTGTGGATCACATAGCTCAGTTTCTATTTTAAAACACATATACAACTGGTATTTCTGATATTCGAGTTTATATCTCTGGTATGTGTTTGGAGTTCCCTGAATTTGACCCATAACTAAACTACAGTCGGATATGTATTTGTTGTGTGGATCTTGTATGGATCTTGTCTTTGTAACATCATCCATCCATCATGGCCAGGGGCCGATAAGCAGCTGTGTCAGAGCCATTGATGTATTTTATTACCCACAGCTTACCGCTAACTGCTAGCCACTATATCAGCAGCTACACACCACTGGGAATGAACCAAGAGTGCTAATCTCTCAACCGCGTTGCTAACCATACACCACCTTCACCATCCAAGGCTCCTGCTGCCTACACAGCAGCTGATGGTCATGTCTACCCCACTTTTCACTCTGCTCAAAATCATGATGATGTGATCCTTTGGATAACTTGTCTTCTTCAAGAATCAAGTTTGCATTGAAAGTGGAAAAAAATATTAGGAAACAATGGAGTGGTGAGGTGAATAGGTTTGATGATAAAAATAACAATAATCATAATTTGTTTGTGGAGCAAATGTAATAGTTCACAAAATATCATAGTGCTTTACAGTGGGAAGGATAAAATTGTAAAAATTACATGTAGGGCAACAGTATAACACATACTTAGAACACACAGCATTTGCAAAAATACGATTATAGATTATAGAAACGACATATAACCAAAGTGTTCAATGCTGACTTGAAAAGTTGCAGTTCTAGACCATTTTAAATGGGGGCAAGCTGGGGGCAGCAGTTGTTTTACAGGGACCGGTTTATATTTCCCATAACTGTTCTCTAGATGCATGTTTTAAAAATTGGGGGAGGTGGGTACAAGATCTAAGAGAACGCCGCTTGTATTGAAGGCCCCTATGCAATCAGGTGGAATCAGAAGACCTTGTGAGATCTGGGAGGGTATTCCAGATTCCAGACACGCATAGAGTAGAACACATGATCCTCCATTGTTCACGGCCATGTTCCGCACACAGCGGGGATTCTAGAACTGCCAGACCAGAGCGCGCGAGAGGGACTGAAATTATATCACATAGTCAGTTGGACCAGCAACGTTTTAAGACTAAAAGAGGAATATTTACATAAAAGATTTACAAAGAAAACATATTTCTAAACATTTGTCCAGAACAGAAACGGTAGAAGTAGATCAGAACCCGAACCAATTATTTGTGAATTCCCAAGTGGATTTGCATATTTAAAAACATGCAAATGAGCATACTGAGAAGTGAAAGGCAGACCAATGGGAAAGAGCCCAGAATGCAAATTGCCTCAGCCACACTGCTAACCATGCACGCTATCTTCAGTATCCTCAACTATCACTGCCCGCACAGCCACTACTAGCCATCTTTTATCCAGTTTTCACTTTCCAGGTTTTTCGGCTTTGTCTTCTTCACCGCAGGCCTGTCGGAGACAAGGTGTTTTTTTGTTGGTGCTGATGGACCCGTTTTCTGATTCTCAGCACCATGGCGGGCCTTCCCAGACCTCCACTGGTTTCAGGGTGAACCTGCCTGCATGTGCAATAAAGGTTGTGATAGCATCTACAGATACACAATGCTTACCATGTGTAAACTCAAAGAACTGTCAGTCTGCCATAAATCTGCTTTCCCATAGTCGCAGTGAGGCACTTACCTGATTGACGCTCACTGTCACGTTTTGAGCTTGGATGTTCAGAAAAGTAGCTTCATTTTCGGTGTCTGGATTTGGAGCACTAGGGACTACGGACAACAAAAGCAATCCAGAGCATTACATAAATAATAACAAATACACAGGAAAAAAACAATACAAAATTAATAACAACAATAATAATAATAAGGCACCTTTGGGGAAAAGAAATTCTGATCGGCATATGTGGCCATTGCTGCACACTAATTTTTCCTCCTTCACTCTGTAGATAAAACAAAAATAAATATCACAGCAGGGAACCACAAAGGCAAACAACAATTGTGGTACTTTTACTATTTCATTTTCTATAGAATATTTTAGACTCTGAGACCCTGTAATTTTTTTTTTGCCACTTTACATCCAAACCTTGGTGAAAAAAAATCTCAATTTCATAGAGGGCCAGTAACCTGGTAGCAGCTTAGGATATGTTCCAGTTGGGAACTACAAAAATATAACTTACTGTATGTAGATGTAATATTTCCATTGACATTTACCTGAGTCAAATGAAACACCAACTGTCCTATGCTTCTTACCACACAGCTGCATACCTGCCCTGCTGGGACACTCCTATGTGACTCAACATTTCCTGGTTAAAGTCATAAACATCGAAAACATAGACAATACACAAGCCTGCAGGTATTGGGCCAAGGTGAGCAAAAAGAGTTATATCCGTTTGTAGATTTTTATTCCAACTTTTGCTCTTTTTGATTGAATCATACCACAGTTTATGTACTCTGTTTATCTTTTTTTGTTTTGGTAAGATCGTGAGAGACAGTCAAGGACCAGCATGCGTAAGGGGTACCCCAGGGCCGAGTTAGGGTACCCCTGCGTTTAAAGAGGATTGGGAACGTACGCATCATAGATGTCACAGCCCCCAAGCTTTCCCAGGTCCCTCCACTCAAAGCCTTCCTCACATCCCGACTCCCAGCACGGACTGCAGACGATCTGGAACAATCCGGGCCACTGCTCCGTCAGCTGGTTCAGCTTCCGTATCATGGCCACGATCAGGTCCCAGGAGCGCCTGAAATCAGCTGTGTTGGAAGGACAACAGACCGTCTCAGGTGCTGAGGGGGCCTGGAATGTCTGCTGTGTGCGACTGCTTTTCATTCTGCCAAGCAAAAGCTCAGAATATAGGCAACAATTGTTCTTTCAATGAAAATAGATAACTCAATTTACTGAGCTAGCCCAAACCAACAGGACTATTTAAGCAATTAATGGATCTAACTATCCAATTAAGAGAGGAGGCTGGGGTAAAAATCAGCATACACATGGATCACAAATACACAAATAAACACACACACACTCACACACACACACACACACACACACGCGCGCACACACACTCACACACGCACACGCGCACGCGCACACACACGCACATGCACACACACACACACACACACACACACACACTCACACACACACACGCACTCACACACACACACATACACGCACACACACATACACACACACACACACACTCACACACACACACACACTCACACACTCACACACGCACACACACTCACACACGCACACGCGCACGCGCACACACACATGCACTCACACACACACACACACACACACACACGCACACACACACACTCACACGCACATGCACGTGCACACACACACACGCGCACGCGCACACACACACACACACACGCGCACGCACACACACACACACACACACACACACACGCACATTTGCCCTCACCGCTGCTAGCTGGGCTCCTGCAGCGTATCTGAATGTACTCATCCTGATTCTTGTCAGAGTCCTGCCTCAGGAGGACCAGAGTGGTGTCGTAGCCCAGGAGGAAGCAGTCTTTTCCCAGCCAGTATTTAGAGTACAGCAGGCAGGCCCTAATGATGAGCCTGGCCATAAGAACAGCGGGAGAAACACACGCGCGCACAAAGGGTCATTTTAAACAGCGGAGGCGACATCTTAGCCATGGAGACCATTTAAAGTATGCTAGGCTAGCGTTGCGGGCTCCAGAAGTGTTTCAAAATGGCAGGAGAGTTGGGTAGCGAATACACAGCAGAAATGCTTTTTTAAAGGAGAGGGGCCCTGCTACCCTCCTTAATTATTTGTTTTTTTATTCAGACAGTTTGAAAGCAGAGAGGGGTGCAGATGAAGGGGGTCATGGTTAAGAAAGTTGGAGGTGGGTCTTGAATCCAGGCCTCTCATGGAACATATGTGTTCTACATACAGCTGTGCTACCAAGCAAGCTTCTTGCCCTCACCTTCTACTATTATAGAAATGTGATTTTTTTTATCATCGTACTTCTAAAAACAATTTTAGTTTTTGACTCTTACCTAACACTGCACACACTCCACTCTTTGTTTTCCACACAAAATGTGATAGCCATGAGCTGTGGTTTCATTTTTTGATCTGTTTCGTTTTGCTGTGACAAGAGGCAACAAGTTTAGCTTGTTTAGTTTCGGGATCCCATTACTGCCCACATCCTGCAGTCTGAAGGGTCGAATCAATACAAAACATAAAAAGAAGAAAAAAAGTTAAAACTATGACTGTACCTGTGGAAAACGCCGTAGGGAATCTCAGGCAGGAAATAGACATTGACTCTTAAGTCATCGTCCTGATCCATCCCCCACATCTTCATCACAGTGACGGTGTCCTTCAGGTAACCCGGAAACAGGTAACCACCATCCGGGTCGTAGAGAGTTTGAGCAGAAGATGGGCTCCACTTTATCCTTGGGTTGAACTCCTGGGCCTGCGGGTTCAATGGGCTGGACAGCTTGATGGGAAGGCAGATATCGAAATGCCGGAGCAAGCACACAAGTTCTCCTTCCCTCTGCCTGGAACCAGCGATCTCTTTGACGAAACTGTCTTCTCTGGCCAGGTCCAGCTGCATCAGGGATCTACGAACCAGGGCAGCTATGGCGGTGTTTCGGAGGGTCGATTTGCCCTTTAGCTCATTGGCCCACATCTTCCTGTACCTCCCTAGGCCATTCACCTTCTGTAGGATGTTCTGGGGGAGGTCCTCCAAACACCTAACCAGGTCGTGTCGGACCACGGTCTGTGCAGGTGAAGAATGACCAAAAAAACAAATTTGGATCCTGACCCAACAATTCTGATGAAGGTTTTCTGCATTTGATCACAATGTAATCTTTTTCTTTTTGGATTTTCTCCCAGCCAAAACAAGCTGAGCTGTTTAGTCTCCTACAGCAAACCCCTTCCACCGACTCAGCACAAGGTCCCACTGATTCACATGATGATCAGACCTCGTTTCTTTCCTGCAGATATATCCCCAATTACATGCTGCTTATGTCACTGGACAAAGTCAGGATACACTCACTTCATGAATCTGCAGGCCCCCAGCCAACCAGAATTGGCATCTAGACAGCAATGAGACTAACAGACTTAATCCTGACTTAATCTTTCCCCGTTGAGTTTGAGCCAGCTGTGGCCTTGCCAATTGTATAACCTCCTGCTATATCCAGCAATGGCATTGTTGGGACACATGAACACCCAGTCAAAAGGCTCACGCTTGCCTCCTGCCAAAGGATGGTGGCTTACTATATCAGCTACCCGGAGGCCCTTAATTGTTTTTTTGAGAGGAGAGGCAAGCCATTCTCCTTTTTGTATTTTTAGCATCTTACTGAGGTGGGGGGGGAAACTGACAATAAGACAGACACAGAGCGACCCACACTGACCTTGAAGAGTGTGATTAGGAAGGATGGTTTGGTGAAGACTTTGTCCCTCACACCCTCAATTTCCTCGTACCACATGACAATCCCGATCCGGTGGAGGTACCTAAGTATGCACTGCCAATCCTCCCTGGCCAGTTCCTCAAGGTCAGAGCAGCGCTTCTGAAGGTCATCGATTCCCACTATCCCTGTGAACGTCCAAGCGCAACAAAACACCCTTTAATCGCACTGTGAAGCATCATTTTGCTATCTGCGGAGTACCTCAAATGACCCGACAATGATAAAAATAAAATTGGACCTACCATGCTTTGGAAAGTCCCTATTTTTCATGAGGTTTCGAATGGATGACTCCACCACTTGGTAGCTGCGCGGAAGCGTGCTCTCCACGTTGGGAAACAGCTCCTTGTTCTGAACGTGTTTCAGAATGTGCTCCTGAAGCTTCATGATCTCTTCAGATTTGGTGCAATCTAAGGGCAACAAGTCAAGGACCTGTTGACAAAAGCAAAACCAACACATTATAAAAAAAGGGCTCAACAAGGTGGACTATAACAGATTTTTTTTAGAGTGAGTTAAGTCTGTTGAACAAGAGGGCATTAATGGAGCCTAATAGATGGAAAATTCTGCTCTGATATTAGGAAGTGTTACAATTGTCAGTACTGGTTGCCTGGTCATGTAGCTGAGGCAGAGACCCTTACTGTGCTCAAGTCCAGACTTAATGCAGTACTGGATACTCTTTAGTTTTAAATGGAGAGCTTAGCTGGGTCAAATGGCCTTTTCCTTTATCTTTATTTAACTCCTGCCCCAAACGTTCCTTTTGCAACTGCATGCACCAAACATCATTACAGTAATTCATAGTGCTCTGTTGTTTTGAGTCGCAGCTCTGATTCTGAGCTCTATCGGCTTTGCAAATGACAACTTAAGGTGTCTTTCACTGAGTTTTTCATGTGTTTTCTTGTAAGTATCTAGAAGTATTACTATTTTTTCACATTATATATAAAAAAAATTAGGATGACAGAGAAATTGAGGTCACCTCTATGTTTAAATCAGCGAGATGGTAAAGTCTGTTGAGCTGCTCAGAGAAGGGTGAGGGGTCATCTTTGTCTTTGATGTTTGATATCCGTGACTGCAGTTTGGACTGTCTCTCCTCCAGCATTTCCCTAATGTTCTTCCCGATGTCCTTCTCCTTCTCCTGAATCTCGGACTCTGTGCACTGGTCCGCGTGCGTCCCCACAGGCAAAACTACAGAATCAGGAACCCTCATCATGACATTGTTCATCCAGAAGCTCACCATGTCTTTGAAGGATGTGGGATCGGCAATGCTGTAACTAATTGCAGGACAAATACAAAAACAGGCACATCAATTATTCAGCCCAGACGATCCTTAGTACCAAATATACTGACCCATGGAAGTAATTTGTCTTATCTCAAACCCAGAGTATGCTGTAAGCACTGTCACCATTTTCACATTTTGTTACAGTCTATAAAATAATGTATATAATAAGAAAAATGCTGTCTCTGCACTGAATGTGTTTTTACATATGTCAGAACATGAATGTGGTGAAATGAATCTAAAACTACAGCTTGCTATTTATTGAAGCAATTTAGGAGAGAGTTAAGGGCAGTGGAAGTGCCTCACCTTGGAATCAAACCCACAACCTCTGAGTCACAAGCCCAGGTCTAACCCCCACTTTGCCATGCTACCCTTACGCACCTGGCCAAGTTGATGGTGAGGATAACGAGGGCCTGTGGAGTGATGAAGACGTGGTGCGTGAGGTAGTACTCTTCATGCCCAGCAAAATCCCAGAAGAGGAGCTGAACACCGTCCCTCTCCACCTCGCTTATGTCGATGCCAACAGTGCGGTCCTCCACCGCCACTCCCACAGCCTGCCCCTCCCTCAGGCTGCGGCACAGAGTGGACTTCCCTGCCATGGAGGATCCCAGGAACATGGCCTTGACCCTCCTGGCCCTCTCCTCTCGCACCCCGGCCCCCAGCTGGCTGAAGTAGCTCTGGATGTCCTTCACCCCGCCCACACACACCTCCTCCGGGGGTTTCCTCAGTGGATTTCCCACGGCCTTGAACGTGGTCAGGACTGTGCCGAGGAAGAGCTCCGCAGGAAGCTCCACCAGGCGGTTGTGGTCCACACAGAGCTCTCTCAGCCCCTGGAGGCCTACCAAAACCTGCAGGTTGCTCAGCCGGTTGCTGGAGATGTTCAGATAAGCCAGTTTCCTGCATTTGCTCAGGTCGCTGGGGAGCTCGGACAGCTGGTTGGTGCTCAGGTTGAGACGTCGAAGGTTCTGCAGCCGAGAGAAGACCCCTGTTGGCACGTTCCCTATCCTGTTCTGGTTCAGATACAGGACCTCCAGGCTGCTCAGCTCCCCACCTCCCGGGGGAACTCCGAAAGCTCATTCCAGGACAGAAAGAGCTCCTTCAGGTTGGTCAACTCGGAGATCAGCGAAACGTGTTTCAGCTGATTCACCTGAAGATCGAGGCTTTCTACCTGGCTTGCCCGTGAAAACAGCTCTTGAGGTATCGCCACTAGCTTCCTTTTTGAGAAATCCTCCTTTTTTCTCTGCTGGGCACCTAGGATGTGAGCAACCAGTTTCAAGCTGATTAAAGACCTACTCCAATCAAACTTACCTCCTGAATTTACTCAAAGATTTATTCATGAAATGGAAGCTGGGAATGGTGATGTAGGAATTCACAGAACTGGTTGCAAAAGTAACACACATTTGCTCAGTATCTTTAAAAACAAGACAGCATTATCATGGATAATTTGTAAGGACAGGATTTGTAAGGAATAGGGAAAGACAGTCGGGATTCAATCCACATTTGTCCATTACGTTTTCTTGCAATTAAAATGTAGAGTTTTCTGCATTTTCTCAACAAGAACAGTTTGGCAAATTCACCTTCATGATTGCCAACCCTGCCAAACTGTGGTGATGAGGATTAAAAAAAAATCAACACTTTCATTCATCAACACAATCAACACTGTTAGCCAAAGTTAATGATAAATGCTGTAAAATCCCAGTCACTTGGCATGACTTCTGTTTACAGGAACGTAACAGAAATCTGAATGGAGGGTGGGGACACCATTTGCTTGATTAGGCTGCTATTCTTGAAGAACTGGACAGGCTAAAAAAAGCATTAGGAAGTTAAGGCATATTATCTACAGGGGAAATTAAGAGTGAAAGTAAAGGTTCTACACCCTGATTTTACTCAGACTAAAAGCTGAGATCAAGAATCTCCTTTTTACTCATCCAGTAGTCATTTTATTTCATTCTAAAACAATAGTATTACATAATTACTTTCTTAGCACTAAACATGATCAGTGGATGTTGCGCGTTTCGAATAATCCACAGGTATCAACTTGTTGATTTCATCAGTCTTTTCTGCAACACACATTTTTTTATTTGAAATCATATAGTGATGCCAGATACAAAACAAAGCTTAAGGTCACCATTGCTTATCTTGGTAATGCAGCCCACTTCAACGCAAATTTTATTCACTTAGTGAACGTAACACAATATTGTGTTAAGCCATTGTGCGGAATCAATAAAACAAGGCGTAATGGAGTGGTTAGAGTGAAATGTGGATTACAGCTGATCTTAAGCTTCAAATGTTAATACTTGCCATTCCAATGAGCCATTGTTGTTGTTTCTGCGTCGAGAGCCCGCTTCTTCTGTCAAAGCTTTCGTTTATCGCCATGGCAGTGACAGCAAGGTATGGGTGGGGCTACGTCTGGGAATGTTTGATCTGACAGGTGGCAACACCCTGCATATGCACCGGGCTCAATAATTTATCCAGCCTCCGAGGACAACCCCTGAAACTGAAAAAGAGTGGACACAATGTTCAGCCTAAGGCTTGTTATTTAATGTAGAGAAACGTCAAGCATCTAAGTACATTAAACACCGTGTCAACAGGAAATCAATGGTGGATGAGGTTCATGAGAGGCTTGTTTTTCGAAAAAGAAAACAGTCGTTCTTCATCAATATTTTTTTTTATTATTAAAGACATCCTCTAAGAAATATATTTACATACAGTTTGAGTGGAAGCCTCCATTTTACTGACAGTAGAGAGAGAGGACTGTCTGAAAGTGCAATCTCTTTCCCTCCTCTCTTTCTCTTCCTCCCTCCCTCCCTCTCTGTTCCTGGTTTGAATCATTCAACCACAGTGCAGTCTAATGACAGTTCTACATTTAGTCATACATCATCAACTGTAGAAAGAGCATTCACTAAACAGCAGTAGTTTCAGTATTGTTTTACCATAAATTTGAGAACTGCTTAAAATTAATTAGAAATTATAATGAATGTTGTCCGTTTTTATTACATACTCATATCATTTTTCTCAAAAGCACCACTGTAGTTAGACAAAAATATTAGAAAAACACCAGCAAATCGAAACAGACATTTCCCATTTTTTTACTCCATAATTTAAGTCGGTGCTGTTGGTGTTTGTTCCCTCTTCAAGCTAAACCAGCATGATTCCTTTCTGGACATAAAAGACACAAGGGAAAAAAAATATGCACAAATAAAGAAAATACATTCAATTAAAAATAAACAACACTCTGCAAAAATGCCTCTCCATTAACACAAAGCAGAATCCAAGGGTCAAAGGTCACTCTGCACCAACAGGTCAGAAATCAGCCAACCAGAGGTCAGTCTGCCACCAAATGAAAGTGTTTCTACAGAAGAGCCCAAGGACCCCCTGTCAATACTCAACATTTAACAACCCAACAGTCAAAAGTCATTTATAATTGCCATGAAAATGAACTTATTAAAAGAATAAATACGACTGGTGTGCAAATTCAAAATCCTGCCAGCCCTCACTGAGCAAATTTAAGTCTGTGTAACAGCGAACAATATTAGCAAACAACTGGTCAACTGGAGAGTGACTGCATGTATGCGAGGTTGAAAAAAAAAAAAAAAGAAATACTACAGTTCCCAGCTCACCCAGCTACTCAGGCACAAACAAAGACACATATCTGGAAACAATAATTATTTAATTGATGCAAAAAAAAAAACAAAAAAACAAAAAAGACCAGGTCTGATGGTGATATCCAGGGCTAAGACTTGTGTCTCTGACTGTGGGAGGCGAGTTAGCTGCTTCTTTGTTTGACAGCAATCAAACACCAATTCCTGGAGGTAGAACATTTTCCCGGCAAATAATCCTCCTGTCACATGGCAACCCTTAGTGCAAACCAATGCCTTAATGTAACCCTAGAATGAGGAGATGTGATCATTACATAATTTATTCAGGGGGGCGGGGTTGGGAAACTTTCCTGGGAACACATGCAAACTGGGATATTTATGCAGTTAGCTTGGACAGATAATGGTTCATAAACTGCATCATTTACAGTATTTCCTGTGAGTGATTATTGTCACGTAATTTAAAAACACACCTGCAAGTACTTGGCAGGTGACACATCTATTATGGATGGGACGAGCAGATCGGATATGGAAAAGACAGCAGCTTTCCTTGGTTACGGGCTGGTTTACATTGGCAAAAACAGAGAGCTCCGTGTGCGACTTTGGTGAGTTTGACATTAGTCATTGAGAGTCTCAATGCAGGAAGCTATAAAGGAGAACGTACTTGGTAAGGGACTGAGCTTGCACTGTCCAGCTCAGGGTTTTGGGGCGGGGGGGGGATTGGGTATGCTCTCTCCAGTGGTGGCCTTAAACACCTCATCCTGAATTTAGAGCCTCCTATCTACACTACAAAAACAGAGAAAAGAAAAATCTCTTTCCAGAAGACGCCTCTTACGATGACAGACAAAAAGGGAGGGGCTTCAGTTAGCCGATTTTTGATGATGTAAACGAGCCCTGCGCCTCAGAAGGATTGACAGTGACACTGATGTACACGGCGGCCCAGATTCTGCGTATTTGCATTTTTCTCGCAGACACACTAACCCTGAAAACGTGGTATTCTGTCTCATTTCCAGTATGCCCAAAATGAGTGGAGCTACCATTTATGAGTAATTCACAGATCTGCACTAATGGTCATATTTGCTTGCAAACAGTGCAACGTTTTCATTGTTGAAACTAATGATTGACAGGCGATTGTAGTCCCACCTTACTATTAGTGTTATTATATAATTTTCACGCATCACTGGTTTACGCTATCGAGACCTGTATATTCCTGTATTTGCATCATATGCAAAACGAAGTGTGTTTTTTTGCTCAGACTTCTGCAAAGGCTGTAACCCACAGCTGTACAACATCTGTGACAGAATACTCATATTAACACAACACTCAACCCAAAGAACATAAAAAAAAAAAAAAAAAAACTCCCCCAGAAAAACTGAAAAACAAAAAAGAGATCGACAGACAGCATAGGACACCATGCTTTGAGACCTGAGAATCTGACCATGTGGTTTCAGGCTCAGCTCTCAAACCGTAGTCTGTTTTTGCATCTTTACGTGTTACAAAACCCCCACTCTCCTCAGTTGGCATATCTCAAGAATAAAACACAGTAAAGGCATCAGGCTAATCTAATGAATGGAGAAGAAGAGGGGCTTCATTGCCCCTCAGTCATGAAGTCATACCCAACAAACAACACTAGTGGCTGGGGAAGAATTCTTACAAAATTAAACCACATCTCAACATACTTCTCCCTTATGACATACAGGGGGTCCTCGGGTCACGACGGTCTCGAGTTATGTCATTTCGTGGTTACGACGCACTCCCATAAATTACTTAAAAACCTAGTTTCGACCTAAGTGGTTTGGTTCGTAAATACGACCACAGAAATAAAAGTAAGGAATTGTTCTCTTTTTTTTTTTTAATTACTGTTTCGTTTAATTACTGCATTTTATGTCCTTCATGTGTTGCATGTACAGTGTGAGTGACTTAAGGTGTTAATTTTGGTCTGATTTAGGTATAAATTCCGACTTACGTTGAAAATCGGCTTACAACACGTTGTAGGAACGCAACTCGTTTGTAAGTCGAGGACCCCCTGTATTTTAAAAATACGTTTAAGACCAAATATTGTGAAGCACTGGGCTGACTTGTTGAAAGGAGAGGAGAGGGACGTGTTGGGGTATTCATTTCCACTGGAAAAAAAAATAGGCCGTGAGGTGAGGGGACAGGATGGACAGGTGACAGGAGAGTTGTGTGTAAGTGTGCATCTGCACGTGCACACGTCTGTGTGTGTGTGTGTGTGTGTGTGTGCAGGCACGTGTGTGCATGTGGGACACAGACATAGGCTGTGATCGAGGGGGCCGGGGGAGGTGGCAAAAGTCTGCACTTTCTCTGCAGTTTTCCTTTTTCACCATGTGAAGTACAACGATGTCGGCAAACTTAAATATTAATAAAGCAATGACTGCCATCATTGTCTTTCTTTAAAATTCTCTACAAGAAAAAAAAACTTAAAAAAACAAAAAAACACACACTGAGAGGCAGAATTCTCAAAGCCCTTGAGTCTCCTATAGATCTTCCTGCACAGACGTGATGTGGTTAAAGGTGTTCTGTAAAGCACAGTGGGACGACAGTAATACATATTGCCATGGTTTCCCCATGATTGATAAGTGAAGGCCTGCCCTCAGGAAATCAATCGGCCAATGGGCAACACAGCCCTGCCCTGATTGACAGCTGAGGGCCGGCCTTCAGGCAATCTCTGTTACAATCGAGGAGGCAGAGTCCCCCTGACTGACAGTGGAGGGCGGGGCTTCAGGGGGTCAAAGGATCAGTGTAGGGGGAGGCCTTCCCCGACTGACAGCTGAGGGTCCGCCTTCGGACGATGACCGGGCCAATGAGGAGGTGGCCTTCCCCTGAGTGATAGCTGAAGGCCGCCTTCAGGGGGTCTCTGACTCTTTGGCCGTCCCACTCTCCTGGCTCTTCTCGCCCTCCTCCTCCTTCTTGTGTTTCCTGGCGTGTTTGTACTTGTCCACGTAGGCCTTCACCAGGTTGGCGACTTTCACCGGGTTTATTTCCCCACTTTTACTATGGCACACCTGGCAAAGAAGATCATTATTATGTAAACACAGATATAATGTTTGTGCGTTCGTGTCTGTATGACTATATTCATGCATGTTTATGATATGTGTAAGTGTGAATGCATGTGTATGTATTTGTGAATTTGAGGATATGTATAAGTGAACTGTTGTATGTACACGAGTATGTATGTGTGAGCATGGGTGTTTGTGACAGTACATATGTACAAACATGTGCACCTATGTATACATGTGAGTGTGTGTGTGTGTGTGTGGGGGTGGAGGTGGGGGCAAGTCTCACACACCTTCTGCACAGCTTTGCGTAGGATGTCTTTGTACTGGTCTTTGGTGATGATTCTCTTCTGGTAGAAGGGCTTGATGGCCAGTTTAACTTCCTCTATGGCTCTCTCCTGCATGTGGAGCTTCTTCATGTACTGTGGAGATGGGAGAATGAGTCATTTATGAGCTGGATTTATGACATCATAACTATGCGCCTGACACCTACAACTACTGTTACCATCACACCAACTTTTTTTTTTTTTATTTTATCCCACATCCCTAACTCAGTGCTAAGTGCCTGGCTGGCTGGCACCTTTGCAAACATATCTCGGATGTCTCAATTACTTTGCAACGAGCTATAGGAACTTGACTCAAGGGAAACTGCTCACTCTGGAATTGCATAGACAATGAGAAGCACCTGAGGTTAAGGTGTTTCTCATACCAAATAGGAGCAGGGTGTTTCTATCTTTCGTCATCCAGAGTGATGGCCTTGTCCGACCCTAGTTAGAGCATCAAACATTCAGTGCCGCAGACAACAAAAACACGTTCTTGATGTTTTCGCTGTGGATTTTTCCATTAAGCAAGAAACAGTTGGATGTTTTTATCGCTTACTTTGTCTTTCCTGGATGAGTCTTGTGAGCCCTCCTCCCTATTGGACTTTCCAGGTGTGGGTTCCGTCAGGGCCATCTGAGCCTGGGACCCAGAGGGGCCACTCGGGGGCGCTGTGGCCTGGAGCCCCCTCTTTGTGACGTGGGTAGTGGGTACGGCTGGAGGTCCCATTGCAGGCTGGGCAGGCTCCTGGCAATGGCAAAACAAAGGTGGGGGGGACAAGTGAGCTGTGTTCATAACCTAGTATCTGTGCTGTGCCACGGCCCTTAGAGTGTTGCAGGTCCAAATCCAACTCTTTCAACATTTCTCATTATTCTACCCTTACAAAATACACTTATAATAGCATGTAACTATTCTGAGAAACAGTCAATAAAATAATAATGAATATTAACAATGCTGCCAATATTAATACTAAGAATACAGAATTAAAGCTAAAAATATCTAACATTTAAATTTACATGATATTTTAGGCTGTTATCAGATACCATTATTCAGAGCAGTACAGCCTACATTTTTGTAACTGTTCTCCTGAACAGGAGCCAAAACCCACACATTTTATTGTGAATTTCTTGAACAGGTTTGTGTTCAGCTAGGCATTCAGAAAATCTGCTTAATGTGGCCAGAACAATGAAGCAAAATTGGGTGGATGAGTGGAAAATATTTTGCCACTGGTTTACCAGGAAGCAAGTTGAGTTTTGATTTCCCAGGCAAGAAGTTTTACTTTCATTTACGCAGAAAGCCTTGCTGATTTGGCTCCAGTTTCTGTCACATGACACCTCGACTGTTCCAGTCTGCAGCACTTCCACCCCAGCTAAAGCTGACGCTGCAACTCTACAACTGAAAATGGGTGTGTGCTGCCACCTTGTGTTCAAAAATGTCACTACAATCGAGCAGAGCAGAGAAAGCAGACAATCTGCCAAGACCTGTTGCAGGTGCAAACCCCAGCTCAGACACGGGCGTTGTACTCTTAAGGAAGGTACTTTACCTGAAAAATCATTCAGTACATATCCAGCAGTATCAAGATATAGTGTGTAATTTGTTATAAACTGTAAGTCGCTCAGGATAAGACTGCCTGCTAAAAGCCAAAATGAAATGTAAACTGTTCTGAGATCAGTTTAGACATACAGGGGAACAGTGTGGTGGTGTTACCTATGGCTGTACTGAGATCAGTTTGGTCAGACATACAGGTGAAACACAAACAGGTGAACAGTATGGTTGCCATACCTGTGGCTGCTCTGAGGTCAGGCTAACGTTGCTGGGCTTTCGGGACCCCTCCTTTAGACCCTGCTTGAGTCTATAGAGTGAAAGTTCTGTAGGAGAAGCAATAATTATGTTCATGTTAATGGTTATCTGGTTGGACGCCCTCCATCCCAGATCAATTAACACCACAGACAATATTAAATTAATAAAAACCCTATGCATATATGTATGACTATGAGGTCTGAGTTTTACTACCCTTACCTTTTCACATTTGTTTCATCAACTAACTTATAAAGACATGCCGAAAGTTTTTACAAACCCAGACCTTTTAAACAGTCCTTTCTGATTCCCATCCAGCTTCCAAAAAACGTGAGAAACATGAAGTCCTTGAGGAACTAAGCAGTCCCAGAAAAACGAGCACGGGGGACCAAAAACCTCACCCTAATCAGTAAGTACAATGCACAAAGATTACATGTATCTATCAATGTAACAACCCCTGTGGTTCAGAGGGCTGTGAGTCACAGCCTTACCTCACGAAGAACAGAGAGAGACTGCAATATGGATAACTGTAAAACTGTCATTGTACGGAATTTGTTTTATGATCTCATAAGTGGCTGACCTAATGGTACCGTTTTAACACTCCAGGGAGCTATGTATGCAATTTAAAAGAGAAAAACGAACATCTGACCCAATACGACTTCAAATTGCCCAATGAATCAAAATGACAGCTTCTTCATTGGATAATCTGATACTGTACTCGTTTAATGACCTTAAAACCAAACATTTCACAATCCGTCTCCCTAACCATCCCATGAAAAGAGAAAGGTATTCACTTCTAAGAAAATTTCAATTATTAACTAATTTTAAGCCCCTTCTTTATATTTTGTTTCCCCTGATTTTGCATGCCTAACTGTACCTGTTAGTAATCAGAGTGAGTTTTCCAAAACCCAATAATGGGTGGAGCTACACTGTGCTGGCAATTACAAACGTTCTTTTAACCAATCAAAAGTTGCGCTCTTCATATCATATGGTATCTCCATCCATTAGCGGGAACCATGACACCTCACTATCTGAAAGATGTTGTTCACGGCAGCGTATGTCCCTCTGAATTAAAAGTGTGTGCTAAATGACTAAAATGCATATGTAGAGAGTATGATGGTAAAGAATGGTAAAGATGGTAAAACACATACTTCATGACGGTCCTAGGTACCCACTGTTTAGGAACCTAAACCTTGGTAGAATGTGCACACCCAGCATCTGTTAATCATTAAGATGACTTCCAGGAAGTCAGGCACTTACTTCCTGCCTTCCCTGCAGAGGGTTGCTCAGCCTCCTGCAGGTTCCAGGTGACTCTCTTCCCGGCGGGTTTGGGCTTGACCGCCGCGGGCTGGGCCCATTTGAACGCAGGTGGGTCCGGAGCCCCAGCTGCTTTTGCCTTGCCCTCCTCCCGCGTCGGCTCGGTCTTCTCGGCCTTCTCGCTCTTCACGAAGTCCAGGCAGTCCAGGATGTAGTCCACACTGAGGTCTTCATCTGTGGATGGCTCTTCCTTCTCCTGTTTGATCAGGTCTGCTTTGGGAAAAGATGCAGCCTCGGCCTTCTCTTCCTTACACTCAGACACAATGGGATTCAGGATACCAGTGCTACAGGTCGCCTCCTGGTGGCTGTCCTCTATCACAGCAGTTAGACTTGGCTCCATTTTAACAGGCAACAGCACCTACAGTTACAGGAGACACGGGACACTTGATCTTTTAAGCCTATTCAGCCAAAGAAAAGGAGATTAAGAGGAATTTATTTGATCTTAAATAATTATTTTACAGTTAGAGTTGTCAATAACTGGACCAGCTTTTGAGGTCATGTAGCAGAAGCAGAGTTTAGCCCAAGCTTGATGCAGCGTTTACTTCTCTCTCAACCAAGGGTAGCTGGTTTTTACATTAAAATCAGGAGCTAATTCAGACCCAAACTGCCAGGAGAGGTAAATTAGCAGTGTAATTAAGTGTAATTAACCGTGCTAATTGATCAATTAAGCACTGTGTAACAACCCTGTTGCTCCCCAGGCCCATGTTTGGCTACCCTCTAGTCTAGACTACAGATAAATGATGAGACTAGATGGATCACATAGCTCGATCTTGTTCTTATACTCTTACCTTATCCTCGCAGGATGATTGTGTGGGTGGCTCAGGTAGTTTTGACTCCGTTTTGATCACTCTCTCTACAGCTGCCCCCGTTTGGATCTCTGTTTCTGTAATTGTCCTTTCCATCTCATTCTTCTCCTCATTTTCTCCCCCATCATCTTGAGCCACAGCCCCTTCTCTGTCTACACCAAGAGAAGGAGGTCTCTCCTTGTGATCTTTCAGTCCACTCTCATCTTTGACCAGGCTGAGAGAGACAGGTATTTCGCCACTAATTTCTTGAGGTTCATTTTCCTCTTTGATCACAATTAAAGATACAGGTTTCAACTTTTTAACCTCTGTTGCTTCTTTCTCTGCTCCTCAGAGTGTGACAAAGGTCTTTTCTTGTCAAGCTCCTTAGCTTCCTTCTCTTCTTTGACTGCCACAGATTTCTTGGTCTTGGTTTCGGTCAGGTTGCCATCTTTGACCGTGCTTAGAGGGACAGTTCTTTCCACTTTAATTCCTTTCAGTTCGCTCTCTTTGACAGAGCTAAGAGAGTCATGTCTTTCATCTTTAACTCGTTTTGGATCCTTTTTGGACTCGTTCTCCTCTTTGATCGCTTTCTCTTTCTTGATCTCTTTGTGATCCCTCGTGTCTTTGGGAGCTAACGTGGAAGGTTTTGCAGACTTCTGAGAGCTCCTGTCTGATGAGTGGGAGCTCTGTGAAGGACGTGCTTCATTTCTTCTCTCTCTTGACCGTGACCTTGACCGTGACCTCCCTCTTCTCCGTTCTTTCGACCGTGATCTGCCTCTGTCTTTTGTTCTGGAGGCGGACTGTGACCACACCCTGTCTTTCCTTCTGTCTCTTGACCTTGACCTCGATCTGGACCTACTTCTGGAATGGGACCGCGACCTGGACCGTGAACGTGACTGACCTCGTCGCTTGTCCTTCGAGTCCTTGCGCCTCTCACTCCCTTTGTGGTCGTACTGCTCACGACTCTCCTTTCTGTGTTTCCACCTCCTTGACCGATCATCACTGCTTGAGCGAGACCGCCTCCTGTCTTTTGACCATGACCGAGATCGTGACCGCGATCGAGACCGTCTCCGGTTCCTCCGGTGCTGTTCTGAGGCATCAGAACTGTCAGACGGGGAAGGTGTTCTTCTCTTCTCCTTGGGAGGTGACGGTCGAGTTCTCTTCTCCCTGCTCCTCCCTCCGTCATTCTTCCTGTGGTGATCCTCAGGACTGCTAGAGTCAGAACGCCGTTCCTTTGACCGCTTCCTCCTGCCGGACGCCCGCTTCCTGTCCACTGAGGAGCATGAGGGTGACTTTGACCTCGATTTCGACCGGTCCTTCGGTGTGCGCCTTTTCTCCATTTCAGGCTTCATATTCTCATCGCCGCACCGGCTGGAGTCAGAGCTGGAGCGGGAGTGAGACCGTTTCTGCGGAAGCGTGGCTGATTCCCTGACTTGCTTGTTTTGTGTGGCCATCGCATCTGTCCTGTCGTTGGCCCCTATTTCTCCAGAGGCAGGCTGGGAGCTCTGTTCTTCAGGCTCAGGTTTGCACTCATCCTGCAAGGCATCGCTCAGCATCTCCTTCCCTCCACTCTGTTTGGCTCCACATCCTCCATGATTTCAGGCTCCTCCTTCACCTTAACCTTGGACCCCAGGCCACCATCTTCCTCCACCTGTCCACCATCTGTCATCTCATTTTTAACATGCCGCTCGGCACCTTCTGAGCTGTACTGACTTGCCGATTCAGAGGCCGGAACTTCCTGTTTCACCTCTCCCTCCCTTTTTACCTGTGAGGCAGCCAGGGTGCCGGCACCCTCTGCATTGGACTGGTTCGCAATCTCCAACGGCCCTTCTTCCCGCTTCACCAGAGGTGTAGTGGATGGTGTTCCCTCTCCCACATTTTCGGTCTCTGGGCCACTGTCTGAGCCATTTGAGTCCGATCCCGTGGGGTCAAAGGGGTCATATATTTCTCCCTTAACTGCCTTATCCTTACTCTGCTGGTGGGCAGACAGGAGTAACTGCTTGCTCTTCAGCCGCTTCTTCCACGACTCATCACTTGCAGCGGACTCCAGCGGGTTCCCAAGCTGCCCGGTGCTGGCCAGCCTCCTGGCATGCCAGGAGTTGCCGCTGGCGCTGATGCGGAAGCTGACCGTCGAAGAGGACGAGGAGGACCCACCGCTGGGGTTAGCTGGCGAGCTAGAGGAGGAAGAGGAAGACAAGGAGGAAGAGCGGGAGTGGGCGGACGAGGTGCCTGCTCTGTCCTGCCCGGGTCTCCCATGGTCTCCCCTGGAGACACCCTGATCCACCGTCCTCTGGCGCCCCCTGTCGCCCGCCAGGCTGTTGACGCAGGATTCCGGGAGAAGACCGCCCCTGCTCCCGCCATCGGACTGGGCTGGCCTTTTGATCTTCGGGATCCGGGAAGCACCGACACGTCCACCCACACGGGTTTGGGCGGAGCCTTTTTCGCTGGCCCTGCCCCCACGACTGTCGTCGCCGTGGCTACGGCTGCCACCTCCCTCCCTCTGGAGCTGCCGTTCCAGCGACTCTCAGGAGAGCTGCTGTGGTGGGGGGCCATGCTTGGGGGGACTGCAGAGGGGTGGGGCCTCTGGAAGGCGGGTGTGGGTACGCGCAGGTGAGTAGGGTGCACGGGAAGGGGGTTCCCAGCACCTGGCCGTGGTGATGTGGATGTGGGGGAGGCCGCTGATGGGCTGGCCAAAGGAGAGGGTCGGGTCGGGAGGTTACGAGAAGGGTTCGCACTAGCATCGGAACCACTGGCTCCAGACCCCAGTGGCTCCCAGACTCACAAGCGCTGCCAGAGATCCTGGAAGCCGCAGCCTTTTGAGATGGTACACTGACTGCAAATAGGACAAGAAATAAAAAAAGAAAATCAACTCATTTTAAGGCAATCACTGATAAGCGCTGACATCAGATTGCACAATACTGTAAATCAGGGGTGCCAGTCCAAAGTCCTGGAGGACCATAGCACCTGCAAATTTCTGCTTTTGCCATATTTCTGCTCTCAAGTGCTTCATTTAAGTCAGTGATAAGCCAAAGTCCCTCTAAACCCTGTTTCCAGGAGCTACGCTTTGCTGCTGAATGAAAGAAAATCCCGAAAAGCCACCATAAGCCCTTCAGCACTTAGGAGTCTGGCACTCCTGGGGTGTATGTAATTCCACATTGAGAGTGGTGGGGGTCCAGGACACTCACTGGGCTTGATGGCCTTCAGAGAGCCGTCCCGGTTGATGACCACGTCTGAGCTGTCCATCATCAGCAGGCTCTGGCCGGACAGGATGCTGCCCAGAAGGTCGGGCACAGGAGCAGCTTCAGAAACCACCTCGGGCACCTGGGGCATACCGAGGCCACGCCTGCAAAACCCAGGACAATCAGCCCTGTAACCATGGAGATCAGTCCAGCAACCATTCCCATCAGATATATAACCCCATACGTCAGCCCGGTAACCATGGCTACTACCATGTCTATCAATGCTATAACACTGGAAGTCAGTCCTGTACCGATGGAAATCTGTCCAAACATCAACACCCTTGAACTACATCTGTTATTCAGTTACTGCATGCCAACTTCAAATTCTTTAAGTGCTGAAGATGACAATTAGTCAAGAAAAAAAAAAAGGATATTTAAATCAATTCATCAAGTTGTCAAGACAGTCAAGAAAGCAACAGAAAAATAGTCTTAATTTCCATAAAAAGACCCTGCTTCTGACTAGGACCTGGATCACCCCCTTCAACCCATTTTAATCAGAAGGTGTTCTTGAAACAGCATTTATTTATAGATTAGACATTGACCTTTTTTTGGATGATCAGCAAAAAAACACAAAAAATGCAATATCAAGTTACTATAAATGACTGCTATAATTATTTTAACCCATTGATTTCAGTTTGCTAAATTTGAGGACTGAACATCAATGATTCTTAACTACATGGTACCTCTTCAGGAAGCTGCTGGATTTACACAACCTTTACATGCATGTGCAAAGTTCACAGTCACCTTGGAAGGCCGACCGGGACGGGTCGAGCCACAGGCTGATGGGAGCGTAGGGCGGAGCGAGAGAGGCCGCGCCTCTTCACATCCATCGGCGACGGTGGCCCCGAAGACTCCTCATTCCTTCAAAAACATCAACATCATTAATCGTTACTACAGCAACACTCAAAACACCATTCCAAGGCTGACATAATTAGGCTGATGCCAACAGCAGCACGATTAGGACCTGGCATGTTTTCACTTCTGAATTCCACAACAGGCTCACAATCAAACATCAACGTGACTAAAGTTACTAGTGTAATCAACTCCATTCACTAATCATGTAATTGCTTTAGCCAGCTCTCTGTGGGACCAGGAATGGGGACGACCACGGGTAGGTTTATTAAAAAATTTGGTTTTCACATATTTTCCCAGGTTGAATGAAGGGGTTGGGGTTACGCACTCATCGTTGAAGGGGTCCAGGTCGAAGGGGTCCCCGTAGACGGAGAGGGAGGCGGCCCCAATGTCAGCCCGCATGCTGCCCAAGCTCTGCTCGATGGGCCGGTACACGGAGGGGATGGAGGCGGTGCGGGACGGCTTCCCCAGCCCGAGGTTCTTAGCGATTCGCGACCGCGCCGTCACGTCCTTCTTCACCACCTGGGGAAGGGAAGGGTGAGCGGCATGAGTCTACTGTGGGGGATGACAAACTCAAAACGAGGACAGCTCCACCGTATGTAACATGTGCAAAAAACATTCACAGCATATGGAGACTATTTTAAAATAATTTAAAATAAATTTTCATCCAGATAATCCAGAAATGTAAAAACTAGAACACTCAATACTTCACTGGAGTGGCACTTTTTAGACTGGAGTCATGATGTAATACCATTGTCAAAATACAGGATGTGGTATATCAGCTGAGAAACAACAAAATGTGTCCAGTGGGCCTATAAAAACACACACAACATCATTATGTGACACATTAAGTACAGGCCAGACCCTTTTTCTCTCTCTCTCTTTTTCTCGCGCTCACTCGCTAAAGACGACGCACCCCGAGGGAGGGATGTTCCCCCCTCTGATCTGGAGGAAGCAGCTCCTCACCAGCTTCCTGCGGGTCCTCCTCCTCCTTCGCCGCCTCCGTCTCTTCACGCCCTTCCCCTTCCCCGCCGTCGTCGCTCCTTCAGCCGACTTCGCCCCCGCCTTCTTGCTGTTCGTCTTTCTTCGCCTGCCTGTGGAGACAAGTTACACAAGGGTGGTTTGACTTCTCGTCCCACTGGGCCATAGAGTCCACTGGTATGACCTCCATCTACAGGCTACATCATCCGATTTCACTTTTAAGGTCCACCTCCTAGATGGAGCAAATACCCTAAGATACTATGGCCCTCAGGACCTAAATCTGAATGGCCATAATCTACAGGAAAAACAGACATAAGCTGTCTACATTCCCATAAAGAACAATATTCTGACAAACAATGGAAAAGAACCATCATACACTTGATTCACTACTTACATACATGTTTCTTGCATGTTTAACCTATCTTTTAAATGATTCTTCTTGTTGCTGAACAGTATTTTGTTTTTTTTCTGGGCAGTTTTTATTTCTGTTTTGGAGTATTCCTATTATAGCTGATTGGTATTTATGGCACAGAAACTGCAGCCAAATGAATTTACCTAAATTGGATAAGAGGGTCACTTGACTCGGTCAGAATTTAAGGTCGGCTGTAAAAGCACAGTAACTGGCGCAGGCCCTGATTTGTCTGAATAATGTGCTCCAAAAATAAGCAGCCCCAACTCAGGGGATCTGTACTCTTGTCCTGGTAGGTCGCAGAGTCACGCTGTTCTTTGTTTTTGTCTAAAAGCGAGGGACTGATTTGGAACAGAGTGAAAGTATGGAAAGGCCCTCCCCAAAGACTGGTGTGGTGCCAGCCTGTTGCCTTTACAGTGCCACACTATGTGACAATGAAGTGAGGGAAGTGTAATATTTAGGTCACAGGACTTGTCATTCAGAGGTTGCAGGTTCCATTCCCCTGCTGCTGTACCACTGGGCAAAGTGGGCAAAGGTACAGGTAGCCTACATTGCTTCAGCAACTATTCAGCTGTATAAGTGGACAATGGTAAGCCAACTCTTGCTAAATCTGCTGAATGCTTTAATGTAAACATGATGTGACAAGCAGACAGTGCTGCCCACCAGGACCAGCGCTGAAAGGCCCAGCTGTGGAGGTCTGGTGGGTCGCTTTGGCTGAGGGAACTTACCAGTGCGTCGTCTTCGGGTGGTTCTGGCACGGGGCGTCAGGTCACGGACATATACTGCCGTACTCAGTCCCGCCACCACCGCGTTGATGGCATCGTCCAGCCAGGTGGACAGGGTGGGCCCATGCTGAGGGGAGGAAAAGGGCAAACGTCACCAGAAGTATTAGGACGAGGGGGGCCACAGCAGCAGTGTAGGGTGGTGGTTAGGGAGCTGGGCTTGCAACTCCGAAGAACGTTCGACTCCCCGGTGAGCAGTGCCCCATAGTGGAACTGAACCTGCAACCTCTGAGCTGAAAATCAGCTGTATAATTTTCTTCATGGCTTATAAAATTGTGCACTAAGTGTAAAATGTACTGAAGACTGAAAAGGCAATCAGCATCACTGAAAACCAGAGACAACTGACTTTGAAGAGCCCCATGTGCAGCAGAAATCTGGGAAGTGCAAGGAGGATAACATAGTTCAATTCAAGTGGAAAAAAAATTCATTAAAAAAGACAAGACACTGGATGCTTTTCAACCATGTACCCTCAGGGCAATGACGCAATCCTCTCCAAGCATTATAGGGTTATATCTTGTGATACAAACCGTCAACAATGCCAGCTAAAGAGCCATCATGCATTTGATTTGTTATTTCAAGAAAATTAATTAGAATTTCTGAGTAAAGCTAAGAAGCATAACCCATCCATTCTAGAAAACAGACGATCAGTTAGACCCAATATTTTCAATTAGCATGGGCAATAAACTGACATTTGCAGTTACGTTCATGCACTCAGAGGAAATGTTACTAACGTTGACAAATTACTCAAATATTTCCACACATTAATAGCTCCCCCTTTTACCCCTTTCCACTTCTTTCAAGCCCTGAAAGTTAACCACTTTGAACTAGAACTCAGAGAAAGCCTTCAGCTGGACTTGCACAGCACTAACACAAGTGAGAAATGAGGTATGCTTCATTAATCCCAAGGTCAGGGGTTAGCAACCTGGAGCGGACATGCTGCTACTTCCATTTAGCCAGGCCAAATTAGCTAATTAGCAATGTACACCGATGCCAGCAGACTCATCGATTAAACCAAAGTAAAACGCTAAATGTAAGGACACAAGAGCAGTTTCCCACTGTCACCCAGGATCTTATCATAAAGTCTAGCAAACCAATAACATACCATGAATGATCTGTTGTACCCTTCCCCTACCCTTCTCAGATCTTCTCTGTGTTTACATTTTGCTGTTACTGTTATCGTGATATTTTGAACTCTCTGCACACTTGTCAAACAATGCTCAGAAAACACAAACATTCCAAAGTTGGCAGTTTGTGGTTTTTTGGTTTAAATTTTCAAAATACCAACTGCCAAATGTGCACTGTCTAAACAACAAGACTTGTAAGTTCTCTGTTTCCTTTTTTCTGGTATTTGAGGAAATGGAAACTAAGTTGTTTTTGGCTGTTAGAGGATGTGCTCGTCTGCTTGTGTAAAAATCACAGCACACCAGTCAAACTCCAGCAAACACCAATCGAACATGTTGAACTCTGACTGAACGTGAAAAAACAGTCAACAAAAACCACAGAAAGAGGCCACCCACAGTGACATGGTGCTGTTTGTTGCTGGCATCTGTTATTGTTTGTTTGTGTTCATGTGGGCAGCGTGAGGGCATTTAGTGAAGTGAAAGTCACGTGCTCATGCGATCATGCAGACCTCTGTGGTGCGTGCCTGAGTGATCCGGTTGCGGTTGACATTCGCCCGGACTCTCTCGCTCTGTTGCGTGCGCGCTATGGCGCGGGTGCGGCCGGCCACGGACGCTCGAGTGCGGCTGGTGGTGGGGACCGCATCACTCGCTGCTGCAGTCGATCTCCCTGAAAAAACACCACAGAGTTCCAGCACACAGTGATCACAGAAGATGAGAGCTTGTACCAAAAATATGCCATTCTCCAGACAGACTCATTGAGCAGATGTGAGCTTGAAGCATAGATACGGGATTTACCAGACACTTAGTTTTGTGTGCTTAAACCAATAGTTCACCCAAAGAGTAGTTAGCCCAAATCAGCATCAATGTTAGGAAATGGAGAGTTGATTGGGTAAAGTAAGTAATTGGACTTTATGTAACATTGCTCTACACTCATTTTTCTAACTCCACAACAAAATGACCTCCCAGTAACTTAGCCATATGGGTGAACTATGACTTAGTTCTCAGTAGTGCCCAGGTGGGGTTACCTGAGCGGGTGTTGTTAGCGCTACACCGTGGGCAGAACCACTCCTCCACAGGGACTGACGCCAGAGGGGGGGTCAGGCACTCCATGTGATACCTGCAGTGACAGACCACAAGTTCAGGGTTCAGGTAAGATAATACCCTCAAATAACCCCTCAACGCCCCCATAAACACATGGTACATTCCATGCCGGCCCCAGAGTGGAGTGAAAATAAGATGTGGTGACAACATTACCTTTACATATAAAACATGCTTTTTCAAAACTGATTCATTTTGTAGCGATAAACTTTTAGTTTACATTAAACATTTGTTTCTCCAAACAATATATTTCCTATACAATGACTAGCCACTCTTCAGAATGGTTTCATTCAGCTATGGTCTTTATAAACACTGCATACTTCAGGAATTGTGCATATACCCCCATTGTCCAATTTGGTAGTCTTTTTATCAATGGAGTGAGGATGTAGTTAATTAAAGTAAGTTCCGTTTTAATTCAATCTTTACTAAAAATGAAGATGGTGAAGAACACACTGGATGAGGAGGAGGAGGATAAATGAAGAAGTACAGACAAACAGCTGAGGACAGTTTGCTAACCCTGAGACACATCAAAGGATAACAGCAAGCTGACGGAGAAAGAGGAGGAGAACAGGAAGGAGCGAGGGGATAAACAGGAAATGGCGAAGGGGGATAAAGGATCTGGACGTGCGGCATACCCTGCATCACAGCCGTCACACAGCAACAGCCGGTCCTCGCGGTCGCTACGGCCGCACACCTCACAGTTAGTCTGGTCCAGCTCCACCGCCTCCTGCTCCACCTTGGCGGGTTTCTGCAGGGTTATCTGTGTGTGCAGACAACACGTGAGTGCAGCACAAATACACACACACATATAGACACACACACAGACAGACACACACACACACACACACACACAAAAGCCACCTACCACTTTCTGGACTTTCCCACCATAACTCTTTCTCAGGTATATGCTGTTGAAGATAATCCGGTCCACAGGACAGGAGTTTGCATTCTGGGGGGGGATACCGCAGTTAGTTTCCATGCTCCTGTTTCATGGTAAGAGTTGCTGGGGACCTCACAGTACATAATCGCTGCATGATAGTACTGCACCTCTATGAGCAGCATGCTTCTCTAACTGTTACAATCTTTTGCTTCAAAAAATGACAAACGATTAATTGATTATCAAAATACTTGGTGATTAATTTTCTTTTGACTAATTGATTAATCAACTAATTGTTGAATCTCTAAAGCTGAAACAAGTGTGACTCCAATTGTGGAATCATAATGACTGTGAATGAAACCTGCCCACCTTGGACCACTCCAGAATGCAGTCTAGGCAGAAGTAGTGTTCGCAGCTCTCAGGTGTGGCCACTGGCTGCTGCTGGAAGGAGTTCAGGCAGATGGAACACTTTTCCGCATCTTCATCCGAGCTCAGATAGACAATATCACAGGAGGGCCCGCCCACTGCCCCTCCTACTGCTCCTTCAAGCTCCGCCTTCTGCGTGTCATCGTCCTCCACTTTAAACAGAGCAAAGGTGATATAAACTGTGGGAAAGCATCTGACAGCTCTGCTAAACACACACACACACACACACACACACACACACACACACACACACACACACACACACACACACACACACACACACACACAGAACAGCAGTGGTCTCCCTAATATTGTGTGCTGCAAAAAATCAATCATGAGGCCTCAACCCCATGGCCCAAATGAATGCAAAACTCCACAGAACAAACTACTGTCTTACCTTCACTCTCATCCTCCTCTTCATCCTCCTCCCGTCTTCGCCATCATCTTCTCCATCATCTTCCTCATCATCATCATCTTCACCCTCCCCGCTTTCAGTCTCACCTTCCTCAGAGTCGTCTCCACCTTCATCGCTGTCATCCTCTGAGGGAAGGACACAGCAAAAAGGGGGAAAGGTGTGAAAGTGGTGTGAAAGACAGGGTGCATTAACCCTTACAATCTAGTGATGGGGGTGTGAGGTTTCACCAAACCATTGGGTGGAGCTACCATTTACCATCAGTATCATTTGACGGCAGAGTATTTTTTTTTTTATTTTTCACTCAAGGGCCAGGACTGAGGTACACTGCTCTACGTCAAATCAAAAGTCAGGACCAATGATGGCAGCTGAGAAACCCAAGCCTCGTCCATATGGCTATAGTTCTACCCCTCCAAGCTACACTGCTCTCACATTATGTAACACAGAAGAAGAACTGGGCTTATAACCAAGAGGTTGCAAGCTCAAATCCCAAGCAAGGTACACATGACTGTGGTCGTGATTCTGCATTACTGCACTGATGATTGCTAGAACAGGGCTGTACAAAACTGAGGACACATAAAATAAATGCCCAGGTGTATAAATGGAGAGTGTGTAAAAACGTGAGTGGTTTAAGCATCTCTGTCCACTAAACGCTTAATGCAGCCTAAATGCAATAATCTGACTCACCGTCATCTGAGAAGATGGACGAGACCGGCCTTTTGCCCTTCCCATGGGAGGAGCTTCGGGTGATCAGCTCGTCCTGGCTGTCCTCGTCATCCATGGTCGACCATTAGAGACCCAGAGGCCCTGAGGCAAAGAGACAGCCGGTCTGTTTCCAAGCTACTCCCCTCCCACACACCCCTCAACTCTGAACCTCCTGGATTTCAAAGACATCGTTTAAAGGGTGACGGATTTGTCTATCTGTCCGCTAAAGCCAATCACAACAGACCACTGCCTGTTTTTCCGACAAACGTGTAAGTTGTAGTAATCATTCACTACAAATGGGTTCCGTATGGTATGGAGCATCACCCTTTCATTTGAACGCTTCAACATAACATGCCATCTTAAAGTCCTTGTTTAAAAGCAACTTATTTAGCTACCTGTCCAGTAAGGTCAATCAAAAGGGACGATTCTCCATGTCGAAAAACTGATCGCAACAACTGTACAGCAACAAGGGATCAATGCAATCTTGGACCCAACATAGTCAAAACCGAGGCAGAAAAAAAATAAATATTGATGACCAAGGTGAATCACTGACATGAGATTCAAGTCCACCTAATTTCTAGGGAAGTGCTTTGCTAATAAACCAATGGTTATTAACTGCTTCTGAGAAAAATTACCTTGTAGCACTTACAGCCTAATTCTGGAAAGAACCAATATGATTACAGGAAACCAAATTATAAGCTATAACTTCCCTTTTCAGAAACCCTGGGGATGTCTTGTAGCAACTGAAACCTAAGCCACATGAAATTAAGTTTTTAAAAATAGCCTGTCAAAATGACCTTGTTCCCCATGCCTATGATCTCTGTATTGGAAAATATGTTTTTATGATTATGAAAATCTCCCCACCCATAAGGAAATATTACACCTCCATTGCTTAAAAAAAAAAACAAACAAAACAGAGCATGTAAGAGGTGTGGTTTCACTTTTAATTAACACTGCAGTTTCATGCTAGCACATTACTCTGTAGCTTTGGGGAGTTTGATATACTAAGTGTATGCAACACATTCACCTTGGTCAAAATAAAGTAAGTCCATTTTAACAAAACTATTTGGCTGATGATGAAACTTAAGTCTTGGTTTGTGGTCTAAACAATGCATTACACTTACATGCAAAAGTTACAGTTCAAAATATGAGGTCTACTTCGGTGGAACTGCAGTTTATGTCCGCGACTTTACCTGTTACTTAAAGCAGAATGAACAACTATTTTCCATGCAGTTGATTCTCATAAAGGTTTAAACATTTTGTTGTGAGTGTCAGTCGTGCTTTTCAGTAGTGGAGAGCTGCGGTTGTTTGTCTGGATTAATTAACTGAATACAAATAACTGACCAAAGAGTTACATGCAAATTTTCAAGAGACTAATTTCAATGTGATTGTTTCTCTAGGTAGAGGGAGGTAACATTCCCACGAAATGCGGTGTCGGTCGGTCGTCAAATTGCAAGTAGCTAACTTGCATTTCATTTAAAAGTAGCCTCGTGTGCAGAACACTCAAAGGTAGCCTAAAGTGTGGTGTTACTGCGGTAAACACATATCAAAAGCAGAACATTCAACTTAAAGATTAAAACACCTTTATTCAGCAAATCTGTGCGGATTGAAAACTGGATAATCTTTCTGAAGCCAACTGCCACCTAGCCACTTAGCCCCCATCAGCGTTACAGCTACACTCAGGCAAGCTACATCAGCAGCGGCAGCCTATAGCTAAACACAAACAACAACAAATTGCATAGATAGCTCGTTATAGCTGCTAGCAAGCCAATACGTGAAAAATCATACACAAAACACCAAATAACCTTTAATATAAGTCACATTTTGTGGATATACTTATGTATCATTTAATTATGCAGGTGGCTGGCCGGCTACTTCAAGCAGGCCTCTTCTGTGAAGTAGCAAGCAAGGCTACCGTGTTGAGGAGCGCTGGCGAGACAGAGTATATAGCTACATTTAACAAAAAGAACTCGACAGTGCATGTACCACGGTGCAATTACATCTTTCGAATATTATTCACTCACGCAGTGTATGATATTGTGTTTTATGCATGTCTTAAACACCTACCTAAATCAGTTATGTGAGGCTTATGTGAAGTATTTCGAAGTCCACGGTTTGTGCGTTGACTGACACGACCGGCTGGAGAGAGTAACGGAAATGGCCGAACGTGTTCGAATCGCTGTAACACTCTTAAAGGCACAGTACGCAGTTTCAGCTCAATGTGACAAACCTCTTCTGTACCAAATTCCTTTGTGTCAATATATCTGAAAACATTTGATACAAAGTGTACATACTTATTCATTTTGTGTTCTCATCTTTTAAATATGTAACAATATTATCTACAGTTGGCTATGTGTGAAGCTAAATAAATAGAACAAAATAACTTTTCGAGAATTAAGCCATTTTCGTTTTAATGGAGTTCTTAAAAAACTTTAATTATTGCATGATTGAGAATAATCTGTGCACTTGGATAAGGGTTAGATAACTGATTGCGTAACCATAACATACGTTAAGAGCAACTAAGATTTAATTTTAGTTTTTATTCCCCACTATGAATGTTTCACTGAATAGGAAGAAAAAGTAACTAAATTGTTTTTGTTTATTGAGAGCAAGCTTATGATTTAAGGTAACTATGGCAAACCCTTTCCTAACCTCTTACCAAACGCAAAAAAAAATGTAATTCTTTCAACTACTGTTTTATTTAACTTTTCAAAAGTTTGCTAGTTTTGTCTTATTTTAGTTTAGGAAAACTGAACTATTAGAGCAATCAATACAACTTTGCCTTGTTGTTTGGAAATGGTTAGGAATAGCATTTATAATCATTTGGCTTCACCATGTGTGTCGACATTTAGTCATTTTTCTTAGTGCAGACGCAGACGGTTGGTTGTAATACAACTGTCTCACTTCTATGAATGCATTCAAAACCAGAATATGTGAGACATAGCTCCTGGAATGTGTACCTTCTTTTAATCTTGATGGTTACTAGTACTACTGTTTTAATACTATTAAATGTGTTTAGTCTGTGTGTTTCTGCAATAATGAGAGTGACCATAATTCCTTGAGCAAATCTCTCAGATAGAAGAGACTTCAATCTCAGTTGAACATCCTAAGTAATGAATAAAAACATGCAAAGGAAGTCTTAAAAATGCCACGGGTTCAAATTCACAGTAGCTGTAGGCTACTTTGAGCTCTGATATTATAATATATTTGGTCGACATTCACCTGCTTTTAGACTATTTGGGGTTAATTGTATAGCTCGTTGAACATGTACAAAACGCATCTCTATTGTTTCCATCTCCAAAGATCGGTACGGTCAAAAGTATAATATCACAGAGAACACTGGCCACTGTAGCAGGTGAGGAGGACGCGCGTAAGGTTATGGACTGACGCCAACAATGTCCACCTGATGTTGCATACTCCGTATACCGAGAGAGTGATAAGACAGCTACGTGCCAGTGCATGCGTACACGTGGCTAACAGTTCAGAGAACCCGTGATTCATTCATTTTAAATAAGCGCTGCATCACGTCCGACGCCTCTGGATGCAAAACAGTAGGCTACACTTTTACAGCACAAATAGACTATGGAAAAATTAAATATGTAATACATGCACTCTTTATGTTCAATGTTGCAACATATTCAGGTATTAGCCTATCAGAAAATATGAGAAATGTGAGTGACCTATTTGTGTCCTTAGTATTAATTTATATAGCATTGTCAGCTCAGGTTACCAAAACCAGTCGGGAATATTTAGGTGTATATGCAGTCCTTTAAGGTTTAATTTAAAGAGTGACAACCTCATTTAGGTTATACTCTATTTCAAGTGGCCTAATATTGGATCATTGAAGGATTGACGGTGTTTAAATGTGACGTTACTCCGTTGTTCTATTTTACTTTCTTTGAAATAAAAAAAAACTTAACATAATTCTCATTGTATCCATTCTGTATAGCTCAAAATAGGTATCCTAACAAGACACCTGAGAGAATTTGCTCCGTCATCGTCTGTGTAAATTGATCTATAGGCTACTGCAAGTGCAGTTATTGCCGCTATTGATATTTAGGGCGGGATTTATTTTCAGTAAAACATTCAGTTCAGATGAACCATTATTTTTAAAATGAAGCATTTTACTTTTAAAAAACAACATTAGGAAATTCGGTCGTCCACAAATTGAAATGGCATGTCAGTTTTATGAGTATCCATGCACAATACTATGATGCTTGGCCTATAGTTTCCAGTCATGGCTTGAGGAGTCGATAGAATGTTGAACTGACGTTTTTTGTTGTTCAAAAACTGGATAAAATTCAACATTGCACCGTATAAGTGTAGAAAGTATAAACTGTGTTAACCCCGTTGTTCTAGTTTACTGCACATGCTATTAAAAGCTGGGTTTGTACAGCAAACGTCTTCCGGATCTATTTTTTTTTCTTCCAGTCGTCGACCTGTTACATCACACAATGTTCTCACACATAATTTAAGGGAAGCCGATGGCAAGGGAGGCACAGTTTTAGGTTATTTGGGCAGCTTAAAAGTAGAACACAAGATAAGACCTAAATGCAAAACAGAAACTAAGAGGAAAACATTAATTCTCAGCAGTTTTAAGGAATATAAGAAGATGAGAGGAAAATAAAACAAGAATATATCTGTACACGGTTTATTTTATTGGCGACGTTTAAGTGTTTGATTTTGCTCATATGAGCGCTTTGAATGGTCATTCTTAAGTGCAATTCTTAAAAGATGGTCAGTGCACTTGACAATAGTGTTTATTGCCATCTTTGCGCTTGTAAGTAATTACTGTAGCTTTCACAGATGCGCCAGGGCTGCGATCTCTTTCTCCCGCAATGCTTTGTCGACGCTATCATGCAGCATCCTCTGTACGTGCACATCTTCACTGGCTTCATGGCAACACTGTACACAAGTGTACAGAGTTCAACCACTCTGCCCGCCACGGGTAGAGCGCGATTTTAGGAATCGGGTCGAATCGTCCGCCCTCGAGCACAAATCATCGATGCAGCATCGGTAAAGACTTTTTAAAAATCGGGTAAGTCACCGTGACGCTGATTCTGCAAGGAAAAACCGTCAGGAGCGGGAAGTACATGGTGTGAAAATGGTTCATTCCCAAAGTACGACGTGCAGAAATGAACGCGCCGCACCCCAACTAACTCAAGAAAATCCACCGAACCCATTGGCGGCATTTGACACACCCCTCGCTGGTTGTAATACGATAGGAGTCCTTATTAGGCGGGGTCAACAGTGTGGATTTGTCTGTTCATTGGATGTAAGTCATGCCAATAACAATTAAATTAGCATATCCAGGTCAGGTTGCAGGCGCAGAGTCGTGGGCTGGGCTGATCAGTGCAACTGTACTGAACTTCAGCGGTACAGTAGGTAGCAACACAGCTATAAAAGAAAATGTAAGTTCATTAGAATATGTTTTTTTGTCGAACAGATAAGTTCGGTTGCACATCTTATTATGATTATAAAATCAATTAAACAACTGAATATCTTTTTTTTAATTTCCGAGGATACCTTGAAAGAAAACTTAAGAAATTGGTGAGTACCCAGCTTGCTATAATTTAATATTCTCTTGAAAATGTTGTATCAAGATTACAAATATGTTAATTGTGCTGTGTTTTAACTAAACATTGACTGTACCAAAGTAGACAATTTTATGCAATAAATAAACAATTTTATTGTCGAGATTTCCCATCTGAATGTTTTAAATCTGATAAACAAATACATGCAGAATATTGAAAACACAAGTTAAGGACTGCCTCTGTGTTGTATCCAAATGGCCTGGTTTTTAAAAGTAAAGTTGAAACTAGCTTTTGATAGCAACCATTTAGTAGGCAGTATACAAAACCCAAAAGAAAGGAAAATCTCAAACGGTCATTGTTCAAAACTTGATCACTATTGTTCTTAATGTTGCCACATTGTTATTATAGTAATTATTATTATCATTATTATTCTTATTATGGATTAACATTTTGCATTGTTTTCCTATAGCACCTATTGTGTTAACCGCTTGGACCTTGTGATTTCCAAAAGCAGGTAAGCCACTGACTAACGCACATTGCGCTGTTTCACATTCCACTGTGCGTGTGACAGCGGCTAACCAGCTTTTCGGGGTGTCGTTTAGTCCCCCCTCAAGTCTCAGAGACAGATCGGGGAGAGAAGTGAGACTGAGGCTGCGCGTTCGGTGATATTCCAGTCTATTCCTTCAAGTATAAAGGCCATAAAACGTCCCATCTGACGCATACTGTAGTTGGTTGGGCCGAAAAGAACTGAAGTCATGTGGAAAAGATCGCACCGCCAACCGTAGGGTACGGGAGTCGCTCTGTCTTGTCGAAGTGTTGAAGTGTTACACAAGAGGCACAGCGGCAAATGCGGCAGGCTGTTGAGACGAGCCAGTGGATATTCTCACACACCAGATTGACCCATACTTTCAACGAAACCAAAAGTTGTAAAGGTGAGTGACTCATGAATTGTTATAGGCCTATTAAATCCGATCGACAGATGTTCTCGTTTTTGTTTGTATACCTCATTGAAATATACTTTGTCCTTTGTCTTTACTTCGTTGAATTTTAATTTTTTGTTATATATTTCTATATAGAATGGTTAAAAGTGAAATAAAGGAATGTGAATTACATGTATTAGTTGTTTTACAGTTCAATAAATTGTCTTGTCTGTGACATTTTTGTGTAGTGTTTTTGTTTTGCTGCTGTCTTGTTCTTTTCATAGTTTGTCTGGATTTAAAATGTTATGCTTATTTAGATTTTACCACCATCAGCAGGCAAAGGGTTAAAGTTATGGGAAAAGGCCTCTATGCCATTCTTAACTGGAATCAACCAGCGAGCATGGTCAGAGGCCATAGGTTTTTACATTCTCAGGTGTACTGTACTCACGAAAAAGTTCCGTTTATTCTTATGTTCCTGCATTCATATAATCGACGTTCTCTCGGAATCAAAATTTGCCACGCAACTTCGAAACGATTCCATGGGTGCCCAATCAAGCGGGAAAAGGAAAACATTTCTGTTGTTTGCTTCAAGTCAACATTATACGGTCAGCTCAGTCGTTCCGTCAGACAATTTAGGTGGAAGGGCATCTGTGCGACGGCCTGCTTTCCGGGGGCAGAGGCCATGAAAAGCCTGTATAATCGCTCGGCGCTCTCGGTCGGTGAAATGGGCGTTTAGCGAGCAGCACTTCTCTCGCGCTCCTGTGCGTTAATGTCACGGGTCAAAGATGACGCCAGCAGTTCTGTGATCCACAAATAGGGATTTTCTGCAGATTAGCATAGATTCTGCTTTGATTGTAATGTTCATGAACCAGAAGACCTCCATTTGAGATAATTCCCTTCTGCACAGATAACCGCAAGAGAGGCTCTTTATGTGGCATTCAAGCCTCCATTAACTGTTTGGCCATTAGTGAGGTAGTTTCCGTTCATTTTCCTCTTCCTCTTACCGTTGCTATTTTGAACTGGTGCTGCCTGCCCTACAGACAACAGACAGCTTATGATGTCATCAGCTCATGATGTCACCAGCAACGTTTCTAAGTTTGCTTGAGTTCTGGGACGACAATACCAGAGGCCTAGTTACACTGTAAGACTAGGGGGGGAGCTCCATGTTATTGTTGCTGTGAGCCTTAGAACCAATGGTCATTTCAAAACCCAGAACCAACACCTTCAAACAGGCCTCTGTTTGCATGTAGAGACACCGTTAATGAGAAACTTGGGGCAAAATCAGGAGGCAGTAGACCAATAGAGGTGGTCCTGCTAGCGGGTTCTGTTTTAAAGCGGAATGTTTTAAAAGCCGATTCCAGACAGGAACTAGTTCATTATCCGTTCATTTCCACAATAACAGCGAGCCGTGCCTCACCAGCAGCCAGGGCTCCTATGCATTACAGCCATAATCCAATTTCCTGTAATTATCTACAACCTCACAACTCCTGCTGATAGCGTCTACCTTCACTGATCATCCGCGGCGACGCCCCACCTCACAGGGAGGGACTGAGTAAACAGAGCCTGCTCCAAAGTCATGGTCTACATGTTTTCTGGGAAATCTAATATGTGCATGTTCAGAAATTCAAAACAGTTAACAGGAGCGAGAAATATCCTTTTAATATATCCTGGTTTGTATTTGCATGCAGTCACATGCACTGTCTCTTTAGTTCTGTTTTGGAAAGCCTCCATGAAGACAGACGGCATTCACAGGGACAAATATTTACAGTACATGCGTCGTTCACCCAAATACTTGTTTCATAATAGTGACAGCACATTATTACTCATGTGGTCAGATTTATTGTCTTGATATGAACAACGGGGTCGCCTATCAGAGAGGTTCATCGACCTTCCCATAATTCTGAGTCATCATCCAATAGTCTTAACTCCACCCATCAGCAGATGGAGATGTTTGAAGGGTCTGATGGAGGGCCAGGGTGGAGGTGTGGCATCAAAACACAAGAGGAGTCACCTCTGTGCAAGCAGCAGGCTGGGGGGGGGGAGAGAGAAGAGAGCGGCTGGGGTGTGAGACTCAGGCTCGGTCTGAGGAATGGAAAAGGCATTTGATGAACCAGGAAATGTTTTTCTTTCTTGCTTTAAGACCCCAAAGGTCTCCAGGGCCAGCAGTATTTGGCTTGTTTTGTTTAACTCTCTCTCTCTCTCTTACTATCAGCCTGTTAAGGCTGCTAAACCTCTTGATGCGTGGTGTTCACTGCATATCCCAAGTCCGCTGCCTCTGTTTGAGGCTTTCACGGTGTGAGTCTCACTGTTTCCTGATTAATCGGGGGGAAAAGTACATCCCTGACAGAATCAGTCGGCATTCCCCAGGGGCTGTGTCCTATATATAGAGCTAGAACATTGCAAATGTACATTAGACCGCTCCCTGTAAGTGTGCACAAGTGGGTATAACACAAGAGCGCATACCGAGCTTAGGCTGCTGTTACGTGCTGTCGGAAACATGAACAGTCTGAATCGGGGGAGAGAGCCCGCGGTAATGGGTCAAGCAACGAGGCATCGAAGAGGTCACATGACAACTGTTGCTGGTCTCTGAGCAACCTCCCTGACACGTACAGCTCTAATGTAAAAAAATAAATAAATAAAATAAATAAAAACAACTGCGTTAATATCTCCATGAGATAATCCCAGAGCCTTTTGGTGGCAGCGTGGAGTGCGACCGTGTGTGTTTAACCCAGATAAAGTTATTTATACACCAGAACGGACACAGTGGGCCTCTGTTCCGATGGAAAGACAGAGTAGTCGAGTGTGTGATGTACTGCCTCCATTACAAAGCCCTACCCACATGAGTACGTGTGTAAGTGTGTGTACAGACTGTCACCCAGCGTCTGTCAAAATTTAGGACAAGCCTACAATTACCAATGCCTCCCCCATGCAGCGATGGAATTTAATCATACTGTAAATATATAAACAGATATTTACGCACACATACATACTCCATTCCCACAGAGGGGCTTTTGTTTTTCTACAATGAAGTACATCTATATGCAGTCTTATAGACAACATGGACTTGTCAGTTACTATCTTCCAGGAAAGAGAATGTTTCTGAACAGAGCAAGCAGAATATGAAACAACATACAAGACAAACAAAAAAAAAAAAGTCATCAAATTCACAAAGCAACATTCTTTATTTAATATAGATATTTTTTGTATATATACACACAGACAAAGTAATTCACAAAATAAGTTTCATAAAATATTTTACAGTAAATACATGCTTTGCTATTTATATTTATATATATATATAAAAAATAATAACGGGTTGAGTATATGTGTGACATTAAGAGTGAACAGTGAGGACATCCGTGGGGTTGTGGTCCCAGTTTATCTCCATGACGATTCCCTGGATGTCAGGACTGCAAGACACACAAAAATAACCAGGGTGACGTGACCATTGTGTAGCTTGAAAACATTTGAGGGGTGAATGGACGGGGGGGTGGGAGGGTAGGGGTCCTGGAGTAGAAAATGTTCCTTCTCAGGGAATAATCCCAGCTGCTACAGAAACCCCACCGCCCCCAACCCCCCAAGCCCCCCCCACCACCACCACCAGCACATCACCACCACAGCCAACGCCCCCAAAAACATGTGAGAGTCTCTTTGTCCTGTGGTAGAGAAGCAACCCCAAAACTGCACTGCAACCCAGGAGACAGGGGGAGAGAAAAAGCAGACAGAAAGAGAGGGAGGGTGGGAGTGAAAGAGGGAGAGTGAGAGAGAGAGGGTGAGAGAGGGAGGGCAAACTCACTCAACCCATCTGACCTGCCAAGCTGTCAAAAGACATTAGCTGTGTGCGTGTGTGTGTGTGTACGTGCGTGTGTGTGGGTGTGTAGGTGGCGCGGCCATATTCAGGCATGGAAACATGGCGCATGGTATCTCTAACGTGCGTGTGTGGGTGAGTGTGTTGGGGAGGTGGGGGGGTTAACACAGATGCACAGCCGCTGCCAGGACAGCTATAGTTATGTCGGGTGCATGTATTTTAGAACACCCCTGAACTCAGCGACTTTGCCCCCCCCCCCCCCACCCTCTCACACACCCTCCCACCCGCCACCCTGTCTGAATTTCAGGAATGGCTTAGAGATCCTGTAACTGAAGGTGCAGGGAGCCACGCTGTGGGCTAAGGGCTACGGGCTAAGGCGAAGGACGAGGAGGAGGAGTGGGAGGAGGATACAACAACAGTGGGGGAATCCTCGGGTTGGCAGCCATATCTACACGCCCTCCTTATTTATATTCTAAAAACAGACACGCAATTAAAACAAAAACAGGAACCTTCCCAGCTGCCCCTCTGACGGCGCTGTATCTGGCAGCCTAAGTTGTGAATGTATTCGGGCTGAATGACGCGCATGTGAACTCACCCCCCACCCCCACCCCCACCATCCTCCCGGATTAGACACACAATCCAAAACGCGCACAGTGGAGATTTCAGAAGAGGAGACCAGCGGGTGGGGTGGGGTGGGGGGCTGAGTGTGAGCGTGCACTGCGCTCTTTGTCTTTCACTCGTTCTCTTGCTTCTCTCTCACTCTGCTGAGGCGATAGAAATGCAGGTGCGCAGGGTACCCCCACTTGACGGGATCGCTAAGAGCACGGTACATTAACCCCCTGGTTATTTCATATTAGAAAAAAAAATAAACAGATAAAATTACTTTCATGTACACACATACATTTTTCATGGCATGGCTGACGCCCGATGCTGTGCCATTAATATTTTTTTTCGCGTGAAAGTATTGATCTTCATGTCGGTCAAAGTGCGTCACAGTGGCTCGTTGTTTGGCGGTGGCGGAGTGAGACGGGCTGTTAGCCATTGCCTAGGCTGGACACCGCGCTCTGCGCCATTAGATGAATTAGTAATGAGTTAATGAAGCACCCAAAAAGCTCTCCGTCTCCTCCTCCGTTCCGCTGGGTTAGTCGGAAACCAACATGACCATTAAGGTCCACACAGGAACCAGAGGAGTAAGAAAAGAGAAAGGGGAGGGGAGGGGGAATTACGGAGAGGAAGTAGCAGAGAAATGGAGATAAAGTGATGGAGTGGGAATTGAATCGGCTGGGTTTCTGTTCCTGGAGACGAGAGAAACGTGACGGAAGGAGACCCAGAGAGAGGGAGGGAGAAAAAAGTGATAGTGAAAGGAAAGATAGGGGAAGGCCAGAATAAAGGAGGACAGAAGAGCACCCAGAGGAAGGGATTTGGGAGAGGGGGAGAGGGGAACTCCATGCAGGCACACACAGGGCCGGGGCCTTCCCCTTTCGCAGGCAGGAGAGGGGGGCGTGGCCTTTTTTGAATGTTTTTTTTTTTTAAAGAAGAGGGTGGAGTCAGGTTTGAAGCTGAGGGCGGAGCAGGCAGGCAGGCAGGCAGACTGGGCGGAGTCGAGCAGGTCTCACACATACACACCCTCGGGGTTCAGGCTCGAGACCAGGGGGTTCTGCAGGTTTCGGGGGTTCCCCAGGAACTGCTTGGCTGTGGGACGGGGTGGCGATTCCGTGGGGTACGGGAGGAAACCTGGTGGGGGGTGGGGGTTGGGGGGGGGACACAAGAACAAGAGCAACGACAAATGAGTAAATTTTCTGCCTGATGTCACACATCATAACAGTGGATGTTTGTACATGCGTGTGTGTGTGCGCACGCATGTGTGAGTCATGTGTGCATAGTATGTTTGGTTAGTGTGTGTGTGGGATGTGTGCATATGTACGTGTGTGTTTGTGCGTGCATGTGTGGGGTGTGTGTGTGTGTGTGTGTGTGTGCGTGAGATTTGGGTGTTGTAACACATGGTTGTGGAGCTTTTCTGAGATTAAATCACACTGAGTAATAAAACTGTCCTGCTGTCCTGCTTCACTGATTTTAAATGGGCCAAGTGGCCTTAACAATTCCTCACTGAGAGCTGCTGAACGAGAGTGAAAGCTGAAAGAAGCATCTAACACTGCCGAAAGACCCAGGATGCAGGACGATTCCGCAGGCTGAGTCACTGTGAGTAACATACGGCAAAGTTGGCTGCAAACATCACTTTCAGACTGTTTTTGCATGTATTCAAAGTGATATCCTCCAGAGGGAAGGTTTACTTCACTAATGCTAATGCGCCATAAATCATACTGCTTTGAATGTGTGTGTGTGTGTGTGTGTGTGTGTTGTGTGTGTGTGTGTGTGTGTGTGTGTGTGTTTGAGGACATGTGAATGCATGTGTGTGTATGTGTGTGCACATACTCATGAGTGCACATGTGAAGACGTGTATTTATGTACATATGTTTGCAGTTAGTTAGGGCAGTTAATTTTGTGTTTAAGCATGTCTGCATGCATGTGTGCAGATGTGTGCCTGCTAGCTTATATGATATAAATATGTTTTGCATCCATATGTTAGTTCCATTATTGTTCAGGACCTATACAAACATACATGTGTGTCCCTGTTAATTTTGTGTGTATACCCTTGCATGTGCATGTGTGAGTGTGTGTGCATGTGTACATGCATGTACCAATGCACCCGTGTTTTTCTCCATGCGTTTGAGACCAGCCAGATTTGTGAGTGTGAGAATGTACACATGATTCTGTGTACCTGCTTGCACAGGCAATTCTATGTGTATTTGAGTATTTGACACATGAGTGTGTGTGTGTGTGTTAGAGCAAGCTTATATGAACGGAAGTGTAGTGTGTGAGTGCGTGTGCATGTTCTCCTGTATGTGCGTGTGTATTGTGTGTGACTGCGCAGCTGAGACATGCAGCTGCAGCTTACCGCCGTTGCTGTATCCGTCAGGCAGTAGGCGCGCCTGCTCCAGCTGCTCCAGCTGCTCCAGCTGCTCGTTCAGGTCAGTGCGCGTCTGTGATTGGCTGGGGACGACCCCCGCCTGCTGAATGAACTGCTGCAGGTTGCACTGCCGCAGCTCCTTGTTCAGCTCATCCAGCTCTTCATTCTTCGCCTGGGGGTAAAGGGGGCGTCAGCGATACACCTGAGAGCCTGGCACACCTGTTTCTATGAGATTCCGAAGTCTACCTGACACTCAGTGGAGTATTTCAGTTACCCAGACTTCTAAAATGGGACATGTTGTGAACCTTATTTTATAGGACAGAGGTACTAACACCCTTTCAACAACTATAAGACTAAAATATTTAAACTTTGTGAAAATGTCTGAACTGTAAAATAATTGAGTACCAGCAAAACCATTTTTAAAATAATGTCTATTTTACAGAGATTATTATATAATAACTGTCCAAGGAGATGATAAGAACAATATATCGGGCATATCGGATAGTGCTATTTGTATTAAATTTAAAAACAAACAGTAGCAGCGTTCGTGAAACTGCAGTGGAAATGTTGATTTCAATGCCACACATTGGCCAGAGGGGGGAGCACTGTTTCGCAGATGGCGTTAGTAGTCTCACGACTGTGATTCACATCAGAGCCACACGGGGGCACTACTGTCCACAACTTTCAAGTCATAGCCGGGTCAAAGACGGGATTAAGTGACGTTAAACTTTGCCATTGTTTCCACGTTTCCATCCATTTTAAACGGAACGAGCAAGTTAAATGCAAACAGCTACTCGTAAACTTTTACTTGTCTAACCCATTTTACCTCGAGGCAATTTGAAAATTTCCACAGGGTACCAGTCTTAGCACATTTTTTAACATTACATCTGACACGATATATTTAGCCACGTAATTCACACCTAGAGGCGCTGTTCATTAAGTTAAATTACAGAAGTTAATTATTCACTATCAGGAGACAAGCCGAGACTCGCGGCGCGGCGGACATGGTCGACGCTACTGTCCCCGTTTTCCGTTCACAACGCATTTTTCTACACAAAACAAACGTTCCGAAAATAAGCAGTGGATCACCTTCTAACTTCCAATCCGTATTCAAGTGCTTATAATTACAGATTAAAATTTTAATCATTATTTTCTACAACATACACAACATTACACCCCTTCTCGCTTGTAGGGACCTAGATACAAAATCCTCCAACTAAAAATATAAAGAAAAATGTTAAAAATAACCTGCCACCCATCAATCCCATTTACAAGCTGGACAGCCAGGCTGAATTGCAGTAGTAACTAACACAGCCAAAAATGCTTGTATCACCTCATGTATGTTTGTGTGAAGTGACCACCAGGCTATTTGTTGGATATTCTCGAGTCTACAGGAAACTCATAATGTCTAAGATGGGTGAATAGCCTGTTCTCTTCATTATGTAACCTTGTGTTGAATGCAGGGGCAAATAACCCACAGACCTTGCAGACCTCAGGACAAGGAGTTAAGAAAGCCGTGTCATTACGTAATCATACATTCTATGTAATCGCCCACAGTCTCTCATACGCACACCACCTTAAACACAGCACACGGCCTACAGCACAACACTTGCTTGTAAACGCAAAAATGCCAGGGTCTAAGGCACAGTGCCTGTGTCACATGTCACAGGACGAGCTGCAGTCCTGTCACCTGTTGCTATGTCACACTTCTCTTTCACCCATAAATCCTCACAAACCTGTTACAAAAATATTAGCAAAGCCTACATCTTTGTGTGACACAGACATGTGACATCATAGTACCGTACCTGTGATGTCACAGTACCTTAGTCTAGAAAGAACCTTGACAAAAGCGCATATTTCTGAAACCGTGGTCATTTTCTTGTAATTAAAAACTAGGAACATAGAGAGAGTGTGATCACGTTTTTTCCCTTTTCAGTGCAATATTTTATGATCAGCACCTTGTTTGATACAGGGTGTGTGTCTTTTTTTTTTTATAACCTATTTTAGTACCTCACAGCCTTTCCAGTGATTTTTATCCAACGTATGACTTTAACCAGGAGAGAGAGATTAAAGTCACTTCTTAATATAGGCTGCTGTGGGGTTGTTTTTTGTCTGGATTCTGTCAATGAAACAGGCCTGAGGTATGTCAGCTCTCACAGACCAGGAGGGCTGTAACATGAATATGTGCGCCAGTCTCGTCTTATCCGTTCCCTGGCTATTATCCCACGCTAATATGACATTTGCCCTCCAGCCCTACCGACAGGGCAGACCCCGAACAAGTGTGTGAACCGCTTTCAGCAGATCAGATATGCGCAGAACATGGATAAGCCTATAGAAGGAGCTTGAGTTTCCCTGCGCAGGGTTGGGTGTTTATTCAAGAACTCGGCCTTGAAAGACACACTGACATCTGAGAAGCCTCTACCTGGAATACGGCGAACATGTAAAACCTGATCTCCACCTGACTGCTCTGGACCAATGGCACGCTGTCTGGCTTCCTTCCGTCTGTTTTTCTTTTTATTTATTCTTTAAGAATGTAATGAAGACACAGGAGAGTGCAGGGATGACACTGTCAGTCAGTGTAGCGGAAAACCACATCTGTTTATATCGATAGGCCCCGGCACTTTCTTATCTTATCAGTTCAGTCTCGCTGGGCAGGTTGAGCAAGAAATCTGCACCTTATACCAGTGAGAAAGCAAAAGAAATGGTTCAAATGACAGAAAGATAAAAGATAAAGTTACAAGGTACATTTTATTACATTTCACAGTTTCATATCCCTTGCCGAAAGTCCATCTGATATAGTTCACAGACAATTTGTTAGCGACAGCCACAACTGTTGCACTTGGAGTCCAAAACAAAATTTCATAGCTCAAAAGCAACTTTAAGGCCAGTCCATGAAATACTGACTGAAACGGGAAATTAACTTTTGTAAAAAGTATTATCCTGTATTTGAGAGTTGCACAGTCCTCTCAGTACCATGTTGCAGGGGGAAGTATTTCAGTGTTGCACACCCTGCTCTTCAGCTAGCCTCAGCTTACCTGTAGCAGGGCTTCTGCCTGGCCCAGTGCCTTCTCTGTCTCTGCAATGGAGGCCTCCAGGTCCGCCCCCTGCTGCTGCTGGCTCTGCAGCTCCGCCTTCACCGCCCCAAGCGATTCGTCCTGGCTGCCGCCGGGGGCGGGGCTAGCCCCCCGGGGCCGCGTCTTGGGGGTCCTGCGTCCCTCCTGCTGGATTTCGTGCTCCAGGTGGGCGGAGCGGGCGTTGAAGTCGTGCAGGCGGCGGCCGCAGTCGTCCAGCTGCGAGCGCAGCTCCCCCAGCCGCCTGCGCAGGCCCCTCTCCGCCTCAGCCTCCTCCCGCAGCTCCGTCTCCAGGAGCTCCTCCAGTGCCAGCTCCGCCTCGTTGCGTCGGGCCGCCTGCTCCAGCCGCTCCAGCTCCTCCTGGAGCCGCGTGTCCGGAGGAGGCGGCTGCTCCCAAACCCGGACCTCCTGCTCCAGCGACTCCAGCTGCGTCTCCAGCGCCTGCAGGCGCTCCTGCTGCTGCAGGACCTTCCGGAAAACCTCCTCCTTGGACGGGCCGGAAGCGGCGCCCGTGGCGGCGGCGGAGGCGGGGTTTGTTGCCGCGGCGACGGGAGGGGGAGGAGTCGGGGAGGCCCTTTGCTCGGGGGAGTCTCTGGGCGACTTTTTGAAGTGCTTGAGTTTGGTTTTGGGCGAGCTGGAGGGCCCGAGGTTGAAGGTGAGGGACTTCTTGGGTTCCCTGCGTTTGGGGGGCTCTGGCTCGGAGAATTTGGGCAGGGGGGCCGACCTGTCGGCCTGGGAGGGTCCGTCGCTGCTGCTGGGGCCCGTTCGCCGCAGGTAGAACTGGACCTCGTTGCCCAGCTGTCCCAGTTTGGCCAGAGACTCTAGGGGGCGCTCTGTGGCCAACAGCTGCCTCTCTGTGTCCCTCAGCCTCTGAATGAGAACATAGCGACCCGTCTGGCCTGGGGGTGGGGGGGGGGTGGGGGACAGGGACAGGGACAGGGACAGGGTGAGACACAGAAAGAGAGAGAGTTAGACCCACGCTTTTCCTTTTCCAGTCTTTTGCTGTTTTTTTTCCCCCTCAGGGTCTGGAATACCAAATTGTTTTCACAAGCTATGCTCAGGGCTGCTGTCTCCACCGCCAGCCTGGGAGAGAGCAGACGAGCTCAAGCTCTCCTCCAGGGTCTGACCTGCAGAGGAAGGCGTGTCATGCAGGCAGACCGTGGGTGTGTCAGTCAGAACCAGGCAGCACTGCAGCTCTTTTAACCCACCATGAAACCAGGCCCCAAAGCTCTGGGTTGGGACACACAGGCGGGGGCTTGAATGGGATTGAGGAGGGTCGCAAAACACGTGTGGAAATATAACTTCACACACACTGGACACAAACGCTCACTACGTCCACACCGGTCAAATTAGACACAAGCCACATGCTGTGCATTAGCTACAACGCACATTTACGAACCTGATGTAAATTTGAATTTAAGGTCAGGTTACACCTTAGATTAACCTCTCTCTTACTCAAGCAGAGAGGAGGATGGTCGTGTGACTGCTGGTTACCATAGCGAGGGACACCACAGACACGGAAGTGTGTAACTGTATCCGGGTTAAATGTGCCAAATGAATTTATCCTTATCAAAGCAACTGTGACACGTTAACAAAAGGTATAAAATGGGTCATATAAAACTTGAGGCTTCAAAGTTTGGGAAATGTATCTCTGTGATTGGACTTTTGTTTTTCATTTGCTGTTTAGGTTACAGGTGTCTGCTGAACAAATGTAATGTAATATCCTGTGATGCCAGGATAGTTTCAGCTTACAGTTATCGTCCTTAGATGCAGCAATTTGCAGTAATTTGTATTCCAGGCTCTTAAGACCACACGCACAACATAAAAAGAAGCCCAAAACAATTACACCACACAGACGCAGACAAAAATGACTATACGGCGCATTACGCATTTGTTCCATAAACATATCTGTTTTCAGTAATGCAATCGCTGACTCTTTTCCATATGTAATATAATGCAACGTAAAGCTGGTGCAAACGGTCGCATTCCCCACTGACAGGATCGATCCCTCGCAATGATCCAGTTACGGAAGCCAGGCTTCACAACGGACGACATCCGACACCAGGACCCCGAGTTTCCCGAAGCCATAGACGCAGCCTCTGTTTATTATTCTTACATATTTTTTTTTAAAGACATCAGGATTAAATTTGAGAAGAATGTTTTGGGTTTTTCCTTTTCTTTTGTTTGCCTTAAGCTGGTGATATCGGCACGCCTGCAACACGAGGCACCCGGCTTGCATTCACGTCTGCACCTTTTCCGTGTTCACAGGTGTATCCCCTGGATACCCCTCTTAAGGAAGTGATGCTCAATGTTCCGTCCTGCCCGGGGAGACCCGCAAGGTGTGCAGGTTCAACTCGTTACCCAGCACTTAATTGATCAATTAAAGCAGTTTACTTACACCTGACCTGGTTTCCCCGGGTCTGAGCTGGTTGCTTACATAAAAAAGGGAAAGCCAGCACCCTGCAGCCTGAAAGTGAACACACTACCACCAAGGATGCTTTTGAATTTGGGACTGTACAAAGTGAGTGTGAAACTGCATTTTGATTAGGTGACAGGGTTACAGAGGAAGTCCAGCCTACTACTCCATTCATTTTAAATGTGTATGGGTCACAACTGATAAGAGTTTATCGTCTGCATCCCCTGATAGACTATGTAACAACAGTCAAAAACATAACTAGTCTAGAAATCACAGTCATGCATAAAACAATTGCAATATAATCAACCATATTAAGATCATCCTTTGTTCCATGCTTTTATTTAAAACAAATATTTGCCCATTAAAATGATCCTGGGCTCAGAGGGTTTTGGAAGTGAGATGAAGTAGAGAGAGCCCCAAAATAGAGTAGGCGCGGACACTGACCAATGGCCTGGGCCAGGGCGATGACCACATCCTGGCAGGAAGTCTCCTCGGAGAGTCCACACACCACCCGCACCACTCCGTCCACCCACACCTTCAGCTCCATGTCTGGCACAGGGGATTCACAGGGAAATCACGGACACATGGCACTGTCGCCGCCCTGCAGGAGAGAAGAGGAGACACACTGCACATCACAAATGAGAACAAAAAAAACATCCAAAGCTGTCGATCACTGAGGTAAATCATCATACCAAATTTAGTCAAACTACAATTTGTTCTCAGCTACACACTTACTTCAACCAGTGAAAATGATTTGCACTACACAGTGCTACGACTGGTTCAAATCTATAAGGTTCTGGTAGTATGTACTATATACCCTTACCTAATAATAAGGGCTAGTAAATGTGTGTATACTGTAAATCTCCAGACATTTATGTGGCTATACCCCACATACATATACCCTTGACTACACCACTGGTTGTGTCCTTTTACAATGACATTATATTCTCTTGACCAGTCACTACAAAAAAAAAAAAAAACCCCTGAAAATGAACGGCAGATGAACTGAAGCAAAGAAAAAGATTCAAAACAGAATCAGACCAACAGGGAGTCAAAGCAGTGGCCAAACAACAGAAGGACAGATCTCAGATTCTATGTCCATTAAATCTTATCTCTACAGAACAGGCACACAGCCTCGTGTTGGGTTTTCATGATCCAGGAACCGGCAGCATTTCTGCAGTCATCTCCAAGTAACAGACCCCTCTTCAATTTACCCGAGCAGGGAGAGTGTCATGTGACTCCTTATGGTTGCCATAGCGAGGGACACCGTGGGCACGGACTTGTTGTAACTGTAACCCGATTAAATGGGCTAAATTCATTTTTTCCTCGTCAAAACAGCCCTGACACGATGACAAAGAGTGTGAAAAGGTCCCTGGTGTAACTGTATCTGGTGCTTGCTTGTGTTCCCATTACAGTGTTGTACAACAGATTGCAGCCCTTTGCCTGCAGCTACCTCAGCTCACAGCAGTGAAGGTGAGAAAAAGGAGAGAGCTACATAAAACTGGGTTCTTACTGAAGTTTTCAAAACATACTTTCAAGGTAAAAGCAGGATCCAGGTTCAGGATAAATGCGTTTTTTTTTTTTCCCAATGATTTTTTTGAGCTGTACTGTTGCTTTTGCCAGCCAGGCATACGTTTCGTGTCACACGACTTTCAAATTATTTAGTGTCTACAAAAGCAAACATTTCACCTGCCAATGGCCAATGACCTTTGGTCATGGAACTGAAGTCTTAATCAGCACGCTCTCTGACCATAATATCCACACTGATTTTTCCACACTGACAATAAGTTACATCAAGCTAGTGAGTTAGCAAGAAAATGGCTGCATTTTGTTTATCATATTAGGCTTTTCCCCTTCTATTATGAATCAAATTTTCCCTCAGTCTTCAGGGGTGAAGCTACATCTGACCAGTTTTCATGAGGATGCAAAATTGTGCTTCTTCTCTCCACGTTAGCTCACCATGAAGGCACACAGTGAGCCGTGAAAAGGGAGAACCAGGTAACACACTAGCCCACGGCCACACACACCCAAACAGCAAACATATGCACATACATTGAATGCATACTTAGCGTAATACACCTACACTTGTGCATTGTTGTCGGCGTTTGGCGAGTTGATACAGGACCGCTGCTGTCAGCGGTGCTGTGCGTTGGAATGGGGGCTCTGTGATTTAACAGTCACACCTACAGGATCCCACATTCACGGAGGTCACTGCTTTTAACAGCTGTTTTAACAGAGAGCAAGGCTGTGCCAATGTAATCTATGTAGCCTTTAGCCAGCTGCCTCTCACTACTTTTCTCTGTCCCTCACACATCCTGCCTTTGCTCTCTTCTTCCTCTGTCTCTCTCTCACACGCACACACACTTCCCCCTCTGCTCATTTGCTCTCTTTCTCTGTCTGTCTCGCTCGATCACTCATTCACTCACCTATGCGATCTGCCTTCTCTCTGTCTCTCTCTCACTCACGCATGCACACAAATATATATGCACTCACTCAGGTGTGTTTGACTCACTTGCTTTCACACTTGGCATGTGTGCACTGGTAACATGGAGGTGTGTCTGTGGTTTGTGGGGGCAGAATAGCCTGCAGCAGTGGGGCAGTGTTGCCCCAGGGAATTCTGCACTGTCACCCAGACACAGAGCCTCTCTCCTCCTGGCCCCTCGAGGCTGGGCAGGGTCACCGCTACGTCCTTAAAAAATCAAACTTTTACTGCAGTTTCTGAACTCTGAACTGAACCACACTGAAATGATCAATGTGACAAACAAGTTTAAAAACAGTTCTTCTTCCCATTATGACATCACCCTGCTGCTTGGTAACCACTGACCCTGGTTTGACCTTCTTTGCCTTTCAGCTGCTTACAGTTGTTCATCCATTATGACATCATAGTACCACTTGGTGGCCTTTGTTTGACCCTGGTTGTGCTTCACTTGTTTACAGTCTAAGGCGTGATATCATTCAGCCCTTTAGTGGCTCTCAGGTTTATGCTAGTTATGCTTCATTTGTTGAGTCTTAGGCATGACATCATTGCGCTGTTTGGTGACCATTTTGTTTGACCTCAGCCACGCCTGAACTGCACCTCTGCGGGAGTCGTCATTAAGGAGCACAGCGTCTGCACTCTGCGTACAAGAATGACATCATCCTGATCTCCATTTCGGTCAGAGAGCCACCAAAGGACTCTGCAGTTATTTACACAACATCAGATGCGTACCAAGGACCAGCGTGTTCAGTGATTTGTCAACTTGAGTGGGGCAGAACATTGCTAATGGATGCGGTCAGGGAACGGACACAGCACACTCTACCTATAGGGCAAAAATTAACCTATTCATACAAGCTTACAGAATCTGAATCCCCACACACACTAATAAAAGATGATAAAGCTTGCACCCTTGAACAGATCTCCTTCAATCAACTGTACTTGAAGGAGGGTGAAGTGATTGGTCTTTTACTGCTGGTTGTTACATGAACTGCACACAACTGCATAGTGTGTTGATGGAAACAAAACTGATAGAATTTAAAACGCCGAATTTTTATGAAACACTACATAAGAGATGAATAGAAAATACACACTCAATGCACACTCAAAAATGCCTATTTCACAACATTATTTGCTCCATATCTGGAAACAATTTATACTGCCTTTATTTTTTGCATAATTTTGGTTCTGTGTTACTAAATAAAATAGGATTGACTGATGCACTGTTATATAAACAAATTATATAACACAAATACAACGAATATATTAAAATGTTTTTTTTCCAGCTGCCTTAATTTCAAATGGCTCAAACAAAGATTAAATAAAGCTGACAGTTACAATAGCCATGAGATGCTGGAGTAAAAAGAGTAAGCAGCCATCTCTCAGCATTTGACAGAGAGGAGTTGAGACAGAGGTAATTTTTTTTTTTTACCTTAAAGACTGTCCCAGAATAAACTCCTGTCTATGGCTGAGGTTTAGTGAATCTGAAAGGAGAGATTTTGTGGTTATTTTCCCCGGACGTTCTGAGCAGCTGCTGTGGACGCTGTTTCCTTGGCAATGCTGTTGACGCCCTGGGGTGGGTGACGCACTCTTCAGAGAGTGGATCGCTACGCACTCCCAATGAGACTACGCTCCGGGTTCAATCCCATCCCATCAGAGCTGGATCACAACACCAATCAAACAAACCCATAAGAAGTGAGACAGCCTGTGAGGTCACACCTGTCTGCCTCAGTGGTGTGGATGTAGCTGGTGCAACACACAACCACAACACACAACCACACACACACGAAAACGCACACACACGCATGCTCACAACACACACATACACAAAGTAAGCATGTGCATACACAAACAGGTAAAACAAGACCACAAATGCACAGTCTTACTCACTCACAATGCATACACACCATATACACAAATACACTCCAGTCACACACACAGGCACAGCTTTACATACAAGCATGCGCACGCGCATACAAAAACACATCCACACACACGCACATGCACACATACAGGTTAAGAATGTTAACTCAGTTCGCAGGTGTCGATTGTCTGAGCTGATCACGCAGTAGTTGATTGATCAATGACAGATCCTATAGTCAGGCCTTGTCATGTTTCCGCCCGGTAACTGCCCTGCTCTGAGTAAAGGGTCTTACAGCGCTCATATAGCAGGAGGGGAAGCTAAAGCTCGAGAGCTGCTTTCAGAAACGAAATAGACCTTCTCATTCAAAATCTCTGCTTTTTGCTGTGTGACCCCTCCCAGTCTCATTGTTAATGTTTAAAAAAAAAAAACAACAAAAAAAAAAAAAAGGGGGGCGCAACATTAGGGAGCGAGTATCGGTCAGCCTGCAGCGGGGCAGGAATGCTGCCAAACAGGATCGACACAGACCTCGCTCTCGTCTCCCCAGGACACCCGACACTCACTCACTCAAGCCTCTTCCTGAAACTTCCGTGGCCATTTGCGGAAGGAGCACAGATTCTCTGCTGATTCCCCGCCTAACGGCCCAGCGGGGTGTAGGACGATAGGGGTCGCAAGCTCTATGACAACAGATACGGCAAAATACCGACGTTTCGCCTTGCATTCTCACGGGCTGCAACATCTGAAAAATGTGCAGAAACCAGTACGACACAGGTATACCTTTCATTGGTGTTTTGTTTTTCTTTGTCTCTCATTGGAAAATAAAATGGTGGTGAATATATATATAAGGCCTATTCAATGTCTTTACGCCTTAAGCGCAAGGCGTCAGAGGAAGTTTCAGTTTATTTTGACAGTTTTCAATTTTGACATGCCGCGCCGTTGATTGACAGGATTTAATAGACTTTTTACTGTGCAAGAACGTGCAAGGACATGGCCAGGAGCGGCGGGCCCCATAAAAACATAAGTCACCAGACCAAGAGAAGATTTTTGGGGCCCCTGTCCAGCCAAGGACCCCATAAATCACCATCGCCTGTCAACTGGGTTAGCAGAGACACTGTCTGTCCATAGTGCTGTGAGTTTATTTATTTTTTTAAATGGATTCTTGCGAGCTCTTTTACAAAACAAGATCTTATCTCACTCAAACTTCCTACTTAAATGAAATACAAATAAGATAAAGTGCCCTTTCACTGAGATCAGCTGAGTGACACCAGCCTGGTCTTTCACCCAGCTGCCTGCGACAGGAGGATCCCATGCCTAGATCTATGGTCAAGGCGTAAAGCATTCTGGGACATTTAGCCACATCTGGCATTTGACCATGCTACACTCACTCAAAACGGTTTTCAGTGTGATGCAACAGATGTTCTGGTTCCTGATTGGTGGAACGTGCAGTGATGACACTATTGTCATAACCAGAGGCAGCAAGTGACACACTTAAAGGGATACCCCTATCATTTAGGACAATAAGACAAAAATATATGAAAAAAAAAAATAAGGCTATGAAACTTAGGGTTAGAAATGTCCGTTTGCTTTGGGGTTCCCAGAACTTTTGTTGACACAATGGTTGGTTTGACAAAAAGATTTCCTGAAATTTGACTGGAGCCAAGTTGAGCTGCCAGAACTTCCCACATACTTCCGGTCTACACTAAAATGTTAAAATGGGCATAACTGCTATAATGTCGGGGTATCTCTTTGGGGCTGTGTTGTGCCATACACAATCACATCTATCGGCCGCTGTAGTTACAACAGTTGATAAGGTACTATTTCAGTTTGTGAAACAGTTTGAGGGCGATCGGTTTGTGTTCGGTTTGTGCCACGTTACACTATCCTGCGACCGTGGCCAGGCACGTACAAGTTGTGAAAAATGTTACAGACAGGTCTAATTCACAATAGCTTGGACTGCTCCTGTGTGTGTGTCATAGCTGTACTTACACAGTCCTTCACCATCATTCCACAGGACAGAGAGGGAGGGAAAGAAAGAGAGTGAGACAGAGAGAGAAAAAGATCAACAAAGAGTTTTAGAAAGAGTTTTAGACAGAGTTTTAGTTGTTTTTGTTAATTAGACAGTCCTAATCACTTCTACAGTTGCCCAAAATAAACCCCCTATCACAAAAGAAAATGAAACAGAAAACAAAAACCACTCAGACAAAGCCACATGAAAGAAAAAGCCATCAGAAAAAAAACTTCCCCATGTCTCACCATTCAAATATTTAACTTTGAATTACTCCCAAATACTACACACAGTCTGCCCAACACAACTTCCGGCTTCAAATACAGGCAAATCAGCATTCAGCAGATAAACTTCAAACTCCAGGCTTATCACCGACTGGAGCACAAACCAAAAAACGTGTTGGGCCTGCCCCCTTCAGCTACTGGTTCCGGGTCACCAAAATGGCCACTTTAGACCGTCCCAAAACTGGTAAGAGCTCTTAAATACTTCACACTGTAAATAAACACCCAGTCTCCAAATTCAATCTGCACTGATTGAAATGCATGTTGTAAGCATGTGAACCCAGTCTGGGACAACTGATAAATTAATGGTCTAAATGTTCCCCTGGACCACAGAAAGCACAATTTGGGCTGACACCAGGATCAACCCGGTTCAGAAAATGCCCTGTCGAAACCGCCCTGAGAGGTACATGCCGCTGCAGGTCTCCTGAGCTCTTTACCAGTGGAGGCCTGTCCAAAGTCTGCCATGCAGGGGTCAAAGGTCACCTGCAGCAGTGAACCTCTCAGCCCACTTTGAACCTGGGAAAGTTCAGAGAGAATCTGCCTGCTGAAGCATGGAGAGACAGAGAGGAGCCTTCAAACCCTCCCTAAATTACAGGTGGAGGTACAGAGAGGGGCTGCTGCACTAATTATGCTAATGGCTACATGTGCAATGATTACTTCACTGAAAAATGCGGAAGGGGAAGTGGGTGGGTTCAGGGTTCAGGGTTCAATCACCTGTCCTTCCTTCTTCTTCACTGTCATCCTCAGAGTCTGTCTCTGCTCTGTGTCATGCTGACACAAAAGGTCAAGATTACTAACTACCTACCAATGACGTTCATGCAGTACTCCGTGTAAAGTCCATTAACGGTTTAGTCCCAGTGCACTCATCGAAGTGCGTTTGTTTTATTTAATCCCTTTAACTTAACCTTTTTAATGTACATATTTTATTCAAAAAGGTCTAAATGAATAGAGGCTTTAGATGCGGGCCTAACTATGATACTTCCGCCAAAGCAATAATATAAAAAACCACTATGATACACATCTGGGTAAAAAAAAAAACGTACAGCTGAAAAATATTATCTGTAACATTGTCTGTGTATTGTTCAGTCATCAGATCTCAGGAGTAAATCTAATTAGAGCATGACCCTGGATCAGCCAGCTGTGTGGAGGAGAAGGCTATGTCCACCATGGCTGATCTGAGATCAGCGTGGATTGGGTGGTTCCTATATCCTAGCCGAGTCTTGTACAATCATTAACATATGCTGGCATTCCTGAAGCCTTTCTGCTAACTCATTAACTGCACACACACACACACACTCACACCCTTACCCATCACACACACACAAAACACACCCTTAACCATTACACACACACACATGAACACACCCGTGCCCATCACACACACACACCCTTAACCATTACACACACACACTCACACACAAACACACCCTTAACCATCACACACACACACACACACACACACACCCTTACCCATTACACAGACATACACAGCTCTGATTTTACACACACACACACACACACACACATAAATCCTTTCTCATTACACTCAAATACAAAATGCTCTCATTTACTCAAAGCTCACAGTCAACGGTCATACACAGATATCACATATACTTAATCACTGCACACACACACACACACACACACACACACACACACACACACACACACACACACACACACACACAAACGCCCAAACCCCTGCCGTCTGCCTCGGGGTACAGACCAAAACGGTAACTCAAACAGCTCTGCCACTTACAGGTTATCAAATACATCAATAAACCTTCAAATAGCAAAAACGTGGAATGGTATATTTTTGGCACAAACACAGCAGCTTGTGTTTTGAAAACCATTAGCATCAAAAGAACTCTGGCTGCATCTGTACTGCGGGCTACACTTTAAAACCGAAACACAGGAGCACAAGGTTATCCAAACTGACTGCGAGGTAAGGGGAGGTAAGGGAAGGGGGAGGTGGATCTGATGTATGCTGAAGGTTGGAAGTCTCTCTTGGGCATGCCCGTGTTGCACCGATATTGTTCCCTGTCCGTCACAGTCATCCGAACACACCCCAAACCTCAATTTCCTCCCTCGCCCACACAAAGGAGATATAACATGAATTAGCTCTTAGTCATCAATGAGCACGCTCGGCCCACTGCAGATCATTATCTGCGTTTCTGAAAAACTTTCTGTGCGTTAATGGGCAGCTCTCGGATGCGGTTACACAATGAGTCTGGCTGGGCTGAATAGACCGTCCTCTTTGTTGTGTGTTCCTGCGCTCTTCGCAGACTGCTGTCAGTACATGGTGAGCTGAGGCAGGGGTGCGGCAGTGCGGACTCTCTCGGCCGGTGCGCTGGGATGAGTCCAGTGCCGGTTGCTCATGGCACCTTCTCTCTCTCTGAGCCGCTGTTGTGTTTCACACACAGCCCGGCTACTGCTGCTTGTACCATCCCAGCTGCTCTAATGTAGACTGAAGGGGCTACGCACCTGCGTACGCACGCCTGCACACGCACTAATAGACTTTGCCCTTTTGCGCTGACAAACAAACACAAACAAACACACATACACACACACACACAAGCCCAATGCCCAATATTCTCTATCATATGTTCAATGCATCCTGGTCCCCTTACGCTCACACATACATACACACACATGCACACACACGCACACACTCTGCCCTGTCTCTCACTGTGTCACACAAACACACATACTCACACATACACACAAATACAAATGCACCTCTCCCCCACCTTAAAAAAAAAAAAAAAAAAAAAAACATACGCACACACACATACAGAACAGGAGGTAGTATTCCACACATGACAGACAGCTGTGTTCCTTGCCTGACAGGAAGTCAAATGCAGGAACCTGATTCAGAGAACGAGCCTGACCCGAGGTCACAGAGAGCCCAGCTGGAGGGAGCCAAGCTTGTTTGTTATTTGCCGACAGTGGGACGCTAACGAGAGCCTGAGATTAGCGTCCGACAGCCTGGTCTTCATTCCCCCACCCACAGCTCCACAGCCCCCAAAAACAACCATCAGAACACACCGACCAATCACTGCAGAGAAAACCCATCTCCCTTCCTTAAGCCCACCAATCAGCTGCCTCGATCCAGCTGTGGAATGACAGTGCAGAATGACAGCTTGTCACGATCGCCAAAGTCTCAACTCTTCTTGAAAGACGGGTCATTTCAAACCCGATCCCCCCCACCCACCCCCGTTCTGCCAGCATGCCATCATACAATACCACTCTCATTCTGCCAGTATGCCAGCATACAATACCACTCCCATTGTGCCAGCATGCCATGAGACAATGCCACTAAGCAACATCGCCACATTAAAGTTCTTCTGAATGGACCGTTCAGTATGTGTCAATCACAATTCACTCACTGAAAGAGAAATACTCAGTAGCAGAAAACCTGAGTATGCCATCAATGCTGTCACGCAAGTTTGCCACAAATACACAGAGTTACAGATCACCTCCAGATCTGAAGGATCTTCACACCGTCCTGGCATCCCGGGGAACCAGCTCGGCTGAGCTCTGTGACTCGCTATTCTACCAAGAATTTTCTTCCAAGTCCCATTTGAGATCAGGGCTTCTACTTGTAAAAACCAACAGAAATGTTCTGCATTCACACAATCTGTATGTATGTTTGCACAGATAATAAAATTTTCAACCAAAACATGGCATTATTTCAGATACTGATATTTCGATATTCATATTTATTTACCTAATCATACCCTGGTGAGATCAATATTTTGCTTTGGGAGTATGTTTCTGGATGAACATAAATTCAGACATACAACTACAAAGTGATAGAACTTTATTTTTTATTTGTTTTGCACGTCCTCAAACATTTACATTTCAGGCACAGTTTGCATTTCGCACTTTCAGTTTAGACAGCTGGACATTTACTGAAGAAATTTCAGCGGCACAGCAATAGGGATTCGAACCTGCAACTCCTGAGTTTATGAGTCCATCTGACTAACGAATGAATGCCCTAATGAAGCAGCAGGTCTACAGTTCGAGCTGAACCCTCCAGGGCGTACCGCCACGCGCTGCTCTTCACCATCACGGGCGTAAGAGCCCCTTCTTCCTCATCTCTACGACCGAGCCTGCCTCTCCAGACCAGACCCCGTAACAAATTTGCCTGGTAAAAGAACAGAGAGCGGGCCCCAAAGAGAGGTGTCCCCGCGGGGATTTCAAAGGAGAACTTCAAACGCAGCAATAATGCGGATAAAACAGAAACCAGCAGCACGGTTCCAGGAGCTCCACTCCTGTGATTAGGTAAAGAGAAAGTACGGGTGGGGGGGAAGGGGGTGGGGGGGGTGTAATGTGGAAATTGGATCTTGGATCTAAAGATCTGTGGTTCCATAAACAATGTTAATTCCCTTTCCAACAAAACACACATCTCATTAAAGCCCACTTCCCTTTACGAGTAGTAACGGAAGCTTTTTTTTTTTTTATCATGGCAGCGCGTTGAAATTTCTAATAACATCAGAACCACAATGTGTGAGTGCCTGCAGATCTAGGCCACAATCTTTAACTGCTTAATCTACAGGTTCAGTTTGAACCACCTTTACATTACAGAAAAGCACCAATCACTTCCCGTTTAAAACCAAAATGTCTGTCTGATAGCACTCAGCCCCTGGTTATGGTTTGTTTTTGGTGTGCCTCTGGCACGGCGTGTTGTTTGCTTGTTAATTAGGCTGAATGGTCTTTCAGTTGCCTGTAAACAAAGACCGGCTCATGAATGATACATGGACTGGCACAGCCGCTGTTTGGCAGGTCTTTTTCAGCCTGTTTTGAGTTCAGTCATTGGGACATAACGTTCAAAAGACAGCAACACATCCTGAAGGGAGAGAGACACCTCACATTGTGTGTGTGTGTGTGTGTGTGTGTGTGTGTGTGTGTGTGTAAAACACAAATAGCATCTAGCCAGCCCTGTACTCAATATGTATTGATTACTTGGTTATTTAACCATTTAATTTCCTTGACAGGTTAATCAACAGGTTCATGGGAAAGCTGTTCTGTCCTACCTCCTGTTTCTTCTCCGTCTCTTGTCTATCTACACTGCACACTGTAAACTATCCAAACAAACTGATACAGTCCACTTTTAAAAAAAATAAAAATCTGCATACGCCTACAATGCTGCTGACAACCCTTCCAGAGTAACCAACCACACGTCTTGATGGCGCAATCTCTCTCACCTCCGCCATGACACGATCTCTCTCTGTGATTTACAGACCACGAGGGTCTGATGCTAAATGCGTCCCAGGTTCAGCAGCACCAAAGCCGAACAAGCGACGGCTCCTGCTCCTGAGACGTGAAAATCTACACCGGGTCAACTCCAGAACGGCACGCACATATGGTGCTGGGGCCGGATGGCGGTAACCAGGGTCGTATCGGTTCACGAGCAGGTCAGGATCAATGGCGAAACCACTGAACAACCATTAAAATCATCATCTAATTAACTCACCTCACCAAATGACTGCTGGCTGAGTAGTAGACAAAAGTAGACACAACACAGCTGCTTCATAGAATGACAACAGAAGTAGAACACACTGCCGCTGCACCCTTCAGCAAGGTACTTACACACAGAATCAGCTTCATCAAATATCCAGCTATACAAATAGATATGACAACAATGTGCAATGTGCTTTGGGTAACGGCATGTGCAATGTAAATAGAAAGGCAGGCGACTGGTATTGAAAGGTAGAGGTACAGGGATTCATTTGAGGTTTAATATTTGTCCAAGGGCTAAATGAAAGGGATCTACAGAATCTACTGCAGTTTTTTAGGTCAGCCAGAACAACGGAGTACAGGTGGAAATTAGTTTAAGATAGGCTACGCTGAGCACTGATAACAGGAAGTATTTTTCCACGCAGTTGTTAACTGATCAAATGGCCGACACAGCGGGACTCACAGCGAAGCTGAACACCCTTGGGATGTTGACAGCCAGGCGTAAGACTCTTCCTGGACGTTCCCTCAACAGGAGGCGATACAAAGGTCCGTTCCTATTGTCGCCCGTCAAATTCTCTCAGGAAACGTGTTGAAGACCCGTCTGCCCTTCTATCTTGAGGTGCCGTATTTTTCCAAAGACGTTGCATTTTTCAAACTTGAGAAGAAACACACAGACTGTTGCCACCTCCTAGACGGCACAGATAAGATCTGATACCATTTTGTTTCCAACAATGTCAGCAAAATTACTTCGGATGGATATTTCAGCTGTTTTGAGTAGTCAATTACACTGGAGGGAACTAAAATGTCTTGACATAAGTGTCTTGACTTTTCTGTTGAAAAGTGCCATGGGATCTTCACTGAGTCAGGACCTCAGTTTAGCATCTCGTGTGAATGACAGTAACATCTGCAGCACAGTAGTGCCTGCACAACCACCGAGAGGCTTTGAATTCCTATTTCGCCCAGCAGGAAGATCGCCCCCTACTGGCCTGCCAGCAACTTAATTTTCCAATCTGCCATCCAAGCACTGACTAGGCCCCACACCCCCACATGTGTTCAGGAAGGCCTGTGAGGCGATCGATTACCCAGCCCCGGTGAGCTGAATGCTGGGAGCCTGGCACAAAAGTGTCCCTGTGGTGGAGGTAAGGTGATACCGCGGTGGCCACCCAGCCACCCGCCTGCTGTTCCAGGTCACATGACCCGCTCCTACTCCCTGCACACCTGTACAGTGACACACAAGCTCCCTGGGCTTCGGCTGCCATGACGACAGCAGCCCGGTGTGAGGCCTGTTGGGAGGGGCCAGGTGGAGACTGTGTGTCCCGGTATGGGATTGGACGCTCAGAACTGCAGAGTCAGCAACATCCAACAGGTGATAAAGATCTTCTACTGCCTTCCTTCTTCCTCTCCTTCCTCCTCCTCCTCTCAGAGATCATGTATCTCGTCTGGTTTCTCTATAGACACAAAGGTCTTAAGTCTGCACAACATGATACAGACACAAGCAACATGCTCTTCTGCAGACACTGCTCCACCCACCCCACCTCCCTGCCAGTCATCCCATTTCCATCTGTCCTGACGCTGCAATAAAATAAGAGTCTCATGGCTGCCACATTAACGATAATGCTTACCACACACAAAAAAAACCACAACCATGCGTAAGGGCACAGACAGAGACATCATACACAGAGTAACAGAGAGAGGGAGAGAGAGAAAGAGAGAGACAGACTGAGACAGACAGGGTCAAGTTTAGACAGCAAGAACTTTTCCTATCTGACTGAAGTTTATCTAGTCCTGCTTCAAACAAAGAGCTCACTCACTCACTCTGGGAGGTTTATGGGCCTGTGTAAATGAGTATGTTCCCCCATCCCCATACCCACAGCCCCCCCTTACCCCCCACAACCCCGTCCCCCACCCCCCCACCGGTGTACGCTCAGCTCCTGTTAGAAACTTGCTGATGAGGCCTTCTGGGTAATTATACCTCCATGTTCTGACTCAGCAGGCTGGATCCAGATTACACACCGGTAGGCCTGTCCGCTCGATCGCTCCGCTGTCTCTAACTCACAAAGGAGCCGTCTGTTTCAGCTACCCCCCCCCCCCCGCTGTCTGTGCGGGACGGGAGAGGGGGCAAGGCCCGAAAACAGAGGATGTGAAGACAGAGAGAAAGGGGGACACCTGCTCCTGAAATGTTCTGCTGCCGAAATCCAAGACGGTTGCCCCCACCCCCCCACCCCAACCCCAACTGTGGCTTGGCGAAGAAATGGGGCCAGTTGAAGCATCTGAGGAGATGAAAGGAAGGTTGAGGAAGGGGATTTTCAAAGTGCCACGCCCCGTTCCTCTTCAATGCAGAAGAGGACGGTTTTAGTGTCTTTTTTTTTTTTTTTTTTGTTAAAATCTTCTTTGTGGTTTCTCTTGACAGTTCTGGCATTCATCTCCCTGGAAAAGCAAGGATGCCGACCCTGATATTCTGAACCAGGGGACATACATTTGCATGGCCTTGATCTAAAATTTGAATAGATATAAAAAGATATTAATTTTCATTCAAATCTGTCCTCTGCTATGACTACTGTTGGCATTCTGTTTCTTTGTGCAATAAAAGCACATACTAAGTTCCTTTTTTTCCCATCACAAAAATAGTTGAACAAGTACAGAAATCTGCAAAACTTAAGCTGTTTTCACACATGAACTCAGAAAAATGTCCGGAGTTGCCCTTTCATGCCTTTACCCTGCCCATGTAGCACAGAACCGGAGATATTCCATGTCAGACATGTTTTCAACTACTGGAAATAATCCGTTTGGTTCAGGTGAGGGGTGGGGCTTGGGTAGAACGTGCAGGAGGCAAGACATAACGCAAAAAGTATGCTGCGGATATCGCAGTGTTTTCTTTACAGTAAATCAAAGATGGCAGACAAGGCTACCGTCTCATCCATAATGATTACTGTTTTTGCATTGATATCAATACTACATGTATTTGGACGTATTCGCAATATCAACAAAAGAGTGGAAAGCAATATACAGGCAAGTAGAAAAGAGTACAAATCAGCTACCCTTGGGTGCTTGTATTCTTCCGGTTTCACGCCAGTCTCATGATAGAAATGTCATCAACACGCCCACTGGCTCGCTGTGAATTCTCTGGAAAATTACCTGCTGTATTCACACACGGGCTCAACCGGACACTAGCTGGATAAAGTCTGTTTAATGGCCAGTGCAACTGATTCGGACATTTGCGTTCACACATACTGCTCCTCCGGGTAACGTTGGGAAAAGTTCAGGGTTGCAGTGCATGTGTGAAAGGGGCTTTACTCGCTAATCCTTGGGTGTGAGGAAGAGAGAGTGTCACCTGTATATTCCTGTAGAATTCTTGAGTATGAACAGGTGCGGACTGAATCCAGGGGCATCGTTTCCCATTAGATCCCGGCCTCTATTTAAGCACTGGGAACATTTCGTTTTTGGGTTTTCCTGGTGGCGGAAAAAAGATTCTGTATGATCAACTACCCCTGTCCATGCAAAGAACGGAGAGCTTGGACTAGATACAGCAGGAGGCTAAAAAGCCCACGCAAACAAAGGGCCTCGTTTCATTAGTTATTTAGGCATCATCTGCTGCCATGAATAATACATGCAGGAGTCAGCACCCTGTTGTGGCGTGCTCCCGAAAGCATTTAATGACAAGTATGACAGCGTACGCAATCCGTCCGGTCTTTGAGGGTGAGTAACTGCTCTCCGGATCGGACTGAGCAGACTGTTTACAAACCAATAACACATGGGCCAAACTGCCAGGATATTCGCATTCAAAATACATAAAAAAAAAATTCCAACTGAAAGTTTTTTTTTTGTTTTTAAATAATGCAGGGGGTTGCCAGTTCGATTGCATTTTTCACACTGCATTCCTGAGCTGTGTGATGTGGCGTTAATGGTTCCCTGCCCGTTAATTCCACAGCGTTTCAATCCAGGTGTTTCCCGGGCTTTTGAGAACAGTTCTGGACATGCATCCGTTTCACGGCCCCTACCTGTGATTCACCCACTGTAAACAGCCCCTGCCCCCAAACACAATTATCCACATTCTAAAAGTTGTCAGTTATTACCGCGGTAATGGCTCGGGGGTTGGCGGCTAAAGCCATAATCCTGCCATTCATCTGCGCATCATCTACAAATCTTTCCAGCAAATCTAACCTTACAGTAAAACTTCCCTCCTCCCCCCGTGTCGATGTCGATCCCTGGTGGTGTGAAATTAAGGAGTTTTTTTCGGAGGGCCCCCCTGGGTGCCAAGATCCTGGGTGACCTCGTTCTCGCCCCAGAGGCAGTAGGTGTAGGCCCAAGAGGTTGAGATTGGCATGCACGCATGTGGGGTGGGGGAGTGGGAGGTAACGGAGGTATTAAATCTCGACGCCATGGCAACTTAGGAATGCTGGTAGTGTCAAAGACTTGTGCTAATTACAGCCCTGTCACAACTCTCTCATACCTTACTTCCTCCCCCAAAAAAGAAAAAAAAGAGGACATATACAGCTATGTTTCTCCCAAAGCACTTAAAACTACCCTGGAATGGCACGGAGAAGAAGACAGGGAATTCTGGGTAAAAGTGTCAGGTGTTTATTTGAACCCTACAGCTATTGCTTTAAATGAACATTACACAGAATGGAGCTGGGTTTTTTTTGAAGTTCTTTAAAAACTAAGTATTAAACTAAATTCATCTGAATGAGTATGTCTTTACAGGAAATTAAAGCACTATAAGTCGATAGACAACATTTTAAAAACAAAACCAACAAAGGAAGGTTTTTCACTGAATGCTCTCAGATTGCACAGCAAGTGCACGGCGACCTGAAGAAGCATGGAATGCCACCTAAAGCACCTTCCCCAGAACTCACTCAGAGAAAAGGCTTCGAAAGGCCAGATTCCAACACGGTTAATGTTTAACGACACAGAGATGAAACATTAAAAGAATTACAGAACCGAGGAACTCAGAATTGTACAGAATGCTACATATCTTGTTGGGGGAGGTGGGGTCTTCCACTTCTCTTTACATTTTGTGTGTGTTTGTGGGGGAGAGACCTGAGTCACATGCATAACTGAAATAGTTTAACTATTACCTTCTAGTGAATTCAGTTTTCACTTGGCTTCATTTAAGAGAAAAGGCATTACAAAAAATTGCACAACACATGATGCAGGTCTAGCCGGCTGCTGTCCACTACCATTACCAAAGCCTTATCTCTCTCTCTCTCTCTCTCTCGCTCTCTCAGGCATAAGCACAGATACGAGAGGCCGTCCCTTGCCTGCCTGACTGTTTACACAGGGCAGAGAGCGTGTACCTGCACAGAGGTACACCTGAGCGGCGTACTGTGACGCAGTATTCAGAGAGTGCGCGGTATGCTGAGTTTCAGGTGACTCACTCGCTCATTGTTCCCCTCTTGACACAGGCCAAGAGGAAGGAAGGAAGGGAGGGAGGAAGGAGAATAAACACATTCAAACGAAAACTCGGTCAACAAGGAGGAGAAAGAGGAGGAGGACGAGGAAGGAGGAATGCTGGTTGCCGTGGGGAAGGCGACGATGGAAGAGCGATCATGGTTTTTCGTTGCGAAATCCCCCACCCGTCTGTGTGCCCCAGGGGCAGAAAGAAAGACGCACATTCCAGCCCCGTCGCAAGCTGTTTACCCAGCAATACGCGCCCAAATGAAGGCTGCTCCGACAGCGCTGGGGCAAGATATACGGGCCGTAGCACCATGGCGACAGCTAGGCTCACACCACCGAGTGTGGGTGTGTTCTGGGTAAAGTTGGACACATCCAGCCCACTGCTACCTCCCCCCCCCCCAACTCCAAACCCTTCCACTTGGTCCTTCTCCACCAATCTGGACGGAGGTGAGACCGCCTGTGTGGAGATTTACAGTACAAACACCCGAAGCGATGGACGACACACACACACACACACACACACACACACACACGGTGAAAGAAAGTATATCAGCTGTGTGTGTTCTTCCCATCCCCACCCTTGTTTGCTTTGGCCCAGACACTGCCATGATTGATTCCTCACGGAATGGGGGGTGGCTGGGTGCTGACGGTCTCAGCTCCCCTCCCCACCCAACCCCCCAAACCCCCCCCCGCACTATCCAAGGCCCCGATCCAGAACAGACACTCTCTGAAAAGAGACAGATAAGAAAGAGATAGGAGAAAAGACACAGAACAAGACAACAGTGCGATGGCTTCATCTGTCACAGCTTCCACTTCCACTTCCTCCAAAAAAGTTCGAAGGCCGGCCAGATTCTAAAGCACAAACACCTGCAGCCCGGCCTCCTCTGGGTGGGCGAGTGAGGAGGGTCGTATCGGTTTCTGCCAGATTCCACGCAAACTTCTGCACTCAATTATGTCAACTAGCCTCTGTCATTTGTGTAATCTGGCACTTCGCCTGTATTTATTGATTAAGCTAATGAATGACAGAGCCCTGGACCACTTCTATGTAGCTACGTGGGACGTATTGCCACGGGCTAATTGTCTGAGTGAGCTGACACTGGGTTTATGCAGCTAATTGGGTAATTGAGCCAGGGAAACAAACACCTGCGTACATACCGTACCAGCCCGCCAGGAGTGGACCTTCCCCACGGCCTGATTAATTGGCTGGGAGAGTACACTGCAGCTCGAAAGGCCACCCCCACCCTTCCCAGCACTGTCAGCCATTTCCTGACATGTTCAACGCCTTCCTGATATTTTCCAGGCATCATAAAGCAGAGATAAGGCAGTGGTGACATCATCTTACTGGTGGTAAACACAAAGCAGGAGCTCAGCCAATCACAAAGTACTCTGAGTAAAAACCAACAGAGTGATGCCGACACTGGATATTCTCCAGGTAAATGACTGATTGATTTAATTAATCTTACAGTCATCAGAAAAGACAAGGAAGTTTAACGTAATTCCCACTAGAAGCCCAGAAGTACAGCCAGAAACCTCTGCTGTTCTATTAGATGCTACCAATAGAATTGACAACAGCTTTCTCAAGCCCTGTGATTGGTGGAGTTCTGTCTCCTCTGTTTTGGCTGCTTTTGGTAATGAGAAAAGTTGTCAATGCTTGGCACAGCTTGCCAGGTCATGCAGTAGAGGTTTTGGTATGTTCAAGTCCAGGGCAGAAACAGTGCTGGTTACTCTGTGGCCTGCAGGTTAGTGATGAGTCTAGAATGGCTGAATGACCTGCTGTCATCGTTATGTTTTCTTTTGTTCTTAGGACCGGCTCTGACCCATTTTGTAATTCATCATAGTTATTACGCTGTATGCCACTTCCCTGAGTCAACAAAGACAAGACGAGCAGCCCGGAGAGGTCGGACTTCCAAAGGCCTCTCATACAGCTTCCGTCTGTTTGCTCTGCAATCACGAGACCGACGCGGAGGCAGGGTATCCGGCAGCCCTGCGTATCCTCACTCTTTCCATCCGGGTTCGTCCCCGTCACCCGTGAGGAACGCCAAGCCTGTGTCGTCCGTGTCAGCTGAGGGCAGAGCAGGTCCCCTGGACAGGGGAAAGTGTCTGCGACTTCCCAAATCTGTCCCTGGAAAGCTGCACTGTGAGGTGGCTTCCCGCCCTTAGTCGGCACTAAATCGGTTAATCCAAACGTTTCATAATGCAGGTAACTCACCTCACTTTGTTCTACCCAGGGTCTTAACTGTTAGCAAATTTTAATGCAATTTCCAGCAAAGAGCAGCACAACATGGCGGTCCCTCTAGCCCCAGGATCAGTGACCCCCAGGGTGCTATGTAGTGGAAAGCTACAGGCGGTGAGGGAAGGTCACAACCAGCCTCATTCTGGAACTGTTGCCAGGGTCAACAACACACCTTTCAGTGGTTAAACATTGCGTAAGTAACAATATTTCCAAAGTGCAGCGTGTGTGTGAGTGTGTGTACTGCCTCTCGCTGGAGCGTTGTTTTTTGACATTGGAGCGAAAGAAAAAGACTCTGAGTGTCAGCCCTGCTCCCTCACTAACACTCTGACTGCATGCAAACATATGGAAAGCAGCTCACCATATTTTACCCCGTCACGTAAACAGCAGCTCCTCTCACTGGAGGGTCAGTTTCACTAGAAACACTGTGCCACACACACGCACACACGTACGCACACTCACACCTGCATACATGCTCACACACACATGCATACCCACGCAGGCATGTGCATGCACACACATACACACACAATTAAAAAACAAGGACATAAACCTGGCTCTATGCAACTGGATGAAGCTGTAGGTCTACCACAAGCTAACCCAGCTAGTTACTAAGACGGAAAGGAATGTGCCACTCTCCATCATAACATAAGTGGGTACAGATTCCAGAAAGGGAAATAAACACACCAACCATAACAATGTAGTTAACTAGACAAGATCTTTCCCTCTGAAATATTGCTATTCACAAAGACACCAAAGGGGGCGACGTTGAGCAGATGACAGTGGAGGACAAGAGGTGGAAGAGGACGACGAGGACAGCATGGAGGAGAAAATACGAGAGGATGTCAAAAAGGAGAAAGGAGGGGAAGAAAGGAGAACAGCAGAGAGAAGGAAAAGGGATGAGGAGGAGAGTGAGGTAGACTCACTCCATGAGCTAGGCTCCATGAGAAAAGCAATAGATTAAAAATAAAATGTAGATAGTTTTATCACCGTCCAGGGCTTTCACCGCTAACAAGCTGCAATCAAAGACATCAACACATCAAGGCTGGCTCTGAGTGTGAGGACTGAGTCCACCCCCCCGCCTCGTCACCGTGTTTATGGGGTGAGGTAAACGCACCAGCCTGCCAATTACTGTGAATCTGAAGGAGAAAACGCTCCGCTAAACAGCGGCTTCCAACAGGCTAAATGACTGCCTCTCACAGGGACTGACCTTTCAATCTGTCTGTAGGGGGAGAGGTTGGTCTGTCACACTTAAACATCGAACTAAAACCCTCCCTCCCCCCACCCAAACTTTCAGAGTGCCATTGACTGCTGCCGTGTCTATCAGATGAATTCAACTGAGGTGATGAAGACAAAAAAAGAACGCTAATGAAGACGAGATGGGGTCACATTTATTTTAGAATACTTACTGCGACTACATGCAACAACAGATGGAAAGAAAAGTAAAAAACAAATAAAAAACAGCATCATGGCTATTTTAGAGCAGTGAACAGCATGGTCTTGTGTGAAGCTAAAAACTAAGCGCTGACTAATCGCCTCAAAGTTTCCCTGCGGTGGACGCTGGACGCACAGACCAGCTGTCCCAGGGTTCCAGGCCTCTCAGCACTCAAAAACAGGCCACAGAAATGGAGGCGTGTTTGGGGGTTGTGTGTGTTTGCCCCTCACTCCACATCCCCCCAAAAACAATCAGACCTCCGCTCCCCTTGGACATGAGGGGGGAATGGCCAGGTGAAGTCATTATGGAGAAAGCGCTTTAACCTGCATTTCAGAGGAGGCGACATTTCAACAGCACGAAGTATCAATCAGAATCACTTCGGCACAGCTCATGTTTATAGCTGTCACAGACCCCTGACAAGAGCCCGTCCTCCAGTGCAGTGCTTCCAAGACCTTCTGGAGAGACTTGACGATATGACACATTTAAAAAAATATATATATTAACTTCAGCCTACATAACACACTCACTACTGGTGTTGACACCAGTTATATTAAGCTCTCCAAATTTCATAAGTAGTCGAAGTGCACATGCAGACTGAACCGATGTTACAAACATTCGGAGTCACCTGAAGGCATGTCATGCGGCATTTTCATAAGGGGTGGATCTCAGAAAATGTACACAGCTTATGAAAGTGGGCCACAGGCTCCACATGATGGGACGGTCAGGCGGGAAAGCTGGAGAAATGGATCTCTCACTCCAGAAACGGCCTCTACCCAGAACCACAACGTTTGTTTACAAACAAAGCAGCCAGGACAGACAAAGAACCCGCTTCATCCCGCTGTTTGGGTCACCAACATTACCTCAGCCTTAAAGTGGACGCACAGCGGCATGCTAATGAAATGAAAGAGGAACACACCTGTACGTTTCCGGTCCCCTGGGTGTACTGAGAGAGGACATACATGACAAACGCAGCTAAATTCAAACAACACGCCCATCACTAATAGAGCAAAACATTCCCTTTGAAGCCTGAATTTGAATCCTGGTGCCACATACCGTAACACACACGACGTGAGTGCCCATGTTCAGACAAACGCTCCTGTACCTGAGAGAGAAAACTGTTCCTTTTAACCACTAATCTTTAATCCCGGTGCCATTAAACAGGTCCCTGCCAGCTGTCCTGTTTGAGGACAGGCTACCTGGCATTCATACCAGGAGAAACAGAGACGTTCTGTGTGGTATGCGTAAATCTAGCCCAGACAGGTGATCCCTCTCTACCTGCCTGCGTCTAACGTGGCATCGTTACCTCTGTGACCCCATGTACCTGAGCGTTTTAACGTTTTAATACCATACAGGGATTAGGGTGAAGCTAAGACCAGCTAAAACCCATCTACTCTCTCTCTCTGATACAATTACAGCTATTTGATCAATTCAAAATGTTTGTTGTCTGCTAAGGCTATCCTGAAAAACAGATTACTTAACAGGTCTTAAAGTAAAAGATTATTAAAAACATACCTGTAACATGTTTTAAGTGTTTTTTTAGGTAAACTGTTGAGCTGTTAAAGTAACACAAACACAACCCCATCAGATTAGACACAGTCTCAGTAAAACCTGCTACAGGTGAGTGACTCCAGTTCAAACACAAACTTTCGTTAAATCGCTGGCTCAGATCACAGAACAGGTTTAGGGTAAAACCTGCTGTTTGAAGGCTGTGTTTCTAAGCCTCCCGAGGCCGGGAGACACGCGAGACTCGACTGGTTAAATCCTCGCACGCCACAGACAGACAGATCACAACAGGTTGATTTAAAGCCGTAGGAGCCCTGGGAGGATCGCGGAGCGGTGCCGTGGACGTGTCAGACCTGCTTAGCGTGCAGCGAGAGCTAGCGCCTAGCGCAGCCGTCACACAGGAGCCAGAGAGTGAGACAGCGAGACAAGAGAGGTTCACTGACCTGCAGCCGAAATCGTCTCCTCTCCCGAGCAACACTCTTCAGGTAAAGTTCCAACTGCCCCGGGAAAAGCAAAGTGGCAGGGGTTCCGAGGGGGAAAGGGGTAGGTTTTCCCCTCGATTTCTTCAAAACTTAAAAAAAAGAAGGAAACAAACAAAACCACTGCTGAAGTGCTGGCTCAGGCTGGGAGTGAGGAGGTGTCCGATTAAGGGAGCAGCCCTAAGCCAGGAGCAGGACTGCGTGGGAGTAGCTGACAGGGAGTGATAAGGAGTGAGGAAACGGCACCGCGAGTGGCTCCTCACACGCTCGGCGAGTCTGGAATGCAGCTCTCCTGGCTTCCTTCACCGTGTCAGACAGGCAGCCGGGACAAACCATCTGAGAAGCGAGTGATTTCTGTCTCCCTCCCTCTCTCTCTCTCTCTCTCTCACTCCGCCTCCTCTCACTTTACTGACAAGCCTTGCTCCTCCCACTCTCCAGGTACAGCTGAGGGAATGTTTTCTCTCTCCTTCTCCTTCTCCCTCTCTCTCTCTCTCCTCTCACACTCCCCACAGAGTAAGCCAATCTCAGTCCCAGCTGGCCGATTGTCCTGCCTAGTCTATGTTATCAGAGTTTGATCTGTAAAGCACGGGGCGGAAGAGGAGGGGGGGACGGGTTTCTGGCTGAGTGAGCCGCCAGCACCAGCGTCGCCACGGCCACCACACAGGATACCTGGCCTGTCACCTGCAGGGCTCCCAGTCACGAGTCACAGCTGACTATGCAAATGAGCCCTCTTTCAGGTGATCTCTTCCTCTATGATGTAAGCGTTCCCAGCCATATGCGGTGGTGAGCAAGGGTGTGTGTATACGTGTGTGGGCGTGGGTGCGTGTTTGCTTGTTGTCATGGTTATATTGTCTGCTGAAGAGGTTGGCCGCAGGGAGGGAAAACTGACCTTTCAGGTTGTGATTTGGGCTTTGTGGCCTTAGGGGACATACGCACACTCAGACACGCACACGCAAATTCACAAACACACACACAAAACGCACACTCAGACACGCACACGCAAATTCACAAATATACACATGCACACACTAGCACATGCACATGCAAAACACACACTCACGCACACTCAGACACACACACACAAATTCACAAACACACACATAAACACACACTGACACACACACACACACACACACACGGACAAACATGCATACACAAATGCACAAATACATACAAGCTCAAACACTTATACAAAAATTTACATACACAAACACATACTCTCTAACACACAAACGCACTCATGAACATACAAGGACACATGCATAAACACACGTGTGCACACACATACACGCACTCACACACGTTTACACACACTCACACATGCAAACAAACCCACACACACAGGCACATTCATACTCACAGTCTCTCACTCACGCACATATACGCACACTTGCATAATGTGTGCGCAAGCTCGCTCAGAGATACACACTCTCACACACACACAGGGTGTGTAGGGTGTGTTTCTCAGTCAGGGGTCATCCCTATTTCCCATCAGGGTCTGTGGCTTCGCCCCCCCCATGCCCCCACCCTCCCCTGCGGGTCCAGCTGGAACACAGATACAGCTGGAGCTCTCCCCCATCGTTCACACCCCGCCCCACCCTGAGAATCACCACCACAGCTCAGCGCGCACATTTGTCAGCGTGTCCTCTCCCCATGGGCCTAGCGATCCGGCCCCAGACAAAATGGAGGCACAAAACAAATGAGTAAAAAAAAAGCAAACACCGCCTGTCTCCACCAGTCACGTCAGCTCAATGGAGGATGTGTTCGGAGGCCTTGGTGGAGCGGAGCCCAGAGGGTCAGCTATCTGGGCAGCGTGTGACCCCCACGGGCCCTCACAGTACCCGCTGAGAAAGACAGTGTGCCTATTGTACGGGTCTGTGAAAACAATACATAAATAAACAAGCATGGAATATATTTTTGACAAAATAATAAATAATTGTTCACATCACAAATCTGGTTTTATGGATGTCCATCTCTGTCAGCTCGGCAGTTGAGCCCACAAACGTGGCCTTTGACTGAGCCATGACATCATGTCCAATGCTGTACAAAGCACCCAGACTTTCAGAACGAAACGGCCTTGTACACGGAAAACAAAAACACCTCAGCTTCATTCTAGAATGCTCTTTCAGCCGCATTCTGTCCCATCTTCAAACTGTGATTGCCACTACTGAGTTCTGGAACTCGACACAGCGAAGATTCAGTCTTGGTTGAGAAGTGGGTTTGCATTCTAGAACTTACGCTGGCTGACCCCTTCCTCTTGTGTCGTCGTCTTTGGGAATGACGGAGGTGGAAAGCCCCTGACGTTCTGGTGCTGATTAAACTCTTAAAAAGCAGAAATGAGAATGTGTCAGAGCATGAAGATATTTTAACACAATCAGCAAAATTCAGCCAAACAAAATAAAATAAGGAAGGGGGGAGGGGAGGGTGGTTTTCTCCACCAGTTGGAAATTGGGTGGAGTTGATCATAAAAGAGCTACAGAGGTTTCTCTGATGAGCACCCCACCTAATGAGCGTCCCGTGAAGTGCGTCTAATTATTTTTAAATACGTATACGCCCATCTCTCATGTAAGGCATTAAATCATTTAGCCAGTGTTAAACACAAACCACTCTCTGAGCCAGTCTCTCTCTCTCTCTCATTCTCCAAAAGTTTCCTGTTGCTGAGCGGGACCTGTGGCCTGATTTCAGTTCTGAGATCGGGACGGGCTGTCCTAACCGCTATCGCATTTTTTTAATCACTGGGTCAGCATTCTGACTTACCATACCTCCACAAGCCCTTCCAATCATTCCTGACGGTACCTCCTTTGCTGCCTATCTCCTTCCTTCTCTCCCTCCCTCCATGTCTCTCTTCCACCACACTGCAAAACATACACAAACTTATACTAACACTGCAAGTCTCATATAAAGATAAATTTAATTACCTAACATACTATCAAGATAATGTTTCTTAATCCAGCGCTATATTCCTTGTTTTATGACATCATATCAAGGTTTTTCTTATCCCATTGGATAAGATATTTTGCTTACTTTAAGCATGTTTTTTTCTTATAAATCAGGTATGCTTCTTTTATTTTTTATAACACTTTTTACAGTGTATCTGTCTCCACCCCTGACCCCTGTTGGAAGTTAAAATTCTCGCCCCGCCCTCCTTCACCTCTTCCTCCAGCCTTCCACAGCGTACACACCGCAGTGCAGACAAGACAGACAACCTGAGACTTTAATGACCCCAAAGTTCAAAAGAAAACAGTCCCGCCATTTCCCCACTCCCCACCTCCCCCAACGACCCCCGACCGCTAATGCCAGCGCACACAGGGAAACACTCACAAATCCTTTCCCTAGATACGCTTCTGACTGCATTCAAACACCCCTCAGCATAATAACTCAATACCACGAATAAAATAAACAATACATCAATGTACGGCTCTGTACGCCAGCAATACATTTTCCACAATACCCACAGGAAGACATCTGTTTCAGATAGGAGTGATTAAAAAAAACAGAAAGCCTCCAGGCAGCTGAAGTACTCTCTGCATAGAAGAGCATTGTGATAGGGCCGATACATACATGCTGTCTTACTGTCCAGCACTGTGTACCTTACTATAATAGGAGCTAGTGTCTAGTGAAGCAGTGAAGTCTGGCACCCTCCAAAAAAAAAGACAAAACCTTGGATCAGCTCGCTATCTCCACTGATTCTCTCTGATACAGAACACCACAGAGCAAGTTGAAACAGGGCAGGTGGGGAAAGTTGAGAGCGGAGCCCCCATTCTGAAATCACAGCACGTGGCTATCTCTAAGCCCGCTACGAAAAATGCCACGGAAGAGGCAGTTGTGCTGTGTTTACGCTGTGTTTACTCCCTGAAAGAGATCTAAATATACCGCCGGCCCCGTGTCATTAAAGTCGCCGGCGTACCGCGGCCCCATAATGCAGCTCCTCTCTGAGCATCATGGGTAGAGACAGCCACAGAACGTAATAAGATAATTATGGGGTTTTCACTTAAGTATAGCGTAAACCACAGTGACAAAATAAAGGCGCTCTTTGTGTGCTTCTTTTGGGGACAGTTGGCCAGAAGAGAATGCTTGATCACTTGCACTGTATTTTACGTGTCGACCGTTTGGTTTCTGACTTTACCGGAGCTATGAAAAAGTAAGTGCTGTTATGTGTTATTGGCAGGAGCAGAGAGGGAGACATGATTCTATTCTAGTGCCGATGGTGAAGTAGCAGCAGGTTTTTCATGAAAATAAATACAAATTAAATATGTCTTTGCAAATTTCATTACATTTACGCCTCCCCCACCTGAGTTCTGGCACCAAGTCACATGAGTATTTTATTATTTGCTTACAGAGCAAATGGTGTCTACCTGGTGACTTCCAGAGAAAGGTAAACATACCACTGAGCGAGATACGAACAGGTGCAAGATACACAAGTACACAAACCACTGAGATGCTTCCAATAATTTGGGAAATTCCTGAACTTATTATGTAGCCATCTGACGATTTAAATCGCTCAATATTTACCTCCACATCAGCTGATGTGCAGTGAGTGTTTTGACACAAAATGGCCGCCGCGCGTCACCCATGAGAGGTGTGGCTCTTTGGAGCCGGCTGAGGTGAGCTCCCGCTGCAAGCATTTAGAGATCATGACAAGCGCTATTACTTATTGAGAAGCAACCAACATTTAAACTTGCGCTGTCTTTTTCAGGTTTAGCTGTGTGGGGTGGTACTATCTCCTTCAGACTTAGGAATCAGAAGTTATGCAAACGTGCTAATGACACCTGAGGATAACAAGTTCATCATATGACCAACTAATGTATCTTGCAGGTGCCCGGCCAGCCTAGAGAGGGCGATAGAGAGCGATGAGACTCTGGGTCTCAACTGGCTTATTCTCAATCCTTCCTTAGAGAGATGAAACAATTCATGTCTAGCAAACGTGGACCTCCATCCATGGCCAACAATGGCGCAGCTGAGACTAAATATCATGCTGCAGCCCTGACGACAGTGTATGCTGTATATCTGTGTCCGGTTTCAGAGAGGCCATTTCAAAAAAGAAACATCACAGTGTATGAGGCTGCTCCTTTGAGGATCTGGTGTGGAGCGCAGGAGGTAATTGTCTTTTCTGGTCTGGCATGAGCAATCTGTTATACGCGAACCAGAGCGTGAGGAGCCCAGTGCAGACAGTGCCGAGGACATTTTTCCGGTTGTGGTATTTTGCTGGATAAACACGCTAAATGCGCCTGACCCGGCCGGGCTCCAGGCCAACCCGGAATTGTATCTGGAGTCTGCAGTCAAGCAGTTAGACCCAGTGTCTACGCTGCAGGAACGCCTCTGGCCCGCCTCGGCTGTCGCTACAGGCAATGACCAGAGACCATATTTTTTTTTCGTTCTGCCATTAACCAGACGCCCCTTTCCCAAAGCAAGTTTACATTTTTACACGCTATCCATTTACACAGCCAGCTATTCACTGAAGCAGTTTGGGCAAAGCACCTTGCTCAGGGGCACAGTAGCAGTACTGTAACTAGGAACTGAACCTGCAACCTCTGAGCCACAAGCCCCATTCCCTAACCGTTGTCCTCCATCATCACCCAAGACATTAAAGGGACTCTTTCCTTTAACGTTCCCTTCCACACAGAAGGGTTCATCCTGGATTCAGTTTCCCCAGAGAGAGTGTGCTCTGCGCACAGCAGTGCAGTAAACACATTCTGGCCGTCTCCCTGAGAAAAACCCTGCCGTTCCCCAGCTCTCTCCTTCGCCAGATACACCCCTTCATCCATCTGGCCTGACTTCAAGCATTTCTTTCTTCTTTTTCTTTTTTTTTTTGGGATGTTTTTCCTTTCAAGCGAAAGAGAGGCTGGGTTTTCCGGGTGACTGCACTTGAGGAAAAGGGTACCTGCTCTGGTGCCCGGAGAACATTCTAGAGTCCTGCTTCTGATTTGGTCCGAGCCGGGGCTCAAAAAGTGACTGGTCCAATTCTCTCTATCTGGAACTATTCAATCGTCGTTCTTTCAAGGGCTACCCTTTTAACTTTCAGATATCGTGTGTGTGTGAGGGATAGGAGGGCCACACTTGCTCTCAAAGAACAGGTCAGGCATAGTTCCTGTTGCTGAAAAAGAAAAACACGGTGAAATAAAACTAACAAGAAGCTACGTGGCTCTCTGTGTCAAAAGGCAGGTTAACAATAGCCCCGCATGACACTGCCCCAGAGGCCCCACGGCATTCTGGGATACCTATAGAGGAACAATGCATTTCGACGCTCTGGTCTCACGCTCGTGGTTGTGACCCAGCCCTGAATTTAGGGAAGAGAGGGGACAGGGTGGGGGTAGTGAGGGGGGGGGGGGGGGTGGGGGTGGAGGAAGGCATTGATCTCTTGGACAAACGGGACCCAGTGACTGCTCTGGATTTGAAGGGTGAGGGAAAAGTGGCCTATCAGGTGGATGGAATTTGGAGGTTAGAGGGTACAAAAGACTGGAAACAACAGGCTATCGAAACTAAAGACTCTCCCTCCCTCCCTTCCTCCCTCCCTCCCTCTTTTTCTCTCAGTGTCTGTCTCTCTCTCTGTTTACACAGCAGGAGAAGCAACGGTTCGGCCAAATCGCTGTGGTATCAGAGCTGTCCTCACTTCAGTGTGAAAGGACAAGCCAGTGAGCCAGTATTTATTCATCTTTCATACGGGCTGAAAGGTGCTTTATCCCTGTGAGGGGAATACTGGCATTGGTGAATAGTACTGCTGGTGAATGCCCTGGCATCTGGATCACACAGACACTAGCATAATGATGCATTACAAATGCATTAGAAATTTCAGAGAATCCAGGACACCTCAGGGAGGGGGGCGGGGGGGGCAGTTACATTGCTGAGTACACTTTTAGATAAAAAAAATAGTCCTTAGGATCGGAAATTATTAAAATCCGGGACATTTTTTGAGTCCCAGGATGAAATGTTATCCTGGACAAATCATAAAATTCCTGGAAAAAACCGGAAAAATCAGAGACAGGTGGTGACATTATTCACAGATGCCAGACGGCTTCTCCAAAAAAACCACAAAAGGAAAAAAGATCTTAAACAAATTCTACTTCTTTCAAATATTTAGTGACCATTACTTCACGTTCTAAAGGAAAACAGACAACAACATTATTTTTGCTTTTAATTAATTTGCAAATTCATTTTTCATGCTGTTCCCCGAAGGGGTTTTACTCTCATTCTACTTTCACCTGCCTTGGTCTAACGGCTCTTCCTGTCTCTCTCTCTCTCTTCCCACCTGGAGAGCATGTCCAAACACCGGCGAAAACAATGAACTTCAAACGACTCTCCTGTCCTCCACACATCAAAGGGTAGAGCCAGATACACTCTGCTTTCTATACACACACATCTGAGAAAGCACCACACCTGGAGACAGGTGATTAAAGCAGCCGGTTTTCAAAAGAAACGGCATCACCGCAGGTACTGCTGAGTGGCTCAACCTGTGAATACCTCAGATTCCGGTGTGGGGATGTGCCCAACGGTTTGGGTTCAAATCCAGACCACACCAGTGACCGCCGTGCCCGCCAGCCACACAGGGCAGAATGAAATTCACCGTTATTTTACCAACGGTCATTGTGGCTGTTCTTTCCCATTTTGTTTTATTTATTTGACCAGGTGGGGTCAACTGAGAATTCTATTCTCTTCGGGTGTGTTCCAATACTTTTTCTTGTCTCTTCTCCTCATCTCCTACCCTGGAAGTATGTGGAGGAAAGGAAGGGAGGACACGAGTGGAGGAGACGAGGAAACGAGGAGATGAAACGAAATTGGAACAGCTAATCCGATTAGCCCGTCATCAAGGTCGACCTCGGCTATTGATGAAGTCATGTAACTTTGACTGATTCCAAAGATATCTAAGCCAATCAAAATATTCTGTGGGATGGTCTTTTAATCTGACTGGTAATGAGCACAAAGATGTCACCAAGAAATGTGAAAAGACTTCCACGGTAGGATACATCGATGAATCCTTCGTTTTGAAGAGAGGAGGGGGCAAAATCTCGTCTCCTACCTTTTAAGAACAGTGCAGGGAAGGAGGACACATAGATGAGTGTCCAGGGCATGGAGGAGAGGAGGAGATGAAATACGAGTATTGGAAAGCACCCTTTTACAGTGATGACCACGGGAATATGGGTAGGCATCGCAAAGGATCATGTAGCCAATCAGTTATCGGGGTTGTTTAAGTTGATATTACGAATGGTTTTTTGTTTTGTTTCTTCAACAGTCCATCCATAGGATTTAGTCCATAGTAACCCTCCTGGCACTTGAGACTTTCACCCCCTTCTAGCACTTTAACACCCTTGTCCCGAAAGAAATGCACTTTGTGTTGTGTGTTGTCACCCTGGAAAAGAACGTCTGCTAAACGCCTATAATATAAATGTAATGCAATGCAAAGTTCAGTCAATTGCTATGGGGATTTGAGCAGGACGCCTTCCCAAAAGGCACCATGGAGCTTTACTGACCACTGTGAGTCAGGACCTCATCAAAAGCACAGTACAGAGCCCCTTTCTCTGGGCTTGGGCATGAGACTGGACTTCTGTATGGTCCAGAGGGAAGAGTGCCCCCTACTGGCTCAATAAAACATCTCTTCCAGCAGCAAATAGGAGATCTCCCATCCATACACTAACCAAGTCCACACATGCTTAGCTTCAACAGCATTACGTTTACAGGGTTCAGTGTTATAGTCACTGAAACTAAAAGTAATTACTCCAGCTCTCCATCTGCACCAGCTGTGTATAAAGTTTACAACAGCTGCACAGCTAAGCTGGTTTGGAGTCGGGCACGGACAGTCTATCATAAATCCAGAAAACAGACATGCCACTATGAAGCAATGACACGGACCTGTTAATTAAACTGGTAGAGTTTAAAATAATATGGGTTAAGAATCTATTCGAAACAAAAAAAAAACAAAACAATGGAGACAGAGACGTTGCGCAAGTTGACTGTGTGTAGGCGAGGTATGCGAGAGAGGGAGTGGAGTAGGGAGGCAACTAATGAAGTGGATTTTAATTGAATGGTGGCAAGGTGTCGGCCTGAAACTCGCTCACCCCTCTTACGCAGAAAAAGACGCAGGACGCACCGAGCGGGGCACTGGTATGCATTTCCGCATACAGTCGCAGGCAGGAATTTCAGGACGGCTCAGTTGGCCAGCGTTTGACACCGTGCCACAGTGACTGAAACAAATGACTCTCAGTTCCCTAGATGACATCATCGACCGCAAAGGGGCACCGGAGCCATCCCCACCACCACCCCCCCCAAACCTCACAACAGCGAGGAATGCGAAACCTCCCCCACCCACCCCCCGGTTGTCCCAGTACGAACATATCCCTCCTGATCCCTGACACCCTCCCTTACTTGTGCTAATGACATGCCACGAGTTCTCTCACCTTGTCTGGGATTACTTCCCCACGTATAACTGTGATAAAAGTGGATCTCAGCACCTCAGGATGGCAGTTTTGCTCAAAAAAAAAAAAAAAACTCCCCCAAACATATTCAACCAATAAAATGTATTTATGATGCAATTGCTCAAGAGATTACTGAAATATTCTACTCAAAACTTAATATGTATACGTATGAAATATTTTTTGCCATTCCTATCGCTGTAGTTGAACGGTGAAGGTCTGATCAATTTGGTACGAGTTTCCTCTGCCTCATTAACTGAAATCATGGCTAAAATCTGTCCCAATGCTGTCACTGCTGGGTGTAGACCGCAGTTCCTCTCAGACAAATACTGTAGCTGGAGATGCAGAAGTAAGAAGGACGCTGCCCCGGTGGTGCTGGACAGGAGTTTTAGGAACCATGAACACTGCACGACTGACCGAGGAGGATTTACTGTACCATGATTTGTGTCGGACAGGTTCCCGTCTGGTCGAGGATGAATCTTAATGTTTTTGCAACGATGATTTACACCACGTATAACTCTGTAGTCCTGCTCCTTTTTGCCTCTTATCGTGTGACTTTTACAGCAGAGAGGAGTGACAAGCTACTCCACAAGAGATTAATGTGAAATTTTTGGGAACCTCAAAAAGCACAAACTCACTTACATCTCTCTGCTTAAAAGCAATAAAGATCAGTTCACTACAGACTACGGCTTACCTTAAAAACTTCACTTCTAACTCTTGGTTCCTTTAAAAATATCAATAATTAACCTACATGAAAACATTAACTTACGCTACAATTCTCACTTCCACGTGCATTCTTATTTAAACACACTTAAATATTAAGCAACATAAAAACAAGAATTATAAAGAATTATAAAGTGTTGAGATGCATATACCTCGACCTGAACGGC
>CM040741.1:4160000-4332500 GCA_022829145.1 Albula goreensis | reverse complement strand
AAACACACAACAGAGGACAGAGATGGTACAGCGCCACCACAAACCAACGCCAGTCATAACAAAACCATACCTTGTCATTTCATAATTAAACCAAGCTCTTTATCTGCTTCAACATCCGGTAAGCTTCCAGGTCAAGTTCAGCTGCCATTTCTATATCATAGCTGGGCCTGCTAGCTCTCGTGCTGGGATTGGTCGCTACTTCTTCAACCGTACAGAGCTAAACAAACACATTTCTCTGACACGCTGTTTTACTCTGGCACAAGGACAGTGCCCTGCCTGCACACCTTCGCTATGAACAATAGTTCAGCACTGCCTCTCGTCCCTGTCAGCTGCAGTACTGTTTACAGAACACTGAACAAATAAAATATATCTGCAAGCACATATTTTTAGTGTCCATTCAATCTTGTCAGGCTGGGCTTACATAAACATGGAAAAGGGCACTTTCCACAAATCTTCAGCCATTGAAATGGCGGAATCCATCCAGACGGACCTGACTTGCAGCACAAAAGACAGAAAATTGTACTGAATAACTGGCGCATTGTCTGTTTAGACACCCAGATTTGTGTGATTTCTGTGTCAGGGTAAAGTTAAACTCTATGGTTTTCAGAGCAGTTCGGAATGAAACCATGGCAGCCACGTAACCATCCTTTTTGTACTTGTGTGAAATTGATGACACATACTTTTCAAATAAACCTGGCAGCAATTTCCCAACGCGATGCTGCTTATTTCAGCCGCTGAGTGGTTACTTGGGACCGATAACATGAGCCCAGACTGGGGGGATTAAAGGCACCCAGAAAACTGTGATTTGGAGGCCACTCTCCAGCACTTCATGGCCAGGTTTCCATAGTTACCACATGAAAGAGCTTAAATGGTGGAATCACCGTTGATGAGGTCAACACTTGTCCAGCGGGACTATATGGGTCAGCTTAACTGGTCCTACCTCTAAATCCCCCAGAGGCTACGATGTTAGCATGTATAAAGGTAGCGCTCAGTTCACATGAGGCCTGCGGTTTATCATGCTTTGCTGTCAAATAATCAACACTTCATGAGTTCTGCCATTACTCCTGTTTGGATGTGGTTAGCAAGTACAGCTTTGCTCCAGCGCAAGATTGACTTTACCAGATTTAACCCTGCGGCCTGATCATAGCCAAGCAATTATCTCTCAGCACTTCGACAGCCTTAATGTGGGTGCATCATACCAATTAACTATGGTTTTCACAGATGCCTGGCAATCCGACCCAGCCCTGACATTTTGCTCCAAAAGTACTGCTTCAAGTTCTGTGGCAAGCACACACCATTACATCTTATTTTGGCTTGAATTCACTTCCTGTCCGAGAGGTGAATAGGTTCAGCTGTGACCTCACCTGTAGTAGGAAGAGGAGCTGAAGACAATGACAATTCATCACACAACCTGAGTGGAACGACCACTATGTGGGCAGTACCTCACCGATTTCAACCAATTAGGTGTTTTTGAGTTTGAACGCAAAACCTTTTGATTGGTTCGTCGAGTATGACTGGGTTAAACAGTGTGGTCACAACACTTGAGCCAGTTGCAGCAGAGCTCTGGGTAAGAGTAACATGAGACGCCTTCTCAGGCCAAGGGGGTGAGAGGGGAGGGGGGAGCGGACTGTTTCTCTCAATTAGGAACGTCGTCATGGGGACGAGGAGAAGCTGCCACCTGGCCAGGCTCAGAGGACAGTGGGATTGGAGAAGTCATGATGGCCTGTTTAGACCCGGTGACGGCAACGGTCTCCCTGCCAGCTGAGACGCCCCCGAACCGCAGCAACAAGTGCCTGGGAACGGCACTACCGCGGCCCGACGTTGGCGCACAGCTGCCCCACGCCCTCTACAACCCAAGCTCAAACAGCTGGACCAGAACGACGCCCCAACCCAAACCCCCCCAACACCGAGCATTTACCCACACTGTCAACACTGAAAGACAACACTGTGCTCTCTCTCGCAGAGGCGGTGGAGCGCTGGCAGCCGCCCCGCACAATTCATTTTCATTCTCTTCTTTCCCTCCGTGTTATTCTTTGTAATTAGGTACAATGCTTCAGAGGGACTTTGACAAGACAGCTGAAATGTCCATAGCATATAGGGTTACGGAACACAGCCTGTTGCTGAAGTCATTACATTCTGACATTCTATCTTGGGGGAAAAAAATATCCACCCACCCACCCAAATAATTGTACTGTTTAAACGCCAATTAGGCTAAAATGTCTTGATAAGTGATAACTTACAGAAGCCACAGAGAAACACAGATATAACTTATTATCATGGCTGTATTTGTTTTTTTTTCTTTTGTATCACAAAGGCCCCTACTAGCCTTAATTCCCCATCTCCTCATGTCAACCCTCTAAATCAAGTCTTTGTGAGGAAAAACAAGTAAAGATTTGAAAGGAAAGTCCCAACAGAAGGGCTAACACTAAGCAAACTGCCCCGCTCTTGTTTTCGGTCAGTTCACTCACCTCTGGTGGTCAGCGTCAGGGCAGGAGAGAGGACACCGGGTCTGTCCGATGAAGGAGGAGACACAGAGAGAGATAATGGTGACTAGCTGCTACCTGATGAGACACGGTCTGGGCGTCTCAGTCATAATGATGAGAGAGAGAGAGACTGAGAGAGGGAGAGAGAGAGTGTGTGTGTGAGTGGGGTGAAAAAAAAGTGGAGTGGAGCCGCCATTCTCGGTCACCTTGGAGACGGATGCTTTTTCAAAGGGGTCGGCCAATCAAAAGCACTGGCAATTGTGTTCGGACAAAAAGTCATGTGACGGCAAGGCTGCTGTTCGAGCAGAACAAAAAAAAGGGAAAAAAAACAGAGATAGAGAGAGAGAGAGAGAGAGAGAAAGAAAGCGTGGGTTAGCCACAAAAGACCAGTGTAACAAGCCTGCCTCAACCCTACACCCCCACCCACACACCCCTTAGTATTGTCCTGTTCACTTGGGGGAGGGATTCCAGCTACAGTTTGGTCTCTACTGCCCACTACTGACCAACCCACCCTGACCACCTGTGTCACTCCACCTCACCTGCCCCTTACCTGTTCACCATGTCCAGGATCATCACCTGTCCAATACTAAAATACAGTCGCTGACAGAACACGTCTCACCTGTCTGACATTAACACACTCTATATATAGCCAGCAACATCAGACCTGTCCACTTTTAAAATACACTCATAGAGAATAAACGTCACCTGTCTGACATTACATTAGTCATTTGCAGCGCCCCTCTCACCTGTCCGACAATAAAACCACTATGTATGCAGCTATGTCTTACCTGCCCAATATTAAAATACACTCAGTCATAATACATTTCACCAGGAAACACACCGTCCAGTATTGACATACATACAGTTACAGTATACATCTCAACTAGCATTACAATATGTTCATATATATCTTACTGTTCATTGTAACAAAAGATGAATGTATCCACTCACTGACCACTGGAAGTTACTATGTTACACACCCTTCTCTTTGTTCATTGTTATAATACTCAGACACCAGACCCCATCACTTTTCACTGTAAAGTTCAATCATCAAAAGTCATATTATCAATCTCTATCTAACTGTCAAATTACATTCCAAATAACCCCTTACTGCAAAAATACACCGATAAACACTGTCTGCCATAACAACACACTCACAAAAATACAATAAGCCCACACGTGTGTGTGCGCTGAAGGAGTGTTAGCATGGCTGGGAAAGAGCTGGGCTCCAGTATCTCACTCTTATCAGTGTTTGTTTACATACCTCTCATGGTTTCACACGGACGGCTAAAAACTGAAACTCACAATTCTCAGGTGCGTCAGTTTCACTGCTGCTTTTTTCTTTTTTTTTTTTCAAAATGTTTAACTCCTTTTTGACCTGCGTCAATCAGAGTAAGTCCAATACAGCAATAGAGCGGTAAAATATCCACAAAAGTCTAGCAGAGTATTCATTTACTGAATCTGATTGGTTTCTTTTAATACCAAAACTGACTCCCCATGTTATCACTGCAATGGCTCATTCAGTTTATATAAATGGTTAAATAAATACACAAAAATGCATTTCCTAAAATATAAGCTTTTAACCTGACTCTCATGCTTTCCCCACAACAATCCACTCAAACATCAACACTTTCAGCCTATGAGTTAATCACATTTGAAACTTACGGCTGCCCTGAACTTACGAGACCAAACCGGACATGCTCAGTTCTCATTTTGAGTACTCATGAACTCCTGAACAATGCATTAATTTTTTCCACTACACAGAATATCCATTACGTAGTGACACACCAAAACATCACTTTATACGGACAAGGGACACACAGTGTGGCTCCATGTGAAATTAACCAAGGGAAGGCGTTCAGTTTGTTTGCATTCAATCCTGTAAAACTGAATAGTAAACAACTAAACAACTATTGTGAGCTTTTTTTGCTGACTAAAGCCTCTCCTAGAGGTTGTCTCAGATGTTTCAAATTACTAACAAGATAACATGCTGAATCACATCAAATTGAAAAATGCTCTTCAATGAGAAATGTAGCGATACAGGTCAGCTGACGCCATTGACTTCAGTTGAATATCTGACACACAAATCACTTCTCTTTGGCGAAGCTTCCCTTCCTCGACGCCCTTCCACATGTGTGGGAACGAGCCAAGGTCTACAGACAGCACTGTCTGTAACAGGACCATTTATTACTGGCGGTTTCATCATGAGAAAAGGACAATAAGGCGGCTCCCACATGTACACACACACACACACACACACACACACACAAACACAAACACACACACCTACCCACACACACACCCACACACACACTCACTTACCCACATACAAACACACAAACACACTCACTCACACTTACCCACATACACACACACACTCACAGTTACCCACATACACACACACACACAAACTTACCCACAAACACAAGCAATCATACTTACCAGCACACACACACTTACCCACACTCACACACACACACGCATGCACCCGAATACAGACATGCGCATGTGTGCAGAGACACACACACACACACACACAAACACACACACCTACCCACACACACACCCACACACACACTCACACCCACATACAAACACACAAACACACTCACTCACACACCCACATACACACACACACTCACAGTTACCCACATACACACACACACACACACAAACTTACCCCACAAACACAAGCAATCATACTTACCAGCACACACACACTTACCCACACTCACACAACACTGCGCAGGTGACATGCGCATGTGTGCAGAGACACACACACACACACACACACACAAATGTACGAATGCCAATACGCAAGCACACAAATGCGCAGGTGTACGCACACACACACACACACACCCACACAAAGGATAGAATGTCCCTAAATTGCCGCCATTGACTCGTGTGGAGAGGGTAATGGAAGCGAACAGATTCAGCCCGACTGGCCACTAAAAGAGCTGTGAAAAGGTACTAAAGAACATGATGATTGTGTGCGCAATCAGTCCACTTTCTATCTACGGGCCGTTTCACGTGTCCTCTGAAATGACGGTGAGCGCTCCAAAGGCGGAACTCACAAAGGGGCTTTGTGCCGGCGATGTCACCGTTTTGTTCTGCCGAAGCACATCGGCCGTAAAGATAAAAGTCGTGAGGGCGGGGAAAACCAGAAGTGGACCGCTTTTTCTTATTTATTATTATTTATTTTTTTTTTATAAAGCTTTTCATTCAAAGGGCTTGCAAATGAATCAGCGCTGACGGACAGATAAAAGTACCTGCAGGTGTAGCCATCACTTGGCAGCTCGGCTGATAAAAGCAATCCAAGCTGGACTTTGATGCTCATGAGCATGTAGCCTTATGTCTCAGTTCTGTTACAAAAACACACTGACTTAAGGACGCTTCATTATTATCAAGACACAGTTTTCCTGGCACAATATATTTTATCGGTTAAAAACCGGGGGAACACTCTGAGAGCCAGAGTCATTTCAAATACTATGATTCCTACACCCTGAACACCAAGGGAATTATTTTCACTGAAGTAATGACATTGGATGGGAAAAATCTCGAAGCAGACTCTGCACCTGCATGTTTGTAGCTGGAGTGGATTGAGACAGACAGATTCTTGATGACGGACTTGACATGTCTTATAATAAAATTCAGCTGAAAGCCCATCCTTGCTCTCCTCAACCAAAAGTCCTACTGCAAAATTACCCACCAGAACCTGTAAGTGTGACCAAATTTATTAAACAACAGGGTTCAAAGAGAGACACAGGCTGTGGTACATCCACTTTCTCATGCCAAAACCAGAAGTAGCATATGTAAATAAATATAGCTAGGCATAGTTCCCGTGTGACACCAAAGACTGGGAAAGCCCAGTCGATTTTTACAGTGCTTTAATGATCCTGAACCAGGGCTAGAGGGAACCCAAAGTGAAATCTCTGTGGCGATTAGCGGTCTCTGGTAAAGCTCCTTCATCACTGGCTTTGGCCCAGCCCATTTCTTATCAGTAACTGGGAGCAACAGCGCTGGACATGCAGAGCGTTAGGGCATTTACATTACATTAGAGAAACAGGCTAACTGGTACGAGGTTTTAGTGAGGCCCAACACTAGCGATTAGCATCTTCTGTAGGGTGTACAGCATAGTGGATATGTCTCACTACGTTGTTTGAAGGAGAGGTGCATTTACACCACTTTGCATGAAGAGGGCGGGCAGTGGGGGTTTTGTCCTTTGCGGATTCCTCATGCAATACCTCCAGAGGTGCCACTGAACATGGAACATCTTGTCCAGAATCAAGATCCTTCTATTTACGCTACAAATAAAAAACTCTTTTCATGAGAAATCATCTAAATCTCAAATGAGAAGTGATGCGAATGAGTGTGTGACCGAGCTGATACCCACTTCTGATAAGTGCACTGATAAAATCAGGACTTCTTCCTCTATTTGTGTGTGTGAGTGTGTGTGTGTAGCTGATACACCCCTCTGATAACAAGTATGACATCACTTTAACATCCTGTGCGCGTGTGTGTGTGTCTGTGTGCGCGTATTTGTGTGCATGGGAGTTTGTCTGCTTGTGTGTATGTGTGTGCATGTGCATATGTGCATGAGAATGCATGTGCATGTGAGCGCGCACATGCATGTGCGTGTGCACGGCTGTGTGCACGCATGTTCAGCTGACACACAGCCATTTTGTTGTCATTCAGCAACGCAGCTGGACAGATGACTCATGTAGGAGCGATTTAGGCAGAGTGAAACATGGAGGAGGTCCAAAACAATTTAACACTGAATTTTCACAGCATTAAGAAAGATGACAGAACTAATGGACACCATCACACAGGAAGAATTCAAATCCCACAATGCAAGTGTTCCAAGTTTAACACCAGGGCTTGAGGGTTTCACATTAAAGTGTTACCATTTTTTTTTTTCCAAGCAAAACATTTTCTACACATTGGAATGTATCTAGATATTTTCATTTTCCTCCAGTAGGAACGATTTCTGTTAAAAATTAAAACACACAAAAAATATTTGTGTAAGGTTTGCTTCCATCCTTCCTTAAGAAGAGCCAAAGGAAGGGTGACCAACAAATACCTACAGGTGTCAGAATAATATGAAAATTATTCTCAGACAGATTTTTAAAATTTACTTTTCAACACAAATTATGTGTCTGAATACGCTGCAAAATTGAGTCCAAAAACAAGCTCTATCCTATACGATAAAGAATGGAGCCACTGGGAATCTGAAATAGTTTTAAACAGAAGGATGGCTGCACCTCGCAACTCCTCCCCCCACCCCGTGTGTGGTCTATTTCCAACTCTTGCATCAGTACCTGTTATGTGATAGCCACAGGTTGACTCCAGTGATTAACTCTGTGTGCTAGGACCCTACACTGTACAGACAGCAAGTAGTAAATAGTACACTTTTTGAAAAGGGCTCTAAATTTCACAAAAAAGGATTCTTCACTCATAATCATAGGAGAACTGTTTTCAAAACTATACAGATCCATAAATTAACCATTTGGTGGTGTAGGAGCAACTGGTTTGCTCCCGAGGATGACAAGTAAACAACCCCTGAAAAACCTTTATCTCTAAGGGTGTACTGTAGTACTTGTCAAATGCAGTTCCCAGGCCAGGATACTTGGCCCTTTTGGAGGTACTGTAGTGCTAAATAACATTGACACCTTAAGTTTTTGTATTTATGCCAAAAAAAGACCTGGCCCAGTAATTGATTCTCGGTATGTTTCATAAGCAAGTCATGACTGCATATGCTCATTTCTCATTACAACGAATTATGGAAACATGTTACATAACTTCGTACACTTCATGGTCAATTGATATAATCCATTTTCACGGTGCAGCAAAAAAAGGAGAACAGGTTGACTTACGGGTGCTGTTGCTTTTGATTTTGAGGCAGGATAGAGTGGGTTCTTCCAGTTCACCGATTCCCGGAGATCAGCTCTACCATCTGCCGGGGAAAAAATCGCAAAAGGCACGCTATGATCCGGTTATACTTTATGACCCGTCACCTTCAACATGGCAGCTGGTGGATACTTTGACAAAATCACAACTTCATAACCCTAATCGTGTTAACATTCTTTTCAACTTAGTTCACAGATTTTTGGAACATCAGACAACCCCATTGGATGTTGAGCGCTGATCCTCAAATTCCTCCACTGGCATTCTAAATGCATCAACGACTTTAGCCCAGATGCGTAACTAACTGGACAAATTCACAGGGCAATGCACATAATTTAGAACGTATTCGTTTTTGCTGCATCTTTATGGCAACTGAAAAGTGGTTTAATATTTTCCTCCCATAGAGTAATCTTTTGCTATGTACCAGGTGTTTTTTTTCCCTAATTGTTGCAGTAAATCAGACAAATGTCAACCCGACAGTAAATGCTGCTGCTGTTCTTTTAGGTATGGCTACCTTGCTAACTACAAAAACGCCGGTGCATGCCAGGTTCAAGCTTGTGTTTGAAGATATTTTAGCTATGTACATTTTAAGACCAAGGTAAACATAGGGTATTAAAATCAAAGCAGGATTTAGAATGAAGTTGGAAACTTTTGTTAGGTGTTTCCTTAGGCTTACTTTTACAGTTGGTCAACTGTTTTTTCAGTTAACATATTTCTTACACATTTAAAGATCTTCTCTTTTCCGTGAGAGATATTTGATTTACACTAAATTACAGAACACTTTATGGATAACTAGCTAGCTCACGTTAGCAAGATAGCAACGGGCCAGCATAAACTAATCTTAGCCAACAAATTTCATAATACTGTAATATCAAATATCTTACCGATTTCTGATTTCCTCTGGGCAATCTGAATTTATTTCCTCAGACAATCTTTTGTCAATTTTTATTTGTATAAATTTCCAATACAGCAGGTTAGTGGCACATTCTTCGGCCAATTCAAAGGCTTGATCGACTGTTTTTGCATCACTCCTCGGAATGCACATGCTGCGTCTTAAAGGGATGAGTCAACTGGGACATTTAGGCCGATTTTTAGTGAAAGTTCATTTTGCCAAAAGCGGCAACTTAAAAGTTGCAAAACGCAACTTAAATATAACCTGATACCAGGCAATATTTTAGGTTGCCTGGTGTCGTTGCGGGACTGATTAATCAGAATAAAAATACGAATGCTAACGTTTGCTCGATGGAGTGAAGATTCGGGTGACCAGAGAGACACTCATCACCACATTCATGTAAGATACATCACGCACAATCTATCCCCTTACATTTTTCATCTAAACATAGACCCATCGTTGTTCACCTTGTATTTGTTTTTAGGATGAACACTTTTAGGTGTGTAGGTGTGAACACTTTTAGTTCCAAATAGCTTCTCTTCTAAACTCCCCATAAAAGTATATCTTTCACACTTGCCTTTAATTTGCTTGAAACTTCCTGCTTCAGCTCCTAGCAACAGGTTCACCCATGCCCCTCTGCAGCTACTTCTCTCCCATAGCAACCGCAAACAAAAGGTTGACTGGACCGCGACACGAAAACACTTCACATCCCAAAGACAAATATATATCAAGCGTTAGCTGTAAACAGGAGAACAGCGCACTCCCAGGGGATAATATATTACGTTAAGAAAACAACACACTCTATCTGTAAAATAGATACATAGTCTATACAAAGTTATACAAGGGATAAAAACAATTGTTTCTTCATGGCTTACTTAAAAAGCTATTAAACAGATAAAACATCTTAACTAGCTACGTCTTGCCCAGAACGATGATATTTATCATATGGTAGCTGGCTAGAAAAACACAAATACACGCTGCTTTGACTTCAAAGTTTTCAAACATTTAACCTTTTAACACAGGGGGAGAATCACTTATGCGCGTCCTAAAACGCATTAGTGGTACTTTTCAGCCTGAAAACAATCCAAAGTACCCACACGATCTGGGTCCCAGATATAGCCCCCAGTAAGAATAGGCCTTGTGACTGCAAGTGTTGCAGTGCGTGTCATAGGCCCACAACAGACAGTCCTGGATTTCAGCCACAGGATTTTCAGTAAATGCAACGGATCAAAACATCCGCTAATCGTTGCATCTTATCTCCATACCCCCCGGGCAACCTCCTCGGCACGGTTTGGGCCTTTCTTTTTGCACGTAGTAGTGCAAAGACAGAATTTAAATAAAAAAACTTTGTACCTCTGTATTTTAGGATCTTATTTGGGTACCTTTTTCTTTCAGCCACCTGGTCTAGGAGAATACAAACGCACTGCAGGTGATACCATACCTCCACAGATGGCCTACCCCCTACCACCATTAGGTCAAGGTTATAATAACACCCAGGTTTGGCGGTAAGGAAATATAATGGAAGCTCGGTTTGAGTATTCGCTGAAGAAGTTACAGCGCTATGCATGGTTCTGCTATCGCTACACCTGTGGTTTTTGAAAGTATGCCTTACACGGCCCAGATCATCCCTCGGCTTTGCACCCTCGCCACGAACAGCCTCAAAAACACCCGGAATGGAATGTCCCCCAAGGCGTTGCACTGTTTTCCAAATCCTACGCGAGGTTCGCTCCGCAGACGTGTCTCAACCAAACACCCATGTCAGAAGTGCGGCTGATTTATGGTATTTTAAAGTATAAAATGTCCTTTACCAGTGCGATCAAACGAGTTTAAAAATACCCGATGTTAATGCTGTACTTTATGTGTCACGTTACCAGGAATTCCTGATATCATTATCATATACTCGCCAACTTTCTTTGGGGAATTCTTGTTTACAAAATACATACCAGCCAACCAATAATAGTTACTAAGACATCTCTAACCGCAGTGCATTCACTCATACTTATTATTGAGAATGTTGACACTGTTCCTGTAGGAGTCTCATTGCGTTATTTTGCCCTCCCATGTGCATAGTACCCTCCAGCCGGCCTGTTGGCAGCCATTTTTACATTAAAATTTTTTTAAATAAAATTCTTGGTGTTATTTGAGTTAATACTCTTGAAATGGGTCATGAGAGTAGGACAGGGAGGCCACACCTAAACATTATGAGAGGGCATAGAGTGTGCATTTTCTGACTTTGATCGTTATTTGACACCCTTTTCAACCCACAGCACATGATGTGCACATGACTGAAAGGCTTTAGGATGAGTCCAACACGCTTTTGACTGGAGTCTCCGTAGTGGCACTGGGAGTCGAAGGAGATGCGAGAGAGAAATATTGGTTGCCATGGATGATATTCCCTCTGCAGCAATCATCAAATTGGTAGACACAAAGATGTGTAGCATTCATTTTTAATAAATATTTACAATGTCTTATTTAGTCACCATTGAACAGGATGAACTGAATAACACCCCACGGCCTGTTGGAGAGGGCTGCTGACAGATGCAGCGCCAGGCTTGAACAGGGTGAATCACAGCTAAGGTGCATTTTTTGAATCCGGGGCTGTCCTTCAGGCTCAAGTGCATCAAAGCTAGCTCAATCATTCATTGCCTGCTAAGTCGGTAACCTTCTCATGTCACGTAACCACAGCGCTATATATCTTGAGGCAAGAAGATGGGGATGGGGGAGGGGGAGGCTGGGGGTGAGTGTGCATTTGAACTGGTTTTAACAAAGCTATATTCAAACTGGTGGCTGGAATGGATAAACACTGACACACACACACACACACATGCAATCACATTTGCTAACTCACTCTTGTCTTGAGGAATGCGGACTCCTGTGAAGTAAGTGCTTTGGCTGCCTTGGAGCAATGAAAGCCGCCACTTTGTTTTTCTGAGTGCCGCCGGCCACCATGCATTATGGGATGGCATGCGCGACGCGCGCGACTGTCTGAACACTCCTGAATGACAGCGGGATACTGGCCCCTGCCCTGCCCTCTCTCACCTGCACGTGGGGCCCGGGCAGCTCCTGTTGTCTCCTGCAGCAGGGTCGGGCTTGCTCAGGAATCCAAACACGCTGCAGGCGCCCGCTCACCTGCTCCAGGCACGGCGCCCCACGTGAGGGGGGCCGGCCTAACCGACAGAATCCGTTCAAAACAACCCAATGCTCGGCACAGCACGTCCCGGAGCCCGCCTGAGTTCAGGCTGGCGCTGGCCCAGTCGCCCTGGCAACGCCTCTGAGGCAACCGCTGAAGAACAGAGGTTAAGAGTGTTGGCCCGCAGCACGGCAGGGACATTTTAATCATTTCTATTCTTCAAAGGAACGTCACAAGATGTTGGAGCATATCTACCCTATACATTAAAAATCACAACAGGGACTCACAACAGTCTGACTCCAGTCTGACTCAGGTGGGCTTCAGTGCCAGCTGGTTTTTCTTGCACTTCAGCACTTTAGGGACTTATTCAAGTCTCTGATTGGCTAAAAACTCTCTGGACTTTGTTTCAAAGACCTAAATGACTGGTGATTGAAAGCAATCCACAAAACCCCATACAGACCCCCACCGTGGTCTTCCAAGGACTGGAGTTAAACCTGCAGGTACTGTGGCCCTTCAGGACAGAACACTCTTGTTTTTGTAGATGTTTTGTAAGGTTTTGCATGCTTTGTGCTGTAAAAATGTCATTATTTCATCTGGGTAGCCAGTGGGGCAGTTAGGCAGGCTGTGGATACCAAAATTACAGACGAAAATGACACAAAAAAAAAAAACCACCTGCACCAAAAGTGCACTTTTCCTGCAGGAGAGGCAACTAGGCAGGTGTTCAGGCACTAAAAGGCCCTTACCTGTGCACATGCTTGGTTGAGTATCACTTGACCATTGCTTTGCAATGATGTTGTCGTACCTAGAGCTGCAACAGTAACTTGTAGAGGGTGCCCTCTAGTGGGACAAATTAATTACTGCTACACTTTCTTTACTTGAAGACACTTGTTCCAACAATGCACAATGCACCAGCAATGAACAACTCAGTTTAATACTAAAATAATGATGAGCTGAAATATCTTATTTTGTTCTAATATGAAATCAAATTGCAGCACAAAAGAAGTTAGTTACATGACAAAAGACAAAAAAGAGCTGCTCCTTGAGAATGTTATTTAATGCGTTTAATAAAATCCATTTCAAAAATATATACCCCATTTACATTCATGTGTCGTGTTATTAAATCTGAAAAATGATAACATTATTGTTTTGTTATAATTAATAGTAGCACAGTTTCCAGGTGTAAAAATATGTCTTTTTTATATTTACAAGAACATTCATTAGTTGAATCATCAGTGGTAGACCATAAAAACAAAAGATGTGTTGCCATTTAAAACTGCATAGTATCCATGGAGATGCAGTCTGTTATGTACCAACATGAAATAAGCTTAATAGTTTTTTTTATTGGGTGGTTAAGATAGCAGACAGATGAGCTACACTGTTGCTCTCCCTAAAGTCCAGAATCCATGATGGCTGAATCGGTCTCATACACACACACACACACACACACACACACACATGCACACACATCATGCTAGTGGGAGGAGTTTGCATGACAATGGGAGGTTCCCAACTTGGGCAAGAGCTCCATGCGATTGGGCAGTCTCTGGAGGACAGCCCTGGCTGTCAGGGGGCGTGTCAGGAGTGGAGGCCCCGCCCTCTCCTGTGACCTCATTGCTGATGAGCGGATAACAGGCTGGTGTCCTCTGACTGGCTGCTTACAGCTGCCACTCACCTCAGTGCTGGAACCAAGAAAGAGACTCAGAATCAGCTCCATGCTCAGAATCAGCATCACATGCCCATTTTCATTCCATTTCGGGTGACTATCCAGGGTGACGAACACAGCTTACATCTTTTTATATGACATTTAGATGTTTTTGATATATAGATGGCATATTTACTGAAGCAATTCAGGTTGAGTACACAGCTCAAGCATTCATTGGCAGTGCCACATTGGGGATTTGAACCTGCAATCTCAGAGTTACAGATACAGGCATATTTCCCAAACCATCATACAATACAGCTGCCTCTGCTGGCATTCTATATTATGCTGTAGGATTATGTAATGAGCTCTCTGTTATTTAGAAAAAATAAAGACTATCTTACTACATCTGGTCACCAAATCATGCCCTTTATCTGGTTGGCTACACAATCCACAGAACCCACCCCGTTATATTTTGGAGAACGAACCTTGGGGGTCGTGGGGCGTGGAGGGCAGGGCTGGACACCGGCCTGAGAGGAGCCAAGGTGTGAGGCCCTAGGGTCCCCTGTGTTTTGGGTTTCACCTCCTCAGTCTCCTCCAGAGCTGAGCCTCCTCTCCCAGCTCCGGGCCCTGCTGCACAGGCCTCCTCCCCCGGATGCAGAGGCTCCATCCCTGGGCCTGTCGCCCGGAGCCTTCGCGTCCGCACCCCTGACAGCCTGCCCAGGCCACCAGGGGGCGCCGAGAGGGCTGGGGGTGGGGATGGGCTCAGAGACGGGTCCGGTGACAGAGACAGTCTGGAGATTTCAGGAGATGCAGCCTCTCTCTCGTACAGGAGGTCTGAACAAATAAAAGAAACAGCATAGCAGCTCATAGTATTGAACAGTGAAACAAACTCACAGACACAGCAGTGTATTCACATTCAGCGGCACTATGGCCATCAGTTCTGTGATCACATATAGAGGTTTTGCAGGGGAGGAGATCTCACCAGGGGGTGGAGAGTTAAAGGAGGAGTCGGGGGAGGCTGCGTTTACGAGGTAACCACAGCCTGCTCTTCCTCCCTCCTCCTCATCCTCATCGTCGCTGGTGGAGCTGAGACTGTAGCCCATTCCCTCCTCTTCCTCCCCCTCATCTTCCTCTTCACTGTGAGAGATCTTCAGCACCTGTGGCTGCCGCTCCTTCTCGATGGCACGCAGGCGCCTGTCGCAGATTTCACAGAAAGAAAAACTACACACTTAATGTGTAAATAAATGATTTAATGGATAATTTGAAAAACGCAGAAAAACTACACATCAAAGTGTAACGATAACAGTTCATACACCAAAAATTAGATCATCAGTAAAAGGTATTTGCTATATCATTAAACAAATTAATTAATTATATAATTTACATAACTGAAAACAGTAAACACTTTCTGACCAGTATAATGGTAAGTACCTGCTATATTTGCTGATCTTTGAAACAGTAAGTACTTGCTGATTGTTGTGATGGCAAATATTTGCTGATTGTTGTGATGGTAAATATTTGCTGATTGTTGTGGTGGTAAATATTTGCTGATTGTTGTGGTAGTAAATATTTGCTGATTGTTGTGATGGCAAATATTTGCTGATTGTTGTGGTGGTAAATATTTGCTGATTGTTGTGATGGTAAATATTTGCTGATTGTTGTGGTGGTAAATATTTGCTGATTGTTGTGATGGTAAATATTTGCTGATTGTTGTGATAGTAAATATTGGCTGATTGTTGTGATGGTAAATATTTGCTGATTGTTGTGATAGTAAATATTTGCTGATTGTTGTGGTGGTGAATATTTGCTGATTGTTGTGGTGGTAAATATTTGCTGATTGTTGTGATGGTAAATATTTGCTGATTGTTGTGATAGTAAATATTTGCTGATTGTTGTGATGGTAAATATTTGCTGATTGTTGTGATGGTAAATATTTGCTGATTGTTGTGATAGTAAATATTTGCTGATGAGTGAAACAGTAAGTACTTGCTGTGCTCCTTCCTCCAGGCCCTGAGCTCGGAGAACACGTCGTTGCGGTCCTTCCCATCAGACACTTCCAGGTCAAAGGTGTGCTCTGGGATATGCATAAGGGCAGTGGGGGTGATGGGATGCGGGAGAAGGGCAGGGATCTGGGGGAATGACAGAGAGAGATATTTGATTTTTTATTTTTATTTCCCCTTCTTTAAACATTGCAGAAATTGTATTTACAGAACCAATTAAAAAATAACCATCCAGAACAAACATTTCTAAAAGAAACTAAAAAGAGACAAAAAACCAATGATTAAAAGACACCCAGATTCTGGTTACCAAGTGGGCTGGGTTTGTGTATGTGTTTGTGTGTGTGCTGTGCGTATGTATGTGCGTGTGTGTGTGTGTGTGTATGTGTGTGTGTGTGTGTGTGTGTGTGCATGTGTGTGTGTGTGTGTGTGTGTGTGTGTGCATATGTATGTATGTGTGTGTGTGTGTGTGCGGCCGTGTGTGTGTGTGTGTGTGTGTATGTGTGTGTGTGCGGCCGTGTGTGTGTGTGTGTGTGCAGGTGTAGGTGTGTGCGCGTGTGTGAGTTTTTGTCCCTGAATGTCATCATCAGTGTCTCACACAGGTTCTCTTCTCATGCAAATGCAAATGGAGCACATTTGATTTTGAATTTGAATTTAAAAGGGGCAGAGTGATAAGGAAGAGTGGATGAGGGAGATAAGGAGAGAGGCTGAAAGAGCGAGAGAGAAAAATTGGGCAGTGGGTGAGCGATAGACAGAGAGTAAGAGAGAGAGGAGGATGAGAGGATGGATGAGAATGTGTGTGAGAGAGGGGGTGCAGAAAAGGAGGGATAGAGAGGGGCAGAAGGGACAGACATAGAGACAAAGAAAGAGAGAGACGGTGGGAGGGAGGAACAGAGACAGAAGTGAGGGTGGGAGAAATAGTATCAGAGAAAGGGGTAGAGTGAGAAAAAGATAGTGAGAGAGGCGTTAGGAAGAGGAGGGGGCAGAACAGGCTAGTGAGAGAGAGAATGATAGAGAGAGAATCCTCAGTACCTTTGTATCAAAACCAGGAATACAGGAGCCAGCCCCATATCACAGACATTACTCTGAGTAATTACTCATCCTACCCTGCATCTGGCAGAGTCCAGACTACTTTACTCACCCCCATCTTCTTCCTGCGGGCCCGGAGCGCTTGCACAGGGTTTCCACAAATGACCCGGCCCACACCTGTGAAAAAGACCACAGAGAGCTCTGACACTCTGCATGACATGGAGCAATCGATGACATCACAGTCATGTGACAGCCATCAAGATAAATGAAACAGATGTCCTGACTCATTGCTGCTAAAACAGCTCCAGTGGAAAAGGAATATCTTGAGAGTTATCAGTTAACCCTGGAGGCTAGGCTATCCCTGCATGCTTTGCACTCACCGTGTGTGAGGCCGCTGGCATCCGGGTCCAGTGATGCCGGGTCTGATTCAGCAGAACCAGGTCGGGACACGGGGGAGGACACCGTCCTGGCACTCCCAGGGCGACTGGCAGGGCTACTGAGGGGGAAATGGGCGGGGCCAGCGGTCACTGGGCGCTGGGCGGAGCCTGGCCTGGGGGAGGAGCAAATGCTAGCCGAGCTGTCGTCTCCTGAGGACAACAAAGGAGGAGGAGAAAGTTTGATTGCTTTTTTTTATTATTGTCTCCAAAGGGGAAATAATTCTTGCACCCCATTAGATTCGGGCATGGGAACATTAACATACAAATGCATAATACAGAATCACAAACAAACAGCAGACAGGGAGGCAGGGTACATATCAGTCTCTGTGATGTGAGTTCATCTGTTTAATGCCCATGAGAGCAAAGGTCCTCTGGGCTCTGATAGCAGAAGTGTGTTCACTCTTAAAAGGGTGGGTGTGGTCAGTTATGCTGCCATGGTGACAGTTCCCACCCTGGAAGGGCCAGTGTCTTTCTGCTGATTCATTTACAATACTAGAACAAATGTTTTTATTCCAAATAATTGCACGCTCTGATAAGTAATATGTTACTTTGAAAAGGGAACCACTTAGGTTGTGCCAGTTTTAGTTCCAACCCAGCACCTGATTCATCTAATCAACAGCACCATTATTTCATGCACTTTTGTTATTGCTGGGCTGGTACAGCAGGGTTCCTTACTCTTCCCCATGGTTTTAGTAGTGTCCTTGTACATGCACGTACTCCTCCCTACCTGCGGAGGCGCTGTCCTTGATGCACTCCTTCAGCAGAGCCCAGTCCTCCACGGTGGCCCTGTCACAGTGGAGTCCCGCGTCCCCCACCGGGACGTTGTCGAGGAAACGTAGCTGTGGGACCAGCTCCCTCACTGTGGATCTGTACTCGTACTGAGCTGTCTGTCCGTGGTGAGCACACAGCCACAAAACATTGCAGTTAAAAAAACATTCAGCAAGCGTTTATTCTTATCTGTATGTGATATGTCACAGTGGCATGGAGTTTCTTTTCTAATTTATTTTAAATTAACCGTTATTTCTCTTTTGTAACTGCAATAAATTATCAGCTGTGCACAGGTCTTTTCTTAAGCTACACAAAATTCACAAAAATCAAATTAAAAAAAGGCATAATTTATGTTAATGTGAATTACAGCGACAGCTAACTGCAGTTGCTCATAGGCTTTGAGTGCAACCATTATTTTATGTCCAGTAGGTGGCACTGTTTCCTTCTACAACGTTATGCTACTTATTGTAATTACAAAGAAGTGCCAAATAGCTTTCAAGTCCTGGATGTTCGCCACACAAACATCCAAAAGCAGCTGTAAAAAAAAAAAAAAAAAACAACAAGGCAGGCTGTGACCTACCACAGCCTGACTTGTCTTTGGTTTTTTTTTTCTACAGCTGCTTTTGGATTTTTTTGTGGCGACCTGAACCATTTCACAGGATCTTCACCCCCGATGATGTCATTGATAAAGAAACTGAAAAAACTGACAATCTAACCATTGCAACAAATCCAGTTCTAAACAAACCTTCTACCAGCCAAAGCCCATTACCAAATTTAATCTGCTATAAATATATAAGCCATTACTTTTTTTTTTCACATACAGTAGCCTAAGTATAGACCTTGTGAATTAAAGGTGGAGCTTGAGAGTAACAGGACACTGTTACCATAAAACAGTTAATGTGTAAATTGAAACTCTCATCCTGAATAAAAAATTAAATGACCATCTGCTGAGAGAATGACTACCGATCAAAGAAGGAGAATACACACCCTTTTCTATTGCCTGCACACATTCTGGGGGCAGTGAAATTATACGCTTGCACTAACCATGTGTCTAGGCTATGTGACACAACCACAGGGCTGTCCCCCATAGAGAAAGAGACCTTTTGGCATTGTGCCAGCACCTGGCCCGACACACACTTGTCCACACACTCATGTACATGCATACACACACAAGCAAGCATGCACACACTCACATGTATCCACATGTATCTGTACATACAGACACCCATGTACACAACCGCACACGCACATGCAGCAATACACACACACAAATTTGCACACAAATGCATGTATGGCACGCCACGGTAGCTCATCCAGTCGAGCGCGTGCCACATAAGGCCAAGGTCCCACTGCAGCGGCCCAGGCTCAAATCTGGCCTAGTCCCTTTGCTGCATGTCCCCCCTCTCTTTCTCCTGCATTTCCTGTCTGCCTCTCTACTATAACTCAAATAAAGTGGAAAAATCCCACAAAATAACTCTAAGACAAATGCATGTACACATGCTCACACACATATACACACTCACACATAAACACATGTGCGTGCTCACACACCTCACTACATATTAAAAATCCATTATCTCTCCTTTGTGGTGGACTGGCCCACTTCCCACTGTTCCATACATTAAACAAAAAGCAGACAGATGACTGATTGAGTTAGACTTCCTGCATGCTGCTGTAGTGTTACAGCAAGCCTACACTAATCGATACTGGACAGAGCACAGGATTTCTAGAATGAATCGATAGAGTAAAAAGAGTCCTTGTTAATCACTTAACTGTTGTTACAGATTTAATAGAGATTCAGTAGAACAAATTCTCAGACAACATTAGTGCATTTAAAATGGATTAATTGATCCCAATTGTTATTGGGATATTGCAGAGAATGTACTTGAGCTTGGAGTCCAAAGGGTGAGGAGTAGTTCCTGTCCTCGTGGTGAGGGAATCCCCCCCCCCTTTTTGGTAATTGAAAGAAAGTGAAGACTACGTTGCCTGTCCTTGAAGGAGAGGATGAAGGTGGAGATGGGGAGGAGGAGGGATGCCAGAAATGCTAAGCACAATGGTTGTCCGGGAATTCTCCTCCCAAATCTCTGTTTTAACAAACTCAAATATTTTTGTGTTAGTACATATAAGGCCCAAACTCCCAAATAAAGATAACATAGAAGAAAAATGTGCATCTTTCTCCTTTTGAACATACACACAGACACACACGCATTATCACAGTGACATTGTCCTGTAAAACAAAAACACCATAATGTTTTTAAGCAGAAGAAACATTAACCCAACAGCTGTTTTTCTTTCCCTATGCTCATCCACACTAAATGCTTGTTGCTGTCCAGATTTAGCACTTGTACAGCGCAGATCAAACAGCCCTTTCATGTTCCCAAACCGGAGTGGTTGCATTTTGATAACCCGGCTGCCTTTATCTCATCGGCACACGACAGGTTTATGCTGACCGAACGCCCCCATCCCCCCCCCCGGCGTGAGGATTCGCTAAACACCGCGGGGTCCTTTAATCTTTTCAAACAGGCCTGTCCCCCTGAACGCCCAGGCCAAGGTCTGTTGTAGATCAGGTGCTCTCATAGCCAGGTATCACAACTATTATACAGTGGGTCGTTTCCACCACCTCCTAAAACACAACCTAAATGACCCAATCAGAAAGAAAGTCAAGCTTGCAGCACTGGACAGTGGATAGAAAAGCCCCTTTACATCACCGCGCTGGTCAGGCTGAGGCTAAAATATAGAACAACACAATGAAATAAGGACATTTTTCTGCCCTTAAAATGAAACATGAACCCAAATGCTCTTTTCAGAACACATGATGAACCAGATTCTATCACAAGGCAGATATCACCTCCATCTTGTAATAATTCTCTAATTTTGGAATACTGCACATAGCTCTACTAAATCTATGTAATAAATATAATAATACACATTATGTGTTGCTCAGATCACAGAGAGGAAGACAAATAGTACCCATCTTAAGACATAGCAAGAATGTGCTATGTTTGTCGAAATGGTGTATTGTGGGTAAAGTGTGCGGCATGGTACATTCTGGGTAATCTCCGTAAGATCTGGTGCCTTCTGGGTAAAGTGTACATGACAAGGTGCATTCTGGGTAATCTCCGTATGATCTGGTGCCTTCTGGGTAAAGTGTACATGACATGGTGCATTCTGGGTAAAGGCTGTATGACGTGGTGTATTCTGGGTAATGTTGTGGGATTCTTGTGACCGTGCTGGGGTGGGGAGGGGTACCTGAGCAGCCCCTGGGTTCGGCCGGATGCAGACGGGGTTCCCCTCCAGGGTCAGGTGGCTCAGCTGGCCGCACAGCCCCAGGTACTGCACCTGGATGAGGTCGTCCACGGCGTTCCCCTCCAGGTCCAGCACCTCCAGCTGCTCCAGCATGCTCACCTGGCTCAGGTCCGAGATGTCGTTGTAGGCAACATACAGCTCCTGTGTGTGGGGGAGGGGGAAGCAGGTGGTACTTATGAAGTATCTTAGAATAGGAGAGCTGATCTGGAATTTCCCCTGTCCCTATACTAACCTTATCCATTACAAGTGAAAGAGCAAACTGATCCTAAATCAGACCCCATGCTTTAAAACACTAAAGAATATCGGCCCTGCAGTCTACAGACAGTGAAACCCTCCAGGGTGTGAGTCTGACATCCCTGCAGTTCAGAGTGCATCAGACTGGGGGTGGGACTCCCAGTTAAGTTCATGTACAACTGAAGAATGACCATGGACAGCAGACTACATTACCTAAGTAGCTACACCCTTATTAAGGGGAAGATACTCCTTAACCTTTTGCCAAACTTGTATCAGTATTGGGGGCAGATTATCAGTTATTAACATCTTTGTAATGATTGCACCTTCACAGAGTTTCAGGATTTTTTAATTCATGACACGTTTCCCCAAATTAGACAGCACCATTAGAGACTGACACCCCTGTGGTGTACCTTGAGAGAGGAGAAGGAGAGAATCCCATCCAGGTCAGCCAGTCCACAGCGCCCCATCCACAGCACCTGCAGGTGAGGCAGAGTCGTTCCCAGGTCCCTACGGGCAAAAAAAGGTAGCTCAAAGCCAGCTCAGACTCTTCCCCAAAACACCCTCACCCCTGCACCCCCAACCCATGAGGTGCCATAGTCTCACCTTCAGTCTCACCTTCTGACGCTCAGTTTTAGGATTATTTCTTGGCCTTCATTTCCTACAATCTGATTGGGGCCAGCAGATTTAAGACACCTGATTTGGTTGAGGTTATGTATCCTTTTCACACACCCACCATTTGTGTATTCATCAAAATTAGCTACTGGCCAATGATTCATTAGCCAAATACATGCTACAGTCATACCACTTCAAAGTGAGATTGATTGGGCTTGCAGTTAACAGCCTATCAATTTAGGCCACTGGTCCAGCATCTTAGTCCTTAATGAATCTTAGAACAAGGCAGGTGATCTCTGTCAATATCCCACTCATAGGCATCGTTTACACTGGAGATGCTGGGGACATGCCGCCCCTTCCCCCCCCACTTTTTGTTGTCATGGCCCATTTCATCCCCACCACTTTTTGAAAGCCTTTAGTTAGTTGAACCAGTCGTTGTCCCCAGCCCTTTTCAAAACAAACTGACGCCCACTACATTATACATTATGAGCTAAAGGGTAAAACTGATCCTAGTACAGCATCTATATACACAGAGCATCTCAGAATAGGAGTGTTAATCTATGATCAGTTTTCTGCCGACTATATCCTGACCTTAACAGAGAAACTGATCCTGGATCAGCACCGTGATGATTTATACATACGGCGCCCTGTTCTGCGTTCTCACTTTCACCACATGAATCAGGGACGAAACGTGCGAGCGTCCGACCCCAAACAAATCACCCCGCACTCTTCCATCCACTCCCTCGCTGGCTGGCTTTCCCCCCTCCTCTCCTTCACCACTCGCATTCATTTCATGCTGTCACCAGCTCCCTGTGCTCCATAGTTCACACGCGCTATCATATTTACAGTCCTCACAGGTCACACTCGCAATCATATGTGCAGTCTGTGGATGAGTAGTTACATTCTTTCCATGATAATACCATGTAGGAATGGAGAAGACATTGGAAGCAAGCTCAGGACGATATTTCCAAACAAATGCAATAAATACTCTCATATATCCTTGACCGCACCACTGAATTTAACTCCTTAGAACAGGAGGGGAGCTAAATAGTGAAATAACATTGTGTAATGTGTGGATAGAGCATATTACCTGGAGACACTGTGCCCCTGCAGGACTGGAGTAAAACTATAGCCTTTAGTTTACTAAAGTTAGCCAGCAAACTTGATAAGCCAAATTCGTGAAATTCCCCTCTGGTGCTCTAAAGATTCAGCTCTGAGTCGAGTGCCCTGAGAACCAGTCACCTAAGAGATCCCTGGGGTTGTAATACTTTAACTGAAGAAAAATGAAATAAAAAGTTCTTATTCTAAAGATTATTATTTCTGGAATGGGTCCCGTTTCAAACTATTTTTATAACAATAACCATGTACAACAAAAATGATAATTCAATAATAATTCCAAGAACTCAGAGAGCAAGGCAACATCTGCAGCCAGACTACTTGTGACATGAAAAGGGATCGTGTCCAAATTTTCATTGCACCCCCTCAACATTATGAGTGATGTTGAACGTAAGGGATCGTGTGTAAACTCCCACCCACCACAACAGCAGTGATGATGCTTTAGTGCACTGTGTCACACCCCAGCTCTGGGGGACCATGGTGTATGCAGGTTTTTGAAATATATCTCAGCCCTTACATGAAACTTAATTTAAATCATTTGTTTGGCTTCAGAGTTGACACAGCTTGTTTCTCCAAGGCTTGCAATGGCCGCCGATTGAATGGAAACCGCAGAAAAACCTGGAGGCACAGCGGCCCTCCAGGAATTGAGTCTGAGATCCCTGACTGTTATGACGGAGAGGCAGTGCAGGGAATATTTGCAACATCCAGCTGTGTGAATGAAGAGTGACCTTGACCCCCTTCCGTTCCCCAGGCTGGGAGAGCGCACTTCCTTTCCACGGCTTCAGAGGCTGCGCCGCCAAATATACGCATCCCCCGAGCATGCCACGGCGCGGTGCACGTAGCCGATTTGGAGAGAGCATGTCCACAACACGTCCTTCCCCGCCTCGCCTGCGGAAGGGTGGGGGGGGGTTATGGATAGGGGGTGCACCTGCACCACTTCCCCTGGTCATGAGCCCTCAGAACACTGGCTCCAAACCCCCCCCACCACAAGCTGACCCAGCCCCTCAGAGGGCTTCCTGGATCTTCTGGGACTAGCCCTCGGATCTGGTACTAATTACGGTCCTCCCTAGCATGGAAGAATGCGTTTTTGGGTGGGACCGGCAAAAGCCCAAGTGCTGTGTCTTCCTCTTTTGTTTTGAGGGACTTTCCTCAGCGAAAAGGAAGAGGACTACCTGGAATTTCTGCATAGAATACAGGCGTATGGGTTCCGTCTCGGGGACTGCTTGGGACGATATGGGAACAGTCACACTGTCACACGGAACGCAATGACTTTAAAAGTGGTGGTATTATGAGGTCACAAAACACCGGAGAAAGTTTTCAATTGGACAAGATGAGGCTGGGATGGCTACTCCTGGTTTGGGATAGCCACAGAGTGTGCTTGTTTCTCTTTTCATCTTAAAATCAGGAGCAGATCTGACAAAGAAACCAGATTATGTCAGCTAACCATGTTATTACCTGAGGTAACTGATCGATTAATTGCTGAGTGATAACTGAGCAGTGTAGTCTCACATGATTAAAAGTTCTGTTGTATGTCCACCACCTGTCAACATCCACATTGTTTTTTCAAGTCTATTCTTATAATGTTTTAAGAGTGCACATATCAGGTGACCAAGCCACACCCACAATACAAAGACACATTTTAATGCCCAGCTATATATTGTCTCATGGGTCTATTATCAAAGATTGACCCCTATTTTCCATAATACTTTAATTTTGTCAGTAGATTTCTAATACAGGCTGTAAAATTCAAATTAAACCCCAACCTAAAGGTTCCAGGAAAATGATACCATGAAAAATATATATTTATTTTTTATAGGAGAATGTTTAGTTTTCTCTTTTATAAGATTCCTCCAATTCAGATTTGGAACGTCAACACAAAAGACTGAATCTCCACGGCAAATGATACCTCTAAAAAGAGGAGCAGCTGAGGATTATTTAATTGCGTTAATTAGATCTTTAAAGACACAAACAAAGGGAAAAAAGGGGGAGGAGTTTCTGCAAAGCGGAGGAGAGGAGAGCCGGGTACAGACTTACCTCACAGACATAATCAGACTGTTGTTCATCTTCAGATGGAGAAGATTGGGCAAGTAGGAGCCTGTGAGATAAGCAGATAAGAGAGCCGTTTCTCCTCTCGACACACACACGCACGCACACACACACACAAGAAAACAGTAAAAACCATCATGACTCAGGTCAAATGGATCGTAAGCAGCTGGCCCCCTTCCAGATCTCAGATGTCATCACTCACCTGTCCCTCTTGCCGTGCCAGGTCAATCGGGCATCTGGGCGGACAGATTTCGCCCATACGCACGCCGGATGCTCGCCGGCGTATCTACAACAAGCGTGTTGCAATCCAGGCTTTCACCCTACCCCCCCCCCCCCCGCCACCCGCACCCACTCGGCTTATCAGAGGGTGTGAAATGCATGTTCTCTGAAGTCATCGGTGAAACATGTTCAGTATGACTTATCTGAGTGACTTTGAAGCCTATCTATACGGTCTAATGAAATGCGGGCTATATCCTACTCTTACTGGGATATTACTTTGTCTCCTACATGGTGAATTGGTCTGTCTGAGAAGACATCTTTCATTACTACTACTGCTACTACTGGTAATGATAATAATGTGGAAATTCTATGGCATTTTATACCATTGTTTGCATCAAAAAGTGCACCATATTATGTGCATTTGAATTTAACAAAGAAATACAACAGAAACAATAACCGATACAACAGTATCATTCCCCTTCTATGTGGTGTGTGTTTGAATGTGTTGCAGTTCCGCTGTGTACAGTGTATGGTGGTTTGGTTCTCATGGTGGTTCTGACGGTGGTGTGGAACCCCTGTGCTTCCGCCTCACCGAAGTTCCCCAGGGTGTTCTCCCGTGTGTCCACGCACATCTCCAGAGTAGTGACCTGCTGTAGGTCCTCCACACCAGTCAGGTCTCTCTGTATGACACAGACAGTAACGGAAAGTCAGTTTCAGATGTTTACTCCCATTTCAAAATGGCTGCCAGCTGTCCTCCATTGAGCATTAGCATTAGCCTCATACCCCCCCATTTCACACACTGTCACACTACACCTGTAAGTTCTCACGCCTTGCAGTCTCAATCGTAACCCAAACACTGAGCTGTGTTTATAGCAACTTCCTTCCGATCCGTTCCCCCTCTCTCACTGTGGTTAAATCTCACTCTCTTGTCGCTTCTCAAAATTGACTCTGACTGTATTTACAGGGCTAGTTACAAAAAAAACCCACACAAAATATGTCTTTTTTTTAGATCAATGACCCTTAACTGCATAGTTACATATTTCTGATCCATTTTTCCCCATTGGATTGTGGTCAGTGTCGACACATATATTTAAAATGATAAGGTCTTAATTTCATCAGATCTTCTTAAAGGAGAACCATCCAGCTTTCACAGCTGTTTCTTGTAAAAGCTATGTCTGTGTGTGGACACTCACCAATACTTGTCCATGCAGGTACACACACTCTCTCTCTCTCTCTCTCACATACACACACACTCTCTCTCTCCATCTTGCTTTCTCGCTGTCTCTCATACACACACACTCTCTCTCTCTCACATACACACACACTCTCTCTCTATCTTTCTTTCTCTCTCTCATACACACACACTCACACTCTATATCTTGCGTTCTCTCTCTCTGTTACACACACTCTCTCTTTCTCTCTCATACACACACACACACACACACACTCTATTTTGCTTTCTCTCTCTCTCTCTCTCTCTCTCTCTCTCTACACACACACACTTGCGCAACACCCCAAAAACTCTTCAAACAAAATTCTTCAGTCTCCCATTATGAAAATAACTCAGGTCTGCTGTGCTAAATTAATGCACCACTGTCTCCTTATGGGAAAGGTACTAAGCTCCGGGCTACTCTCAGATATTATTATAAAAGATGGAAGCTTTGCCTTGCGTTTGCCTCTCTGCCCACTGTAATCAGAGCACTTCAAAGACACCGATGATAAATCAAACCTCCCACCAGCTAAAGGCCTACATCGTTCTCAGTGTACCCAGCTGTCCCTCTTAGCCAGAAAGCAATTTTACTCAAGAGGCTAATGGCGTACCCACCAGGCCACTGTGCAACATGATTTATAAACCCACTAAATAATTTAAACACACACGCAGAAAGGGGAATAAGGAGATAGAGGGATAGAGGAGGGGGAGAAAGGCGGAGTTTTTACTCTGTTCATGAAACAGAAAAGGGGAGTGAGGGCTGGCAATTATAAGTTTATGGCCTGAGAATATTTGGCAAAAATGTAAAACTTCTGTCGTAGGGAGGAAAGCCAGTTTGGATAGCATCAATACTTAATAGGAAGAAGCCTGTGTGTGTATGTGTAATTATGTGTTTTTAATATCCTACCAGTTTCTCTACAGATAGGTAGAGCTCCACTTGAATCTCCGAGTCTTCATCGATGGCAGGAGTCGGGTTTGTTTGCCCAGATCCACTCAGTTCGGTTACCGACACGCGAGGCGTGCTGGGTCGCGTAGCTGTCCGGGACTCATCCACCGAGGAGTGCATCTTCCTCAAGCATCTGAAGCGAATAACGATGGCTTTTAACGGTCACACAATCTAATCTATTCCATTATTACAGTTAATAGGTCACTTTCACGGCATCGATGCGAACGCTTATTCCATCCATACAGTAAGTTAGCCTGCTCCTTCATAGTGCTAATGGCTGAATGAAGTATCGTGACACCTACAATGGGCGTAATGGAACTACTTAGCCCTAACTGACTGATCAGAATCAATTGTTGTGTTTTGTTGTAAACATAGAACATTTTGATTGGTTTAAACAAGTCTGAGACTGACAGATAATTTACCTCTAAGCATTGCTCGTGCCATGATACCTCATTCATTCATCTCTAATTCATAAACAACATTTAAAAAATGTAAAGCAAATGTTTAACACAGCCTCCACAGCTGAAAAGCAAACAGTGTTTCACAGACAACGACTATGCACGTCTAACCTTTTCAACCGCATTCCCCAGTCCAGATGTTGGGGTTTGATTCTTAGCTTTGCGGGTAACTTGTCACCCAAGAACACCCAAGGGACAGATAACCATCTAACTGGACAACTAATGATAGACATGGCCATAAGCAACTTATGATGTAGCCTAGGTAACTTGCACAGACACAACTGAGAGTTCTATGAATTAAACAACACAGTTATCAAAAAAAAATCCATTACAGGTTTAGAATGAACTAACATTAAATTTATTAAGACAGTTCTTGCTCGAGTCCCTTGCTTGAGCATTGAATTAGTTGCCTTCACACGCAATGCACTCGGGGTTTACAGGCTTGCCAAATTTCCTCACCCACTCTCCTGTTGTTAACTACAAACAAACCTTGTTGTTATTCACCATGTCTTTAGGAATGGTAAGACAATACAATAGCACAGACACCCTTACCTCACAAAGAAAAAACTAAAATTTGCTCAATTTCACTCATTGATCTGGAAGCCTGAGAACTGAGCGCTTCACTTTTAGTTTGGTTGACAACGGTAAATGACTTCCTGGATACACACAGGGACTTGTGCCTCTTGGGAAGTGTAGTCTGGATATATCTTTCGCCGGCTTCCTCGAGGGGCACATTGAAACAGTTTCGATGCAACCGCTGATTATGACAGCAACTGAACAGACAGTTATTTTATTTTAATGGGATGGCTTTGGTCAAAAAGCAGTACTGAAAATGTTAAGAGGGAATCCATCATATTGGACTCCAATAGATTTTACATTTTTTAACGTCACAAAATGGCAACATTTATCGAACTCACTACCACGTGCACGTTGGCTGGCTATTACTCCCTAATTTTGTATTTGGGCTTTAAAACCGGCACCGCTTGTATGATTGACTGGGACACCCAATTAAATACTCCTCCTTCGTGCCCGCTTTTTATTTGGAAAGAAACTGTCCAATGGTGACTGCTATAGAGGCGAATTGAGAGGCGACGCTTGTGTGCTCTGGGGCGGTTCTGTCGTACGGGGCTGGGCGTGGGCAGCAGCAATTCTACATTCTATCTGCCTTTTTCTATGCAATGCTCGTTACGTCCTGACCTCACCGGGAGCAACTAGTAAATGCCTAGTGACTGGGGAATTTTCCGGTGAAAGTACTACACGGGGATTGTTAAATCGGACTTGATAATCGTATAAACAAGGGGTAGAGGCGAGAACGACCAGAACTCCACCGCCTGGATTTTTATTGCTTGCGTTGCTTAACATTATTGACTACGCTGTCTGTCCCCGGAGGACCACATCGCCTTTGATAATTAGGAGGACGCTGTTTGTTGTAAGTACAATGTTGTGTTCTTTCTTCCTCCCCGCAGTACACGTCGTGTTACTGGAGGTTCAAATAATCCATTAAAATTTGGATGAGCTCAGTAAATATAACCTAGGTTTTTTTTACTGCGCAAACACTGGGAAGCGGCTAAATCCGCCAAAAACATCAAAATGGAATCAGCTAATGTTACAACACTATGCGACCAACCTTTATGTTTCTACGTTTTATTCTGTACTATGTGCGGGGTCTATTAGGAAACATGTATAACAGTAGATTATTATTTTAAAATGAGCTCTGTTTAAATTATTTATATTCTATAATGTTTTCCAGCGCCGCTCTTCAGTTAAATTGGATTGCCTGACCCAATGCCTGTGAATTCGAACGCAGTGATTAGTCGATTTGTCTGCAATTTTTGGTTCGTTGAACTTCGGGGGTAGCGATTGATATTTGCTCGAGCCGCGTAAACAAAGGCACGTTCTCTTGAAAGAGCACACACAAAATGCACACAATTTGTTCACGCGTAGAGTTGTAAGATCACCTAACTGTTAAAAATTGATCATTTTGTGCTTGTTGTTGCCAGTTTACGTTTAGTTCGTGGTTGCGTCTATGTCCTTTGGATGTAGGCTACCAGACAAGGGTGACGCCCCGTCACAGTAAAACTGAAACCTCGTAGCACTGCGGAAGTCGCATTCCATTACTCGGCATTTGATTTAGAACGAGATTTTACACTGTCATTTTTCCTACTTAGTAATTTGACTAGTAGCACATTATTTTGGTTTTGTGACTGCGTCCGTTCGCCTGTTTATGTAGCCCAGCAAAGCACTTAGTAGTCAACGAGAAAGAAATAACTGCACTGTTGTGTCGCACAAATTTAAATATGAACTGTTACAGAACGTTATACAAAATGTTATAAATTGACTTATGCAGACGATGTAGCCGATGTGCATTGCAGTCATCATAGTTTGACACGGCAGGCAAATTGCCTCGGAAACAATTCTTTAATAGGATTGATATACGAATCCAATGCAACAACAGGTATGACGATAGCGAGAAGGCACTTAAAACATGCTTTCTTGTCGTGTATTTTTTGCAGATTATTATTTGTCTTTATGTTACACACATACAATTTAGCGCGGTCGTTTGAAGCAGGACCATCTCCTCATGTTAGATTCTTAAACTGAAGTAGGCTACATTCTCTACAATTCATCTTGTCATATCTGTGGAGGGTTTCATTGCAGAATTGTCTGGCTCTGACCCCGTAGAATCGCATGTTGTTGTAATTTTACACTATAACATTTAAATACTTAACCAACATTTTAACTTGGTTATTGTGACCGAAGATATATTCCTCCTTTGTATAGGCTATCCATCTTGTGTCTTGTAGACCGTTTGCACGCACTGTTGGAGAATGAAAAGGTTACAAACATGTACTCATGTTGGAGGTTGTTTCCTTTGGGCCGATTTTCAGTTAACTGAGCGATATCGGTGCATTCTGTTAGGTATGTAAAACAATAGCAGATGTTATGTTAGGTCATCTACTGTGTGTGTGTGGTGATGTTGGTGGTGTGTCATCCAATGGAATCGTTCGCTTAGAATCGCTGTGACAGGAGAGCCTGCCATGACACTTTGTAGTATTGGCCAATTATATACTTACATTCAGAAAATGATTTTATTTAGGCTGTATTTTTGTTTTTCTCCAAAATAATTGTAGACCAAAGCTTTAGCGGCTTGTAGTGGCTTCAATGTGTGTTAAAATGAAACCACACGCGTTTAAAAATCAGCCGGGGACCGTTGGCCAACAGCATCAGCGGTTCAACGGTTGAATCCACGCTGGACAGTGCGACACATTGTAGGACTCACACACGCACGCAGGCGCGCCAGCTTAGCACGGACCTGCGTTGGGCCAGGCAGATACATCAGTAAGCCAGTTGTTCAGTCGCTTTGTGTAGCAGTTGATGAGTAGAGATAGCCATTGTCCTGCCGTTCCATCTGTGTGGACCCACTGGGTGGCCCCTGTTTCACTTTTCCATTGTGTTTGTCAGAAACAAGACACATTGTTGTGGGGGGAGTTCTGTTTTGTCTGTGTGCTTACCCAGGCAGATACAGTACCCCCTGCTTAGTAGAGAGGTTTTTTGGCGGGGTGTGGCCATTTCACAGATAGTTCACAAGATGCTTTAGGTCGCACAGTGACATGGTTCACAGCAACAAAAGAATCCTCGAATGACCATGAGAACTGCTGTTCGCTAACTAGTGGACTATTCTCTTCGGCGCTCAAGTGGACTCTGCTTGTTTCTTTCTATCCTTAGTGTGATGTAGAACAGAGGTGTGTAGTCAGCCGTATAGGGCTGGTGTGTATGCTTTGTTTGTTTCGTAGATTTCCTTTCAATCAGCAGCTAATGCATGCCTTGGGCATGAATCCGTGTGTGCACTCCAGAAACATGAAATGAATCAAGCGTTTACGCACTGAAAACACACCAAATGCCGGAGTGTGCTCTGGTGCTTAAGGACTGGAGTCATGCACACCTGACGTGGGGTAAACTCAGTGGCACAACTGGACCTTTAAACGCTGATTTCTCCTCATCAGCGTTAATTGGGCAATGGAGTGCTTCCCTGAGGGGCGGGAACAAATGGGGCAGATGTGTGGTTTGCTGCCTGATGGCAGTTCCTGGTTTGCAGAGAGCTGGTGTCCCTTCGGTCTCTCCTGCTAGCTTCATTACAGCACAATCTGGCCCGATGAGGGCCAGATTTCAGCTGAATAGAATCGCTGGTCTTTGTTGGGGGTGGGGGGTTTCTTTTGTTATCCCCTCCGCGTGTTGTTGCCTCTGACCCCGCTTAATGGTAGTTCAACCTGAAAAGGACAGCCCTAGTTTACAAAAAGGTCACCCCCCCCCCCCCTTCAAAAATTGGCACCTCGGGGGGCCTAGGACTCTCTGTGCCTTTTTTTCCAGGCAGCCTGACATCTGTAATGCGTTCGCCATCGTGGAACAAGAAGCAAGAGAACACTGTCATTCACTGCTTTTTTACAATTTTTTTTTCTTTATTTGGGGTTGGGCCGGGGGGTGGCTAAGATGCCGCTCTTGAAAAGCTAGCTTCTTAGAAAGAGCAGAAAGTGAATGAGTCTTTGGGGAGCGACTGAAGCGGTGAGCCCAGAATACCAGTATTTTTGTTGTTGTTGGCGACACAAGACTGTGAAAAATTAGACATTATTTTTGGCCTTTGACATGTGTTGTGATTTTTTACAGTTTTATGTTTTCGTGTACATTTGACACTCCATTATTCTTGCAGTCCTCAGATAAATTGAGCATGATTTTTTTTTTTTTTTTTTTTTTTAAAAACCATAAACAAGGGCTACATAGCACTACTTTTTATGTATCTCCGTTATTGTGCATTGGTGTAACAACATATAAAGCTACCAAATGTATTTCTAAGTATTGACAGTATTGTATGACTTGTCCTGTGTGGATTGGGAGGTGCGTTGTGGCATGACTGGGTTTTACAGGCCCATTTGAGTCATCTCAGCCTGTCAACTAAAAATTATGTTGCATTGTGACCCAAGTCCAAAATTTGTGAGTGTTTGGGAAAGTATGAGTATTTTGACCGTAAAAGTCATAATTTTCTTGCTTCCTACTGAAACAATTTCTCAGGAACTGTGACAAGTATACTTATGTGTAGATGTTCAGATGTGATGCAGCTGCTGTGAGTGTAAGGGTACCGAGCGAAAGAGGGGGCGTTGGTTTTCCGAGGTAGTTCCCTGAACCTATATGTCATCAATCCCTGCTTCCGTTTTTGTGAGTGAAATCAGGAAGTAAGCTCGGCAGCAGTGGGCATTTAAAGACTGAAAGCTGGTGTGAAACTGGTGGCGCTGCTGCTGTGGTCTGATCCGATCTGAACTGAAGTCTGCAGTGAGGCCTTTGCCCTGTCAGGGGGCCTTGGCTGGCTGGTGGGGGTGTGGCCATCTGGGGGGGATGATGTCATTGTCAGGCACTGGAAAGGTGTGGTTGTAGTTGGGGTGGGAAGCTTGTCACGGGGGGGTGTACATGATGGTATTTTAGCTCATAGAACTGTCCCACCCCACCGCCCCCACACTCACACACACACACCACTCCCCAGAGTGTATCCTGTTGCCACCGTCACTCCATTAAAAATCAATTATGCGTGCTATTGGCTTGTGGCGCTGCTAATATGGACCTCTCGGCCAATTAGGTTCTTACTTGGGCCAGAGCCGAGGAAGTGGAGACACATTCTTTAGGCTTGTGATTGTTTCCCTACATACTTCCAGGACACTGTGGCAGTTTCTTTTGTGTTTTGTGTTTTTTTTGCGTGGTGGTGCTTTGGTTGACTGGAATGGTAGAGCTTGCCGCTTGTGTGGATAGCGTTGAGTTGGGCCTGACAGCCTCCAGCAGAATTGTGCAGAATTCAGGTATTCTTTATGTTGTGTATTAAAACTTGTCTTAACTTACTTATGTAATGAGTGTCCAAAAATGTCACTTAGTTGTGATGCTCTTGTAGCTGGGGTGGGTGGCTTGTGTAAGCAGACAAAGGCCTACAGAATCCTGTGTGCACAAGTATTAACAGACATTAAGACCTATTTTATACTTGCTAATCAATTCGACATTTCCTGATTCTCACACGTTATGACTTAAACTGATGACATTTTTGTCAGACTAGGGTTCTCACTCGGGAATTTTTCAGCAGGTCGTACGTAGGCCGGGGAGAGCTGTACTCTGATTGGTTGACTAGTGGTTCTCAAACCAGGATGTTCTTGAATTCTTAGTTTTGTGGAAAAAAAACAAAAACAAGTGTGGGGAATTTTCCCACCACCGTTGTAATGCTATGCAAACCAAGTGTCATGCCGGAATGATCTGGAACATTTAAACTGCCACAGTCCAACATAAAGAGGAACCTGTGGGCTGTTGTAATAACGATTAGCCTACACTGATGAGCCAAAGCCCCAGTTCCCTTGGGGTCATGACCCCAAGGGTGGTGACATCACTCTAGTGAGCTCATCTTACACCAATCAGATTCCTGACTGTATATGTCATTCCCAGCAGCAGCAGCTGTCTCCAGGAGCGCATGCCTGTGGTCCGCTTGGCGAGCCTTTGTTTCGCACCTGATCTTGGAGCCAATCCAAAAGGGAAAACGGGGAAATTGCACAAAATCGAAAGTAAATCATGAATGTGAAGACCCACCCATGTCAGAGCGATGACATCTGTCTCCAGCGCAAACTCCATTTGTGTTGTAATGTTGTAATGGTTTTTCACAGGGGAATCGGAAATTTACCAGAATCACAAGTGAATATCTGCTGGAGATGTTACGCTTTTGTGTCTGCCACCCTCATGCAGTGTACAAGAGAGCGAGAGACACAGAGCTTTCTCACGTCTCATGTTAGACTCGCGGTTGGAGTGATTTCAGTGACTGAAAGGTGTATTTGCTGAATCTTCATATTACACCAACCGTGATGTCACATAATAATTAGCTTCCATCTGCCGCTCTGAGCACAAAATGGCAGCTTCAAGTAATGATATGTTGATCTGTATCGGTCAGACACAGATACATATGTGTAGCTGTGAATGCGTGTGCGTGTGTGTGTGTGTGTGTATGCGCATTCTTCCATGGTCACAATGAGTCTGCACTCTTTGTTGGCACTTGTCACTGACTCCAGGAAATGGTCAGACGCTCTGAACTCATTCTCAGTCTGTTTAACGCGGATAGAGTCTGACCAATACAGAAGTTTTGGTCTGATACCAATGGTGATAATTTCATGACCAAACTAAACTGATTAGCAGAAACATCTGCCTTGTTGTTCAGAATATGTATGTGTTCTCCTGAAACTTAACTCTGAGAAGTTCTCAAAATTTCCATTTGTCCATTACATTCCATTTCCATGTTTTCATTAATCTTACCTTTTCTTTTACATAATGGGTGCATTATTAAGGAAATTTCCACAGACACCGCTATATCTGTAGCAGGGCCATTCTCTCAGTTCTCTGACACATCTGTTTGGCCCAATACAGGTTGAGTATCCCTTACCCAAAATGCCTGGGACCAGAATTGTTCCTGAATTTGGATTTTTTCGGATTTTGGAATATTTGTATATACAGCCATTCCCTGACATATGTCCGAGTTCAGTTCTGACTGACCAGTTGTATCTCGAAATGGACGTAAGTCGGACATATGTTAGTATGGCATGTAGAAGTACATATGTAACATGTAGAAGATGTACACAATGGCAAGATATCGTCTGACAGTCAGTATTGTATCCACACATCCGTTAGCACTTGCGGATGTTCAACCATGCATAATTTTTATGTTTACATATTTTTTTTTCTTTATTTAAAAAATGACACAGTATTTTTTTATTTTTGGTCGTATGTATGGATGGTCATAAGTTGCATAGGTCAGGTGTGGAATTGTTCTCTTGTGGCTTCATGTTGGCGCTCAAAAAGTTTTGGATTATGGAGCGTTTCAGATTTCGGATTTTAGGATTAGGGATGCTCAACCTGTTTTAGAATACCATGCCAAAAATGAGATTTTTATTTCTTGAAAGGCAGATTGTCTCTTGGTTGGACCCAGGGCCGCACACCCCATTTCCCCCTCACCCTCAGCACTGGCTCACTGACTGCCAGATTGGTGTGCCCACCCCACCCTTCCCCTCCTCCCACCCCACACTCAGGCCCAGCAAGCCGCCATGTAAGCCGATATGTGCCCTGGCTCCAGAGGGGGCGATTGGGTTTCAAAATGAACTAATTTCCCCAGTTAGAGGTGGCTTCGCTAAATATACATCCATCTTCACTGGCGCAGGATGGGCTCAGTAGTGCGTGGTCCGTGATTGGGCACGGCGTGTCATGTGACTCCCTGTGCTGCCCACCCCCGTTAAGGATTACGGATACCCTCTGAAGCGAACAATATGGATGATTTATTTTTCTTGTTCAACCCCTTTTCCTTTTCCACTGCTTCTTTCTCTCTCCTACATACACACAAACTACCTTATCATGTAATCTTGTGTTTTTTTTCTGCAAGAGAGGCTCAAACCACCATGCCGTCAATCAAAATGCAAATGCAGCTGTAGCGTCAGATAATATCAGAACGGCACGGAACTTGAGGCCGAATCGGAAACGCAACTAGAGCTGCTTGAATGTGCTCTCTTTACATCTCTCTCTTTTTTTTTGGTGGGGGGGGAAGGAGAGGCTGTATTTCTGTTCTGAGTTTTTTTTTTTTTTTTTTTTTAAATTTCATTATTTATGCTTTTGGGCCGGTCCCAGACACGGGCATCACAGATTTGGAGGCTAATTAAGATCCGTCTTCAGTCCCAGCATGCACTGGCACTAATTGTTAATCTGCAAGTCAGATTGAGGGGAGAGCTGGGAGACGCTTCTAGGAGATTTCTTGTTGGCTGTATCTTTGGCGGACAGGGGGAGGGATACTGGTTGGGGAGGGCGAGGGGGTTCTGGTGGGACAGCAAAGCTAAGGTGTGCCAGTGACTTCCCCTGTAGCCTTGGGCTGTCCCTGCCCAACCCCCACCCCCCACCTTCCCAAAATAAACACTGAAACGCCGTATCTTCATTGTTGTGCGGTGTGCGGCGGGGGGAGGGAATGGGGACGAGGACAGGGAGGGGGATTAATTAAACATTAATTTGCTTGTGTTTGTTTGTATCATTAAAAATCCTTCTGTGTGTGTGTGTGTGTGTGTGTGTGTGTGTGTGTGTGTGTGTGTGTGTGTGTGTGTGTGTGTGTGTTGCTTGCCGGGTTCTGCTCGTGAATCTAAGCGGTTTTCAGGGTCCGCTAGCGGCGTAGATCAGACGAGCTTTCCGCGGCGGCCCCCCTAGCTCATCTCTAATGAAAAAGATCAGCTGTTCTCCCTCTGGCCGCAATGATCTGAAATGAGCAGTAAGACACAGCGCAGGGCACACACACTACAGGGTAATGCAGATACAACATGCACTTTGTAGGTCTCCGTGTGTGTGTGTGTGTGTGTGTGTGTATATATTAAATTCAAATTGTATTATATTTCACACCTTATTAATCCCCCATTTTGTGAGTAGCTCCTGTGATTCTCGTAAATTGAGGCCTCAGTTGAACCTGATGACATCACTTCTGCACCACAGAGCTGCGGAATCAGTGACTGTGTTTCTCTGGTTTACGGGCTGCATTTTCTGTCCTGTCCAAAGGGGGAGCTGTTGTCACAAAACGGATTCATGTGGGCTTTGTTTTATTCTTGCTTCCTGGGAGTTGATCGTATTTGTCTGCCTGCCGATGGGCTGGTGTTCATAACCGTGTCTCTGATCTAGGATCAGGTTTTCCCTTTTTATATCTTACATTTATCCATTATGAGGAGAAGGGTAGACCTGATCCTAGAACAGGTCTTGTGAAGATGAAATATTTCACGATAGGAGTTCTGATTCAGGGTCAGGCATCCATTGTTCATATCCTAACCTAATCCATTATCATTTAAATGCTCCAGAACAATCCCAATAACAAAGCACATTCACGCTTGCGTTTGCGCTCGGGCTTTTCCGAGGGAGCGTTCGTCGGCCCATCCCAAGCCTCGATCTGCTGATCAGGCTGCAGTTAAATTGGAAGAGGACGGTCACGGTCCAGAACAGACGCCACAGTGAAATGCGAGGGATTATCTGTGTTGATTCTGAGGTGCTTAAAAGTTCTGCAAAATGATTTGAGAGTAATTATCAGCTTTACAGAGAAGCACCATGATTCATCATGTTTGAACTGTTTTTCTTAGCAGAGACATATAGGGAAAACTGTGGCCAGACCTTGTTTTTTTTTTTTTTTTTTTTTAACTTTGTGCGGGACGGTTTGTTTACCGAGCAGGGATGAGATGGAAACGGAATGTTTAGCCTCCTGATTGCGCAAACGAGATGACCGCTGCATCTGGTACATTTAGGAATCATAGCTGTCCACCTTCAGGTTTTGAAAGGCGCTTTCGTGTTTACTTCGGGCCTTTTTCGGGTTGGTTGCTCTCAGCTTTTTTTTTTTTTTTTTCTTCTCTCCAGTGCATTCGCTTGACTGTGATAAACACCCAGCCCTCTTTCAGTCTTGGGCGTCCAAGAGCTTTTAGCAGGGCACTGCGCTGCTGTTGTCAAGCAGGAAGTTTGCTTTTTTTATCAGTCATTAAGCATTAGCGTGCCAGAGCCGCTGCGATGTTCCGGCCCCGTTGCACAGAAGTGTTTCAGAGGCGCTTGGCCGCTGCAGATCACACGCGCGTGACGAGTTGGCCTCTTAATTACACACTCACACGTGCATCCGGGTGCGCTAGCATCACCGAGTCCAAGAGCAACAGGTTTCTATAAATAAACACTACCTGGGACGAAGTCTACGTGCTTTTGGAATCTGACTGTGGGCTGTTTTTTCCCCTCCTATTCCCTACTTTGGTGGCAGCCAGGAGCACACACTGTGGGCTGGTGAGAAATGCAGTCTGTTGTGCTCCAATCATAAAGTCCTCTGGGTACTTAGACCATCATAGCGCTCTACCTCAATTCTGTGGCTGTAGGTTGTTCCCCTGCATGATGTATTTAGCTCTGTTGCTACGTTAGTGTAGGCTTAACATAAAAGAGAGACTCATTTCAGTAGCAAGGTAAGTGTCTCTATTCATGAAGCATCTTGTACAATTTCGCTGGTCTTGGATCAGGTTTACCCTGTCCATATCCTAACCTTGTCCATTTTGGGCTACAAGGCAATACTGAGTCCAGATCAGAACTCGTTGTGTAAGGCACCTGATAAATGCAGGCCCAGGTATAGAAATCCTAATGAGTCCTTATGTGCTGGGTGAGCTGTCCTTGTTTTGTTCATTGTAACTGTCTGTATAATTTGTGCTGGACTTCTGTGGCTCCAGTGTACTCACTGAGTAGAGGGTAGTATGGAGGATCCTGGAGGCGAAAGTGCTTTGAGGTCCTAGACAAGCAGGTGGAAGCCGATGTCTCAGAAGAGAATTTAGAATCAGTCACTTACAAACGAACACAGAGTGCCTCTTTGGGAGGTAATGTTCGGTTTGTCGAGTTGAATTTTAAAAAGGTCAAATTCAAGTAACGATCTGGCATGTGACTGTTTACCCATGACCTCTTTTAAACGTTTACTGTACTATAATATATTTTTGTTTTTATTTCGTAATGCAGTCGTACAGTATTTAGGTTCTTGTAGCTTTCCAAGGGTCCTGTAGGAAAGTAACAGCTGAGTCTATGGAAGGTAGGGCCAGTCTCAAAATTTCCACAAACCCTGACTGATGTAATTCGGACGTCATTGTGAGTTTGATTGCACCACTCTGGTGTGGTAACCAAGGGGAGGGACCAGTAGTTGCCAAGGAATAGTGGGGAAGAGAACATTAGGATGCAGTCATTGAGTTCAGTCAAAATGGAAGATTGCGCAACATTCCTGTGTTGGTTCCTTTGATAGCGTATATTAACATCGATAAAATATAATTTGTGCCTGAAAGCGGTTCCTCCACAGCTTGTTGAGTCAGGTTTCAAAACATGTGACCGCAAGTGTATCTTATTCCTGCTAACCATTTCAAACACACAGGGATAAGCTGAATTGGACGCAGACTGATGAAAGAGATTTCAAATTGGTGGGGGGGGGTGCTTTTAACCAGGGCAGGTTTTGAGAGACTGCAGCATGCTGGAAGGGCGAGTGACAGCTGCTTGTCTCAGGACCACCAGATACCTGGTTCTCTGTTCTTTTATAATGGAATTTGAAGCCCCCTTTTTGGGTGGGACCAAGTTCATTTCTTTCTGTGGATGTTCTGTTCTGTGAAGATGCGAGTGCTTGGACATATCGTATCAAAAGCAAAAAGAAGATCAGATCACATATTACCAGGTACCAAGCCGTTTGGAATCGGCCACCTGGGCAGTGGGCTACTGTTGCCCTTTTGGTTTCTCTCCCTTTCGCTGTTCTCTCACCCTCTGTCCTCTCTCACTCTCTCTCTCTCTCTCTCTCTCTATACCCTCTGATGTTTTCCTCTGCCAAGTTCTGAAGCCATACAAATTTGATTTATCAGCATGACAAAAGCACCCCCATTCTGATGAACTGTATTTCTTCTCAACAAGCGAAGCAGGCACGTGTGTAAATGTAAATACTAAGCTCTCTCAGTAATGTTGCAATGCAGAGCTGAGGACCCGTTGCGTGGAGATGTTTTTTGCTGGTCGCCATGGCGTGCGATGCTGTGTTAGACAGCCAGTGGAAGTGGTGTGAGGCCTGGTTGCCTAAGCCCTCAAGATTTAACATGAAGTGGATTTTGCAACCAAAAAAAAAAAAAATCACAATATTGCAAAATCTCACGATTAATAGTTGAGATACTCAACTATCAGTTTTTTTTTTTGTCTGTTTCTCCCCAAACACCACACCCTTCACACAGACTCCCTGCCACTCAGGACAGCCACAGCAAGTAAGTTCTAGGTTGTCAATGGGTTCAGAAATTGAGTTAATCTGGTGTGTAATAGATTAAATCAATGGCACCAAACTCCCACATCCTGTGGGTCTCATTCGTGCAGATTTTTCTGAAAATTATTTTTCATATCTTATATCTTTTTAAGTGACGAAACAATCAATAGCTTCAGACTTTTTTTTTTTTGCCGGGAAATCAGTTTCTTATCTTGTTCGAGAGATTAAAATCGTATGGTGGCGCAAGCATTACCAACACCGTTAAATTGTCGAGTAATTATTCTGCATCCCCCGATACAGCTCCGATGTTTTGATGTGAGGCAGAAAGTTGAAAGCCCGTCTGGCTTTCCCAGCTATACATCACATCCTGTGATTAGAAAATGTTGTTGCACAATGTTCCAAGTTTGAAAAACTGACACATGAGTGAAGGTATTTTGGTATTTTGTTCAGTTTTTTTTGTCAGTGTTTAATTTCTGACTTCCTTTTACAGCTATTTCCACTCAATGCAGTGATAGGTTTTTGCATGTTGTGTATATAAATATATACATATCCCTTTCATGAAGTTACAGGGCATTTCTCTGGCACTCTTTCCGTGAACTCCTGTGTAACCGTTCTCTTTGCCTCCTTTGCATTTATTCAGTTGAACTCAGGAGGCGATTTGGGCTGTAGTATGTCCCGGCCTCAGAAAGAGTTCGTGTGGTTGCTTGGATAATGTAGCCTGCCGTCCATCAGTTAATCGTAATTCATGCATGGTTTTATCCGGTAATCTAAACACTAATTACTGTATTTCAGGTATGTCAACCTCAAACCCTGTGGGATTTTAGTGTCTGCAGGTGTTTCAAAACGTATGTGCCTGAATGAAGTCATTAATTGGCTAAAGACTCTCCACACCCCTTTTCAAAAGCTTAAATTGACCGATTATCCTTCCGGGACCTGAGCTTTAGATCTACGCTTTATAGACCGAACATCTGAAAAAGGAGCTCAAAGCGTATGAGAATGGATTCTAAACCTTGGTCAGTGGTTGAGTTGGCATGATTTGTCCTATTAATTTCACAGTATGTTCAGGCTTGTACTACCTCAAGGTTATGAGCCCGATGTTTGAGCTTACTTAACACATTCCCTGCCGTGGTGAATGGTTTTGCCATTCTCCCACATCCTTTCCTGCAGTGGTGAATGGTTATTACATTCTCCCCCCATCCTTTCCTGCAGTGGTGAATGGTTATTACATTCTCCCACATCCTTTCCTGCAGTGGTGAATGGTTATTACATTCTCCCCCCATCCTTGCCTGCAGTGGTGAATGAACACATTAACAGGCAGAGAGTGGAGTGTGGCTGTGTGCTCTGGGGCCAGAATGTGCTGGATAACACTCCGGCAGAACAGAGAAATGCTTTAATAAAGGGCCGAGATTTACGGTTCCAGCTGCCCTCCTTCGCGGCCCTCTCTCTTTAGTGGAGTGGCACCGGGGCAGCTTGGAGCACACCTGGTTGCAATAAAAAATCTGCGCTGCTTTTCCCCAGTGTGCCATCGAGCGCGTTCTGTCATCCCCGGCTGTTCCATATGCTTATTTTTCCCGCCGTTGTGAGAAATGGTCCTTCCTGTAGGTTGAACGTCCTGACCAGCAGATACTTTCTGAGTCTGCCTTGTTTTAAAAATTGACCCTGCTTCTACCAAATGTGGAAAGGATGGCACAGAACATGCAGTTGTGCAAAAGCTTTGTTGTGCAAAATTGTGTCTTTGCATGCACGCACACAGATGCATGCATGACAACAGAAATAATGAACATTACATTTTTGAACTGACATGTTGAGACGCCATTTTGTGTCTTTTCTCTGCTGCTTAGTCTCTCCTTCAGATGAACATGTGAAGTGTAGTTTCATAACGCCCTGTAGTGTGTTTATAATGCCCTAACTGTGTTAAGTGCGGTTGAAGCCAACTCATCTTTATCTCTTCCCGAGGTTTGATGACGTTAGCAGGACTCTGAACTACGCCCATGTTTTATTGCAGTAATGATAAAGCCAAAAACCCAGTGAAAATGTAGCTCATCAGTTCCTTGTTTGCTCTGGTAGTAGTACTTCACCTTCTAAGGGGAATTAGACCTGGTTTATTAATCTGTAGCGTTCTTGCAGTAAGCAGGTTATAGAGCAGACGGATGTTAATTAGAGAAAGTGCTCCACAGTCCATGCATGTACAGGTAGTGCACACATCAGTGACACAGAGAGCATGAAATTGTTTAGTATTACATCACTAAGGCTGCACAAAACAAGGGACTATGACATCACAGAAGACTGAACAATACCAGACATCATGACATCATTTAGGCATGCGTGAAACAAGTGGCAAGAATAATGCGCAACCCACATTCATTTACAAAGTTCAAGTGTCCATTCCCCATTGAAAGAGTAGGCTGCATTGCATTTTGGGAAATGTGTTGATATGACCGTAGTGAAAGCGCATGCTAATTTTCTGAAAAGCTAATTGGACCATTTAAGCCCGCGGAGATGGATTGGAACAGAAAGTTGTGAACACTCATCCCAGCAGGAGTTCTGTGCCCTCTCAGCACAAGGGAACATTCTGTACAGCTCTATTAAAATCCTCAGTCATATTTTATGTTCCCTTAGGGGGCTGCAAACACGGTCTTACAGAGACTAATGTGCCTTCCCCAGGGTTTCTGTACATCGCAACATGCAGGTCACGGATGGGAATCGATTTTAGAATGGATAAATAAGGGGTTTTAATGATAATAAATGTAAGCGTGCCATTATAAATTACATGCTGTAAATGCAGTCATAGTATAGAAAAAGGGAATCAGGGCTTTCTGTTAGCAAGGCCCTTAATTTTTGGACGTAAGACTGTATCAAACATACAGTAGCGACTGACTCGACTCTGTCCAGAAACGGTAGCTGGTGTTTTTATCTCGCAGAAAGGGTGGGTGTGACTGACCGCTGCATAACATCAGGGAATTCTATTTGAGGGAAGGACACTGGTTACTCCATCTTTGTAGGCCGAGCCTTTTGGCAGGCGTAATGGAGTTACATAGGTAAAGTTGACCAATGACATGACATGAGGACATGGGTCTAGTGCCATTGCACAAGTGAATTGATGCAGCACCGTTTCTTGTAATCCCAGTGCTATTACGTTTGCCGTAGCGACAGTGCTGTTACATGGAAACATGGCTCCGGTGCTATCCCAGTCCCTCAGCTCTCTGTAACCAGATAAGGCCGCTTTGTGTCTCGCCAAATGCTCTTGGAGGCTTGTGCAGTGGGTGTAACCCGCTGTTGTTTTCCAATGTCTGAGGGACTGGTGATTTATCCAGCGTGTGCTGCAGTATCCAGTGTATGTGTTTTTTACAACACGTAGGCCTACCCCCACACACCTCAGGAAAAAAATAGGCCTTGGTTTGTTTTCCTGTGTGTTCCTTCGGCTGTGAAACATTTTGCTTTTACTGTTTGTTGTGATTTTAACGTTCTTTTTTTCCTAAGACCGTACAGAAGTCTCTGACAGCAGCCTAGGCCTGTGAGGTCTTGTGAGCTCCTGGCATCTTTACAGATGCCTCTCAAGAACAGACAGGGCGCCAAACATACAGTAGGATTTTAAAACAACTCGGTGAAATAAGCTAACGTATCGTCCTCATCTTGCCCTCCCGCTCTTCCCCCTCCCACTCTCTCTCTCTCTCTCTCTTTCTTTCTTTCTCTGCCTCTCTCCGCAGTGGCCTGAAGAGGGTGGACAGGATGACGGAGTATAAGCTGGTGGTAGTGGGAGCAGGTGGTGTGGGCAAGAGTGCTCTCACTATCCAGCTCATCCAGAACCATTTTGTGGATGAGTATGACCCCACTATCGAGGTATGTGTGTGTGTGTGTGTGTGTCTGTTTGTGTGTGTGTGTGGAGGGGGGTGGGTTGGTGGTTGGGGTGAGTTCCCTAGAGTTCAAATTTTTAAATATGCCTCAGTGACATAGATGCAAATGTAATGCAGTCCTTTTCAATGTTGAAAATTTCAGTCCAAGCAGCAGTGAGCACTAAGAGAGAGAGGGACCGGTGGCTTAGTGTCAGATTCATTCTTTACCACGAGGTCCGAGCTACATCCACACCACATCCCCACTGCTCTCTGTCCACAGTTCCCTCCTCTCAGCCTGGAATCCTGTGCCCTCCTTTAGGGAGATAGGAAGAAAGGATGGAGGGAAGGAGAGAGAGAGAGGAAGGGAAAGGGGAAGAGTGAGGGATCCAGGGGAAGAGGGGGGAGAGAAGTGGAGGGAGAAGGAGGGAAAATTAGCACAGAAGAGAGAGGAAGAAAAGAGGGGAGAGAGCAAGAGAGAGAGGAGGAGGAGCGAAAGAGAGAAAAAAGGGAGGGAAGAGAGAAGGGTGGGTGAGAGGGAGGAAGAGGGGGAAAGGAGGAGGTGGAAAAGATAGTAAGGGAGAGGGGGGGGGAAGGGAAGGGAACAGAGAGGGGGCGAGAGAGAGAGAGGAAGAGAAGAAGAGAGCTGTCTTTCAGTATTTCCTCTCCTGTCCCTTCACACTGCGCCCGCCCCTGGACAAACAATGTGCTTTTTGTGTCTAAGCATTCCTCAGCCTCCCGCACCCTCAGCGTCCCGACTCTGGACATTAGCGCTAAGGTACCGCTCCCACTGCTGCAGTATCAGAGCAGGGGATCAGCTAACTGTTAGCGCTAAGGTACCGCTCCCACTGCTACAGTATCAGAGCAAGGGAACAGCTAAAGGTTAGCGCTAAGGTACCGCTCCCACTGCAGCAGTATCCAAGCAGGGGATCAGCTAAACGTTAGCGCTAAGGTACAACACCCACTGCTACAGTATCAGAGCAGGGGATCAGCTAAACGTTAGCGTTAAGGTACAACTCCCACTGCTAAAGTATCCGAGCAAAGGATCAGCCAAACGTTAGCGTTAAGGTACAGCTGTCACTGTAGCAGTATCAGAGTAGAGGGATCAGCTAAATGTTAGCGCTGAAGTACTGCTGTCAGTTACTGCAGCTCCCACTAATACAGTAGTGCAGGAGTAGTGGAGGTCAATATTTGCATTAAGGTGCAGTTTTCACTGCTACAGTATCAGGGAATAGGAAAAGCTAAATGTTAACTGGCACTGTTTTCCATGCAGAAGAGCACTAAAGGTGTGGCACCTACTGCTTTGATAGCAAAAGAACAGCTCAGTGCTAAGGCTAAGGTAAAGCTACCCACTGCTATCAGAGGGGAGCTACAGCAGCATATAACTGGGTGAAGTTCCTGCAGGTTGAAAAATACCTGCAATCAGTGATTCTTTCCCTGTTAAATACATTAATGGCAAAATACACGCGTCACAGCCATTTATGTGAGAATTGCTGTTTAACTATGACCTTTAGATGAGTGTGAAACTGCAAAAGAGGAATATTGTACGTCACATCATAAGCAGAACTTGGGTCCGTTATTGATAAATTTAACTGAATGTTCTCAAAAGAAAAAAAAGGAAGGATAACTCTCAATTGCGTCAGCTTTTGATTTTAAGCCACAGTCAAATTTTTAAGAAGTCTGACTGAGGCCTTGATCAAAATGCGTTGGCGGCTCTGTCCACAACGTTGGCCTAAAACAAAATGTGGTGCAAGAGTTGTCCCTCCTTCCTTATTTCATTTAGGAGAGTTCTCTTAATCTCAAGCTCTACTTATGAGGTCATCTGGGGCCATTGTTTGGGAGTGTTCAGAGAATCATGACATCACAATGAGCAGAGGCCTATAATACCCTACCAGTACCCTGACTGAGTTGAAATAAAAACCATTATGATTGGCTTAGAGGAACAAAACTGCTTGATTGATTCAAGGAAGTCAGCAACTGACAGCTCTTTAAGCTCCCACCAATTTTACATTCATGAGGCATCATAGTGGCTTGACTGTGGTTTAGTTGCTAACGATTTGCTGGCTGAATGACAAGAGACCTACTGACATACTTGAAACTTGTGCACACAGAAAAAAAAAAAAAAACAATGTTGCTTGGGTCAAAAAAATCAGTGTGTTTTACTTCCTTATTAAACCACGCTCATTTACTGTTAAATGCTGCGATCGTATCCGTAAATGTTTGCAGCCCTTTTTTGACCTATTACTCCATATCTGCCCCTGCAGTGAAAACCACTACCTAAGCCTCAGCATTTATGTTAATTATTTTTGGCAGTGTCTGAGCTGTAAGCATTAAATTTGTTTTTTTGGAGTTGTGCTGACTAAGCAGTGATATTAAATAACTCCACCCAAAAACACAAATGGCTTGCATGTTTCAAAAGCCACTTCTTTGTGGCTGATGTCATGATGATGTCATTTTGATATAACCAGGAGGTGATTTGTTCATTTTTAACAGGGGGGTGGCCCCATGGGAGCACCCCCCCTGCCCCCACATCACCAACCAACACACACACCTATAAAATGGGAATGGCAGGTTAACGAGGGGCATGCATTTTGGTCATTTTGCTAACAAGGGGGATGGCATCCCCCTTTAAATCACTTACTGGATATAACCACATTTTCGTAACTTAAGTGAATGGAGGTGTCTTTTGAATCCATGAATGTATCTTTGCTGTGTACAGATGTTTTTTTTTTTTTTTTTTGTGGGAGGAGGGTTAATGTTTGGGGAAGAGTATCGGGTTGGACAGACTGATCACCAGATGTAGCCCCTTTATTGCCAGGGATTGCAAGTCATGTCTGGTGAGGCTATGTGCCCAGCTCCCTAACCTCTACGCTACCGCCCCCTCCAGGACTCGTACAGGAAGCAGGTGGTGATTGACGGGGAGACATGTCTGCTGGATATCCTGGACACGGCAGGTCAGGAGGAGTACAGCGCCATGAGAGACCAGTACATGAGAACTGGAGAGGGCTTCCTCTGCGTCTTCGCCATCAACAACACCAAGTCCTTTGAGGACATTCATCAGTACAGGTGTGTGTGCGGGCGTGCGTGCGTGCGTGTGCCTGTGAGTGTGTGTGTGTTTGTTTATGTCAGTATGGGGGAGTTTATGAATTTATGTGCGTATGCATGTGTATATATTTATGCCAGTATGTATTTGTGTACATTCATGCTTCAGCTTTGTGTGTGTGTGTGTGTGTGTATGGGTGCACCGACTGAAGCTGTAACATGAAATCTTGTGGATGCTGTGAGCATAACCGTAGGTTGTTGTTAGATCATATCATCAAACACAGATATTTCTGCACACATTTCGTAATGGGGATAACCTAATAGAACAAGCCCAAAGTCCATTAGTTGGGTTACGGCAGTGTCCGGTTGGGGAGGGGTCTTGCTGGAAATGCACGGTGATTGTACCCGCTGGCCCCTGTGCTATATCACAGTGATGTAATACTGTGGTATTTATCATGGCTAAAGAAAGCTTAGCCTCCCGACTGAAGGGATCACAGTGCCCTGCCAATGAAATCGATCCCGATTCAATTAGAGGTGGGGGGGGGGGATTGCGGCTTTCAAGGACAGGAAGGACAAGGGAGGAAATGCAAGTTGAATCAGAGTCGGAGATCCACGCATGATTCCGAGGGTTCCGGAAATCGGAACTCCCCAGTAATTCCTCTGATTCTGTTTGGCAATTTCACACAATAGAGAATTGTTCTTTTCTTTTTCAGTTTTTTTTTTTCCTTTTTTATTTCCCCAAACAATTCACAATTTTTCCTCCCTACTGTTTTTTTTTTTTGACAGTTGCTTTATCACATGTGCAAGCAATTAGCATTTATAATCATTTTGGCTTTCACCATGTTTTGGTTAGCTAAATCTGTGTTTATTCCAGGAAAGTGCTATGAGGAAAAGACAACAAACTAATCATACTTGGCTATGAATGTCTTCCTTTGTTTTACTGTGTGTATGATTGATTGAACATTTCCGTATTGGGTGGATTTTTCATGCAGTTCTAGACTGCAGTGGAGTGCAAAACGGACAGTTCGACGGTTTAAGCAGTGCACTGTTGTCTGAATCAGTCTAGGAGGACTACAATGTCTGCTGGTTTTCTGGTGTGTTTCAGTGCTTATTTTGCTCATTTAAATCTCTGATTTAAAGTCCATACGTATGATTTACAGCACCTTAATTGGTTGCAGATTGAAAGGAAACAACAAAAACCTTACAGGCGCTACAGCCGTCCCAGCCTGGAGTTTGACAGCTAGCTGAGCTAGCGCGCTCTGTGTCACCGTTAGCATTTGTGTCACTGCTATCTTCGGCTTTAACGTCAGAGGTCTCTGTCCTGGGGAATGCACAGAGCGGGCAGATCTGCCCGCGTTTCCCAGCACTCCAAGAGTATAGTCTTACCTTCTCTCTCCGGCCGTGAACCGTGGGGAGGGGGGGGATGGGACGATGCCCAACACTATTACTTCTGCTGTGGCTTCGCCAAAAATATCTTAACTGCCAAAATGTGAGCGGTTTTTTTTTTTTTTTTTTTTGTCATATCTTTGTCATGTGAACCCTGGGGGGAGTGGGTTGTGTGGGGGGGTGTATGTGTGTGTGTGTGGGGGTTAGATGGGACGGAGGTGACCTCATCCGGATCTCTTGAAATCCTCCTTCATCCTCATCCAAAGGTCGGTATTCCAGGCTTCCTGGAGGCTATCGGGGTCAGTCGTACAGAGGGGTAAAACAGAATTGAAATGGCTCCTCTGTTTAGTTATTGGTTAGCGTTTTTTTATTCATCTTTACTTGATTGACTTTTGTTTTGTGCCTTCTGAGGAAGAACTGAAGGTTAAATATATACTGTGTGTGTATGTGGGTGCATGTATGGTTTTTTGTTGTTTTTTTTTTTTTAATGTGCATATATGTTTGTGAATGCTCAAATCTCAAAGAGGTCATACAGGTGCAATGTTCACTATATCCAAGACTTACCTTGTGATTATTAAATCAAAAAAACATAAAGCACAGAAAGAAGCATGTTGATGGATGGACCTTCAGTTCTGCATGAAACGGACTCATTTTGTGTGCGTTTGTGTGCCTACAGGGAACAGATCAAACGGGTAAAGGACTCTGATGACGTTCCCATGGTCCTGGTGGGCAACAAATGTGACCTCCCAGCAAGGACGGTAGACACGAAGCAAGCTCAAGACCTAGCCCGCAGCTACGGGATCCCCTACATCGAGACCTCGGCCAAAACCCGCCAGGTACAGCCGCTCCCTTTCACCCCGCAAACGTAGAGGTTGCGGGTTCCATTCCCAGCAGGGGCAATGCTTAAGTCACAAATATCCTGGACTTCTGAAAAAATTGTGGCACCAAGGGCTCTTCAGTGTGAGGCTTGGTGTGTTTGGTGTGTGAGGGAAAAAGTGAGAGGAAAAAACCCTCCATACTTCCCACAATGCACTGCTAGCTGCTGTGACAGAACCCACTCTCTCCTCTCTGATCTCCATGGTAACAGTATCCACACACACCCCCACACACACACCCCAATCCCCTTCCCAGAATCCTCAAGGAGGGCTTCTCCTTTACATCAGATCATTAGGGATGGGCACATTTAAACTTGTATACATGTTTAAAACATAAATGGTCCTGTATCACTTAAAGAGGGATTAAACCGGAGCACCATCCTCTCAAAGAGGATATGTGTGGGACCCTCCATTTCAATTCACTTTTAAACCAGGTCTCTCACAGTCTCTGGGAGAAAGTCCCTGGTTTCTGCTTGAGGAGGAAACCTTGAATCCGGCTGACAGGGGGAGCCCATTCCCTTCTGGCTGGCACTAGGCGGTGTTAATGGGTTTAACAGCAGAGCATATTAGTGCTAACTGTCACTTCTGTATGAGCTCACAGGGAGTTCCAGTTTCTGGCATGGCATTCCAGATTTATTTTAAGCCTAACATACCTGCGAATGAGGAGATGCACTGAAATTTATGATATCTGAATCTATTTTTTGGGGCTAGCACATGTTCCTACCAACCCCAAAGAGCAGCAAAATGAACTCCCAATACCAAAGGTCATATTCAGCTCAATTCAAAAATATGAGAGAAATATTTTTGATACAATACCATTATTCATAACAACATTATACATGACATTAATATATTTATTGAAGACATAATAATTAGCAACTTTATTTTAATTGGATGTTCAGATTGTTACAATATACCATTCCAGTATGTCAGCGTTTGAAGGCTTTCGCCCATATGCCCATCGAGACACTTTATTTGAAAAATTAAATTATCTGGGTCAGATTCGTTACTCCGACAACGGGTACTTCGGCAGTAGCGAGGAACTCTTGACAGACCTGTCGGTTGGGGAGCGCGTGACGCAGGGGACTGTTTTATAACCGCGCGGTGACTCATCCTTAGGACAATTCGCGCAGCGCAGTCAACAGGTCAGCGCTGAGCGAGACGTGCGCGCTCCCCGCGCGGCGAAAAGTATCTATTCACCTCCAACGGTACAGCTGGAAAACGAGAGCTAGCGAGGGAGAGAGAGAGAGAGAGAGAGAGAGCGACGACAAAAGACCGCCTCTGCGCCAAATACAATGTTATGTAAATATGGAATTAAAAAGGGATTAATACAGTTTTTTTTTTCATCTGAGAAGAAACGGGTTTCTGAGTCTTGGATGAAAAGAGATTCTTGACGCTTCGTGTCACACATGTCAGTTGCCATGACAACGTGTCCTTAGTTGCTGATCAAGGTTTTATAGGGCTAGGGGAGAAATAAGAACGGTGAAAAAAGAGATTATTTTAATATTTGTGGTTTTGGTTTTTGGCTGTTTGAAAATATGTCACATCTATATTTAATAATATTTTTTGAACATCATAACTCTTCCTTTTCCATGGTAGATAAGAGCTAAAAATAGCTGTTAATGTTGAGGAGAAATTGGACACCCCGGAAATACCCAAGAAACATTGTCACCAACTGCCATTTGTGGCTATTGTGACAGGCAGTCCTTCTTGGTAATTTCCACTTTTAGTGATCTAAGCATGACTTCATCTTTTATCATCATTGTAATTGAATGAAAAATAAAATGTTTTTTTTCTCTGTACTTAAAGTTTGTAAGGAATGATCACATCCTTGTTCTTCCACACTACCAGTGTGAGATGACATAATGTACAGTCAATTACCACTTTTTTCCCCTGTGTGTTGCAGTTTCCTTGACAAATTTGCACTTTACCGGAGGTGTAAAGCTGATATGCTGGCAGGTGTTTATTGAAAGGCAGTTTAGTTGTTAGGTGGAGCTGGTAAAAAGGGGTTGACAGCAGCCCAGACAGGAAATTTAGAGGGTTTTAGTGTTCGGCTATTCATCAACAGATAAGGAAACAGATCTGGTGGATGTTTGACGCACTGGAAGTTATGGTCATTTTAAACAGTGGCAACTTATTAACTGAGACCGTCCCCAATTTAGCTGAGTCATAATTGAGTTCAAAGACATAACAAGCGATATAAAGGCTGTAAGTCCTACAAGATAGATGTAAAAAACACCTGGAGACAGTACAAATATAATGAGATGATACACACTGTTCCTTACCATAGATATGGCTGTAGGCTGGCCTGCAGGGCCTACGAATGTAGTCTTCACTCCAAGCACCTTTTTATGGGCCCAGGATATTGTATTTTTGAATGAAAAGAACACATTCCAAATGACATGTTTGCTTGTGTCCAATAAAATGTAAAATACACAAAGAATCTCGTGTTCTGACATAAAGTCTGTTTTTATTGAATTGCGTATTCCCGTAAAGCAGCTCAGTGTGTTTGATTAGGTCCCAGCTGTAGCGTCGTCGTCATGATTATTTGTTTGTTTTTCAGGGCGTTGAGGATGCTTTCTACACGTTGGTGCGTGAGATCAGGCAGCACAAACTGCGCAAACTCAACCCTCCGGACGACAGTGGCCAGGACTGCATGAGCTGCCGCTGCGTGGTGTCGTGACCCCGGTGAGCCCCGCCCCTCCTCTTACACCAGCCCTGCCCACTATCATACTAGCCCCTCCCCTTCTCACATCAGCACTGCCCCCTCTCTTACACAAGCCCCACCCCCTTTGCATCACTGGGAATACACATCCCCCTTCTCTGAAAGGAGCAACACCAATGACAGTTTGCTGGTAGCAACCAATATAGCCACACCTGCTCTGATTGGTTGCATCTTCATGGGCCTCCAGTGGTTATTTCCAGGATTTATTGTCAGAAAGCACCCTCCAGCCACCATTGTCATTAACAGTTTCATTCACCAGTCTCACCGTTCTCTCGTGGCCACTCCCGTTTGGCCAGGTGCCTGCGGATACGCAAACTGAGTGTATGCTGACTTTGTCATCCTCCCGCAACATAGGCAGCATGTAATTGGTGTGTCTGCAGTGCTGAAAGACGTGGGGGCTTCGTGAATCAGAGGAACCGCCTCCTCCCAAGTCCCTGGGTGCATGAAGCTAACAAGTTCAGCTGAGTTTGGGTGGGGTAAAAGGGGAAAAAAAATCCAATGAAGTTTCAAGAGGAAAAATGGAACTTTAATTTCAGAGGATGTGATTTGCCAGTTGGGCAGTCTTCACCGTTACTCTTTTAACAGTGCACTGTTGGTGTCCTACTTTACTGGTGACCTACTTTACATGTTGGTTAGTGGCAGAGGCAGCCCTTTGAACTGCAGAGTCAGAGACACTCTCACCTGCTGACTCAACAGCTCTCTCGAAGTAACCACAGCAACGGCTCTCTTAGTTTCACCCCAGAATTAAATGTTCACTTTCCTCCTCTTAACCTCGAGAGTGTTCATTTGGATTGACCATGTCATGTTTTATTGTTTGGCCTACATCCAAAATGCATCCCATCTGGTTTTAAACAGATTTTTTTTGTCGAAGTATGAAAAGACAGTATGTGAGTATGGTTAGTGGTCGTTATCAACAGCGACTCACTTTGAGGCTTTATTTAAATGATGAACTGTATTTATTCTCTACACTTGTAAACCTGGACTAGTCTTGAAAACCTTAATCGATTCCTGAGCTAGAAGGTTTTTTAAATCTGACACTATCCGCCACTGTCTGGAACCTGTTATCATTTAATTTCTTTGATGGTTTCAGTAGCTGGATAATCAGTGTTGATACTTACAGGTGGTTATTCCTTGTTTCATTTTGCACTCATCATTGCTGAGGATTCTGGGATGGCAGCACATTGTAGCTCCACTGTCTTATGCCCCATCAGAAAGGATACTGGGAGACTCTCCGGCGTTTTCGCTCCAGACAGAAGTGCTTAAACTGCTGGTCTGTTGTTCTCTCAGTGTCTTCGTCAGTTGGGTTGCTTACTTTCTGTAGAACCATTGAGCCTATTGTAGGGTTGCCACTGAGAATAAGTGTGGGGCTGCGTGTCAATGTGTGTGCGTGCGTGCGTGTGCATGCGTGTGTGTGAGAAAGAGACAGATAGGGAGAGAGTGGGGAGGGCTCCAGGTGTGAGGCGTGTGTGGTGATAAAGGTGTTCAGCATCTGGCCTTCCAGTCTCAGTAAACTGCCTTTTCCAACCCCTCACCCTGCACTGTTAAGCCCAGCCGCTGCAGCTCACAGCTCACAGCTTACCCCTGTACCTTAAGGGGATTCTAATAATCTCTGTAATGACAGTAACTTTATTCTGGTAGCACTTTTCTTATATTTAGCAAACAGTGTTGTATCAAATGTATGCAGTTTTGTTGCAAAAAAAAAAAATAGAATAAGCTGAGTAATTTGAGAAATCGCATTGAAGTTAAACCAGAAACAACAGAAAAGGGTCTAAAAGGCAATAAACACTTAACAAGAGAAAGCTGAAATGTAAGCTAAAACAGTAAAAAAAATAAATAAATGCTCTTTTGTTCTTTTCTGCAGTCCGCAGACGGAGGGTGAGGACAGTCCGACGGGGCCGTGCAGCAGAATGGACTTGAAGAGGGATCGCAAACAACAACAGAAAAAAAAAAAAAACGACAAGAGAAAACACGCAAGGCCTCAGGCCCACCATGAAAGACTTTGGGGGCAGAGGTTCCCTGCTCTTGCGTTGGGGTGTCCCCCGTTTGAGCCCAAATCTGCCAGATGCACAACACCACTAATGACTTTTAAATTTTTATTTTTTTTGTCTTCCTGTGTGCTAACACTGGGCGATTATTTTATTTGTTTTGTCTTTTATAATTTTTTTTTGTTTTCATGAATTTTACCTAAGTTATTGTTTTACAGTCTTCACACTGGTCTTACATGGACAGCGCCACACGGTGGTCCCCCTTGCTCACTACACCTTTGCCCACTTTGTTTTAAGTTGGGGGCAGGACAACAGTGGCCTTTTCTCATACTTGGAAGAGTCCCATCTCTGCAATGGGTCCATGCGCAACACCCCCCCCCCAACCCCCCCACCCCACACTCACCCCACCGCCCTCTCCCGATGACCCAGGAGGTGGGGGGGAGAGGATATGTAAAGTTTAGATTCAACACAACATATTTATGGCAGTGAAGCAATTGTTTGCTCTAAGGAAAATAATACTCATTTTCAAATCTGAATTTCGTGAATGATGATTGCTTTTTTGGGGGGTGGGTGAAGAAAAAATGATTAAGCTGAAAAACTTTGCAGGTAGTGTCCATAATTTCGTGTGGCAGACGGCTGCAGTTTGAGTCTGGCCACCATGATGAATATTTCTGTACATTTGTGGGTGGGTGGGGTCTAGCAGATCTTGCGTAATGAGCACAGGTTTGTCCTCCGAACGTACGTGGTTAGCGCTGGCAGTCATAGGACATTGCCAGCTTTAGTGCAACAGACATCGAGTTTTATTTCTCGAGTTAGTGAAGTGTCTAGGAAAAAAATAAATAAATAAAATAAAGCGCTAGTAGCAGATTTGATTTGCGGATGGTTGCCATGTGAAGGAAATGGGTGCAATGAAACGTAAAAGGGGTCCAATCCCAGCATGCAGGAGGGTACCTTCTCTTGGACTCTTCGCTTTTCTTATTTCGTCCTTCAGCATGGCATTTTTGTAGGTTGGTGTGCTGGTGTGTTGGCTTTCAAAATTTACACTTGAGAGATTTCGTACCCGTATCCTCAACAGCCTTGGTTTTTTAATTGGTGACTGGATACGGGATGAACGGAGGACAGTCAAACAGACACTCTAAGATCGATCAGGTGTATGGATATTTATTTTTTCTTAAGCATGGCGGGGTGGGGTGTGGTGGGGGGGGGTTTACAGATTTCCTCCTCCCTCCCTTTGCTTAGTTTTAGAACATGCCAGATACTGGCGCATAACTTGTAGTAGCTGCAGCTGCTGGAGATCTGGCTATCACTGCTTCCGCCTTCAGTGGCTCAGGAAGCCGTTTTCGAGAGTCGTTTTCGTTCCTTTTGAGAGTTACGGGGCACCTGTTATCATTGGCCTCAAGGCATGTTTGGCAGACCCTTAATTTCGTTATCTCAACACTCCCTCAGTCCAAAATCCTCTTCCTTTCAACTGGTTAGTTAATTAAAGCCGTGGGGGGGGGGGGGTGGTATAGGGGTTAATTAATACTGTGATAAATGGCATGCAGTTTGGTTTAAAGTGTGCAATGCTAATATGCTAATGAGTTTTCCCTTCGGCTCCGCAGAATGACATCACAGGTGATTATGGCTAGGACGTGCTTTCCCTCCTGAGCCTGAGCTGCCCACCTTCTTTAGCCTCCTGTATTTAGTGATGTGTCACTAAGAGTTCAGCTCCTCCAGACTCTTTTACTTACAGCGGATTTTTTTCCCCTCCTTCATATAGTGCAGCGAAAATCGGCTTGTGTGGATTAGAGATTTAAGCTAAATTAATACTTAAAAGGAAAATTTTAATAATAAAAACAAGCAGAAAAACATCACACCAGATTTCTACAGCCCGTAAAGAGTGAAATGTTGAAGCCAAATGGGGATTGTGTGTGTGTGCGAGCGTGTGTGTCAGCATGTGTGTGCGAGCGTGCATGTGTGTGTGAGCGTGTGTGTCAGCATGCGTGTGCAAGCGTGCATATGTGTGTGAGCGTATGTGTGAGTGCGTGTGTGTCAGCATGTGTGTGCGAATGTGTGTGTGTGTCTGTGTGTGTGAGTGTGTGTGTGTCAGCATGTGTGTGAGTGTGCGTGCATATGCACACATTCGACTCTCTGAACAGAGGAGGAAGGTGGATGTTTATTTGAATATGCAGTGTCAAAGTAACTTCTCCAGATATGGGTTCACTGTCTGTGTTTTTAGTGACACAAGCACATTTTCTCTATATTCACTGAGTGCGCAGGATGACCCCTCTGGTTTCATATAAGTTGTACCCTCTAGTTTTGAACCTTTATCTCCGTAAACACCTGTAACCCATTTATGTGGAGAAGCGTCTTTAGATCTAAGACCACAGGAGTGATGGGACTGTCCTTTGCATTGGACAGAGTGATGGTGATGCTGAATTACCATGCTTTCTCGCTGCTAAACGATAGGGGAGATGGGGTCTGACCTTGTGTGTGTGTGTGTGTGTGTGTGTGTGTGTGTGTGTGTGTGTGTGCACATGTGTGTGTGCTTCTTTGGATGCTCCAGGTTTAAAAAGCGAAATGCTTTGTTCAATGTATTGTGTTGTTCAATGCCTCATAACTGTAGATTGGTTACACTGCTGGGGATCTCAAACTCGGGAACCCCTGAGTGTGCTGGTTTTTATTACAGTCAATTTCTTCATTAATTAAGGTTGAAAAACGTGTTGTGATTTATACCATATTTTTTCTTTAAACTTAATTTTTAAACAAAGCAGGTTTGGCTCATTGCCATTTTGCTCGGGAACAGAACTCCTCATTATCCTCAATTTTCAATGACCAGGTGTCCACATTTTCAGAATTTATGATCCCACTGATTCAACCTGTCAGTTTATGATTGATTTGATTAAAAAAAAAAAAAAAAAAGAAGAAGAAAGCTCTTTGAGAAGCACCCATTTCCAAGGTGGCACATTTCAGGAAATGAAAGTGATGTTTGATGTGATTGACTGAGCACTCTGCGATGTGAATATCTATTACACCTTGCAGTGTCAATACCTAATATGGCTCTGGTAAGGTAAATCAGATTTCATTTGGCATTAACAAGTGCATAATGATGAACAGTTAACATCTCATTATGAGGTCATAGGCACAAATAGTGACATCACTGTGTTTACACAGGCATGCAGGACAGAGATTAAAAAAAAAAAAAAAATACACTGCTTGAAAATCTCCCATTGGAGCCCCCCACCCCCACCCCCCCCCAAAGTCACCTCTGGCTTTGTCCACTCTCTGAAAAAGAGTCACTAATTCAAGATTGTTGAAACACCCCCCCAATTGGGATTCCCCTTAATTGAAGGTTGAGGTCTGTTTTTGGGAAGACCTCGGCTAGAAAAGAGATTGGATCCACAATGACCTCCTTTCACCTGTTAGCCCCATGTCGTAGCTGTGTGTTAATTATGCCTCAGTTGTGCTATCTGCTAGAAGTCCTCCTGTCCAGTGATCCCCAGCTGTGCATGTTTGTGTGAGCCCCGGCTGCACTCCTGACCGGCAGTCCTCTCACTCCTCCTCAGTCTCCAGCGTGGGACCTCGTCGCCCTAAACCCCCCCAACGCCACTAATGGGACTCAACAACCCCGCCCACCCCCTCCTCCTGCTGCTCTTGATGTTTCCTTCGCCAGGGGGTCACTCGGCTCAAAGCCGGGCTGTGTCCCTGGCCTACCCAGGCCCGAGACCTTTTCAGCGCCCCCTAGGGGCCAGTATCGCTGGGCCCATTTTCTGGCATCAACCACACGGTCTGTGTGGGGTCCACGGACTATGGAAAAACAAGGAAAAAGGAACTTTTGCAAAATAGTACTCATCATTAGTGTCACTTGTCTGTTGTATGTAGATAATGGAATAGTGTTTGTTTTTTAATACATGTGAGTTTGGAGCCAGTACTGTACTGACTGATTTTTTTCCCCTATATAAATATATATATAAATATAAATATATCTGTAACCAGTGTCGTCATATTGCAGAGAAAGATGTGTTTTACATTGAAAAAAAAACTGTGGTGTTGTAAGATTTTATTTGTACTGCAAATAGCACTACACAATTTAACCTTATAAAGAGAAGATAAAAACATCAATTTCTGGGAGAGCTGTCTAGTCTTGAAAAATTGTTTGTCTTGTTTCTTGCTTCTCTCCTCTCGGCCTGAAAAGATATCTGGGTTGAGTGGGTCTCTATTGTTCCCTTCCTCTGTTGAAAATCATTGTTGTGTGTTTTCAACTTCACCCCAACTCCTTTTCAACACATCTGTTAAAATGGAGATGACTAATTCACTCTGTACAGAAAGGAGCGGCCATTTTGCCCTGCTTCTTTACAGGCCAATTCCAGCTGAACTTACTGATGTCACCTGAAGAAATACTCCATAAAACTGAATCAGTGGGTGATTTACGACTTCAGCTACTGCTGTGGAAAGAAATGGCCTTCTTTTGCTCAGTAACTTTTAAACAGGATAGCCTGACATCTGTGATGTACGCAGGAACATATGTTATGACATATGGGAAACCAATTTTTTGGCAGAAGTCAGAAAATGTCATTTTTATGCGCCAGTTGCTAATCCTTAAACATCAATTTTCAGATTTGTTTCACTGGGCAACATGTTGTCCAAAATGTTATCAGTTCCCAGATTTTGTTTGTTTAAATGACAGTTCTCACAAAGGTCTAGCTTTGCGTCCCCAGTGTGCAGGGCGTATGCAACGTAAGGAAACTCCATAAATGTGCATGCACTTTCTGTCATCCCTTGAAGGTGCCAATCCATACAGCAGAACTGAAAACTGAGCAAGGGATGGGGTCAAATCTCTGGCCCAGAGACGCTTTGGCTCAGGTGAAATATAAACTTTTTATTCTGAACTTTGAGGGAGTCATTTAAACAGGTTTCTTCCCACTTTTCTTTCTCATTTTCTTTCTGACTTCCTCCTATACACATTTTTTGCCTGATATAAATAAGAATCGTCATTTTCAGTTTGTACCAATCCCCCCAGGAAATTAGGCTTACGCTATTACCACCTAGATTTTGTTTCTCAGGCATCAAAACCTGAAGAATAATGAGAATCAGAGTCAATATTTGAAATGACAACACAATTTCCATCCAATTTCACCCCCCCTTTTTTTATTGGAAAATAAACACTGATATATTCCCTGAAAAATTAAAACCAATCATAATGAGCCTTTTTAATTGGGCCAATGCCAATCTACAGTAGGCAATGGTGACGTCAATGCTCATGGCCAACTCACATCGTGTGTCCTAACAGAATTTAGGGATTTGACATCTCAGCGAGGTTAAATATTGTAGACTTCACACCAGATTAAAATCCTTTCATTTGTAACACCTCTTACTGAGGCTAATGGGATCAAATGACTGCCCATGTCAATCTGGAGAGGGGTGAGAGGATATTGGCATGGCTCCTGTGAAATGAAGTGTGATACTCGGTCTCAGAGTATCAAAGCCCTAGGCACCAAGCGGAGAATAGCACCACCTACTGGACAAATATTTATGGATAATTGCTAGTGTGGTTTCTCGGCGCTTTTCAGAAATAAATTATGACGATGGGGAAAACAGACAAACGCTTCACTTCTCGGCGTTTATATGACATAAAATTGCTACTTAATAGGAAATAAGAGGAGTCTGCATATTTGCTTACTGTTCCGAATGCAACGAGCATCTCAACGAAAATGCTGGACACTAAGGGCTTGGTTTGTTTAGGATTCTGCGTTATTGACCGTTATGATGGCTGCACTGCCATCTACAGTTAGGAGGAACCTCGCTGTCAAACATTACAATTACGTCGACCTTTCCCACTCGGTTGCTTTTCCGTTTTTGGCTTAACTGCTTGCCAGAGAAACGAGAAGATACACCACACTGTCTTTGTCGGTGTGGAACTCTTAAGACGGCTCTTCTTATTGTCAGCGCAGGCTAATAAAACAAGTCATCAAAACAAATTATCAAAAATCAGCGACAAGCTGGGAAAGTTCACTGGTTGTCTCGGGTAGTGAGGATTGGTTGGACTCTAAGGTGAGCACTCAGCGCTGCAGCTAAAATATTCCCGAGTATTTTTATCCAATATCGGTACAAATTGCCTGGAGTGTCGTCATGGCTGGTGTGAAAGAGGGTGCGCTGAAGAAAATGTTACCGAAGGTAAGTGATTGTCCTATCCCAGGGGGATACCCATTAGCCAAACGCTCAGGATGTATTTAGTCTCTGAATGCTTATTAGCCTGATTAAAATGTCTCAAGTTCTTAATGTGGGAATCCATCTCCATCTGTGTGTGTGTGTGTGTGTGTGTGTGTGTGTGTGTGTGTGTGTGTGTGTGTGTGTGTGTGTGTGTGTGTGTGTGTGTGTGTGTGTGTGTGTACTAGGCACAGGTTGATAACAATCATTGTATCAAATTGGCATAAGACTTCATAATGGATGGTTTCTCTGCAAAAGGCTAAGCGTAATATTATACATATCTACCATAAACCGCAGTTGTGTTAATTCAACATTAAGAGCTCTCACCATGAAAGCAAACGGGTCATCGTGCATTTTACTGTGATAAATTCAAATATGATTGTTCAAGGTTCATATGATTTATCCCTTTATGTTTACCATTCCGGTCTGAAATACAACAGGGCAAAGATTAATGTAGGTTACTGTACCGTTGCACTTTAAACTTGTTTCACCTTACACCATAAAACGTAGCCCGAACATCAATACAGGCACTGAACGCAAAGTTATCCCTACAATACACTATCGACATTCAACACCTGTTTTGATCTCTGAGTGAGATAAGAAGGAAGAGGGACGAGCAATCTAACCTAGGCCTACGATTAAATCTTAATAATATTTTATGCTTGAATTATGATATTTTTCAAAACCTCGTACAGGCTGAGGTCGTGTTAAACAAAAATCGGAGGGTGCTGTTCAATCAACAAGTGCTGAAAATAATGACATTTTATTTTTAGAATCAAATGAATTTCTCAGCTTAATTTAGCCTATCTAGCCATACATCGCTCAGGGGAAAAATTATATCTTTTCTTTAAAATGGTGCAGATTTTATTGTGTGTAGGCTGAACTTCTGTGCGCTTTTTCGCGTGAGTTGTATTTTGCATGTTGATTGAAATTGAACTGAATGACCTGGTCTTGAAAATGTGTATTTTCTGAGTAGCTGAATGATGTGAAATGATTCAGTCTAAAACATTGTTTTCTTTTGTACAGCGATACAAGCACAGGGGCTTAATTGCACATGAAATCTGCAGTGTGATCTCCGACTATAAATGCCTTACGCCTGCAATGGAAGCTTATGGTGATAAATGCGCCCTGCTCTTTTTACCATAAAAACGTTCCATTATTGCATACAATACTTTATTAAATTAAACCAAACGTTTTTATTCTAATTCTTCTAATTTTATTATAATGTTTTCTTCCAGTCTTCAACGATGGCACTACCAGAGATTTGATGTGTCTGTCAGGAAATGTTCCAGCGTTCTTCTTCGGTAAATATGAGCTTGCACTCCTGCCCCAGCTGTAGATAACAGCGAAGACTTGCACCGCACATACTTGCAAATCAGTTTTACTACTGCCTCTAACGCTCATTAACCTGAGTGTACTGGGTCATGTGAGAGCTGAACGTTGCCCTTATTTGTCATCGCAGGTTCAATAAAATGAGTGCACAAAAACATCTGCGCGATGAAATGCACTCTTCTGGCATTGCATGCATGTTTATTTAAAAAAAAAAAAAACGGAGCAAAATAGGTGTTGGCCAGAATAAATGATCGTTCATGACTTCTTGACCTCAAATATGCTGAAGGAATTGTTGCCTGAGCTCTATGCCCCCTTAATCGGAGTCACTGTTGGTGCTTTGGTGGTGTTGCATGTGCTTGCTCATCTGGAAATGCGGTTAGACATGGCATGATTCACTCTCATTCACGCTCATGTTAATGAGATGGATATACTTCCCATTGGTCCTCCCATTGTGTATGTCACTTTGGATAAGAGCATTTGCTGTATCGTTGTCGCGTAAAGTAATGTAGTGTAATCTGACCATTTCCGTATTCTGTATGGCTTAAATCCACGTTGTCCTTGGTTGGGCTATCGAGGCAAAGATGTTCGTCTCCTTTCTCTTCAGGGAAGGAGTTCAACATTCCTGTGTGTCTGTGGATCTTGGACAGCTATCCAACAAGCCCTCCCATTTGTTTTGTGAAACCCACCAAGGACACAATGATTGTGACCGGCCAATACACTGATGCCAACGGAGCGATTCACCTCCCGTACCTGCACGAATGGAACTATGTGAGCTTAACGTCCCCTTGATGTTTGTTTCGCTTTTGCCTCATGTTTGCACTCATTACAATTTAGAAACTGCTAACTTTACTAGAAGGCGCTCACTGTGTGGCATTTGGGAAAAAAATTGACAGTCATCCCTCACCATTCTAAGATCTTGTATGTTCTGTCAATAGAAAGGCTTTTTTTATTTATATTTTATTTATATGTCATTCATAGACAGGGGTGACTAGCCAGGTCTGTATGTTATTGTCTGCACGCCCGACTCGTTAGTCTTCCTGTTGACTCTTATATTAACTTCGATCAAGATTTTGATCTCAGTGATTTTGATTCACCCCCAGCCACAGTCAGACCTGTACGGGCTTATCCAGATGTTGACCGTGGTGTTTGGAGAGGAGCCCCCGACATGTGCTCGCCCCCCCACCCAGACCGCACCTGCCGATGTCCATCAGAGCTGTGAGTGACTGAATCGATGGAATGAATCCGCCAAAGACTGACAATAGATAATGCAGAGGTGGAAAAGTCCAACCAACCAACCAAACCAACCAACCAACTAACTAACTAACTAACTAACTAACTAACTAACTAACTAACTAACTACATTTATTTATAAACTCTTGTGTTTGATTGGATAAAGTATTACCAAAGTGTACTTATTTGTCATGCAGTTTCAACTAATCAGCCCAAATGCACAGTATAGGGAATTAGCTGGTATTATTGCATAGGGCATTGTCTATTGTTAGATATTGTACAGGGCAGTAAAACAAATTCCATCATTCTAATATATTTTAATTGATTCTGCTTTCTTTTCTTCCCCAGGGGAATCTCAGCAACTTTCACAACCGGACTTTTGAGACAAACAGAAGTAAATTCCCCTGCTGAAGAGGAATCACATTTCACTTTTAGAAGGGAGGATGACCAATGCTTACCCCAAGAATCCAGCTGTTAGTTGCTGTCGTTCTCATTCTGATAATTTACGTTGTAGTAAAGAACAAAAAGGACCACCTCTCTTAATGAAGATGCAGACAGTGTGGGCGCCTGACGCGTGTGACCTTTCGAGTATATTTGGAAGCCTTGGTGTGGATGGCACTGAGAACAGAGATTGTTTTTGCTAAAAACCAGGATTCCAGGAATAAACCAAGACCAAGGCACTGTACTCCTGAATACTGGCTGTGGTGTATTTAAGAGTTTGCGCTCTCTTTGGAAATTTGGAAGAAATGGGGGCGTGAATACTATAATGGAATGGGGTACATATGTCACTGTAGTCTGCCTCTTACACATCGTCCCACCTTGTTCACAGTTAAACAGCTGAAGGATGTGACTGGTTTTCTGAAAGCCCTTTAAAATCTCTTTTAGTTAATGAGGGCCCCATGTCTTTCAGGCCTTCTGTTGACTTAGGCTCCCTTCTACATCCACAAGGGGGCGCTGTAAGGGAGTTTTGCAATTTGGGCTAAGAAATGTGTTATTTTCAGAATTTAAAATGACAAGCACCATATCCATTAGTATATATTTTCAAGTACATAAAATTAATTGAATATCTGATTTTCATTTCCGATTTTAATATGTAAAATACTCATCCTCAACGTTAATTCATTTATGGGTATGTAAATTCATTTATAAATTACTGTGTATGTATAATAATTGCTTTTACGGCCAATGTTTGATTTATAATACGATGACATGTTTTAGTCGTCTAGTACATGTAAACTGTTAAGGGCTAATGTTTCATTTACTCAGTACTCTTGCTTTGGCCTTGACCAAATGACTTGCTTATAACAGTCTGTTGTTCGCCTTTGTACATGCTATTCCATTGGCGGGCGCAGGGCTAAGTAGCTATACTGTAACTTTGGTAAATGTGCGGTGAAAAAATGACTGAACCCAATAAAATAAACGGTTTGACCGCTGCTGGTACCCCTTCACCAGTTTTCTTTCACTTCATCAACAAAACTGCTAGGTACTTCCCAAACCTTTCTTTCGAGCTACTGTGGAGCGCCCGTTCATCTGCAATGGGTGGGGCTGCCAAATGTCCGCGAAGCCTTCATTTGAACCAATCACTGTGTTTTCATGTTAAGCGGACAACTTTTTTATTGGTTGAAACAAGGTAACGATTGATAGTTGCAGAGGGCTTGTTAGGTTTCTGTTTCCAGAGCAGAACTCTTGCCCGGGAGAGAAGACTATACGGGAATCTGAACGATTTTATGAACGGAAACGAGGAGAACAGTCACAATTTCTGCATCTTTATCTTTGTGGATTTACTCTGCATATCACACGGATCAAATCATGGCAGCTTTCAACGTAGGTGCACTGAGAAAAACGCTGTCAAAGGTGAGGAATAATCACTATCTAATGAATAATGGAATGAAACCGGGTAGCAGTACCGTGTTTCGTTGAAAATGATGTCCACATTCCTTTCGTTTCCCGCAGTGTACAATTTTGTCAATTGTAAAAGGTTCTGGCTTTTCCATCGAAATACCTGCTTCTGCCCACAAGCCCACTTCGCTTAGCTAATTTAAATGATATATTTTTTGTTCATTTACTGATATAGTCCACTATTTCATTAAAATGACAATTTTTTTAAACCATTTTCAACCCTAATTTATGTTGATCACTTTTGACAACACCTAATAACTAAAAAAAAAAAAAAAAAAAAACATGTAGCTGAATACCTTTAAATACTTATAAAGACCATATCTGCTGACCATCTCGGCATTACCCAATCTCGTAAGATTTTTACTCTTGAAAATCAAAGACCTCTTCAATTATTATTAATAGCAAACTTGCCCAAATTGATTAATAACGAAAGCAACAGAAACAAACCAAATTGGTCTTAAAACAGCTGAGTCATCCGCTTTTGAAAACATCGCTCGTGCTCTTGATGTCTCGTCAATATTAATTGGATACATTTGATTGGATAACAAAACAGAATGTTCATTCTGAAAAGTGGAACCATGAGCAAACTTTTACCTCCTTGCACCTGTTAGCCAGCCTTGAGTATCATGCCAGTTTTAGAGTAGCTAGGAGACTGGTGACAACACATATTAACTAGCTTGTCCTTTGGCCAAGTACCAATGTTAAATAACTACCAAAATGGATGAGAAAAAGTATTCTGTAATTATAAGCAATAGTTAGATTGCTGGGACAACAACTAAACTGTGCGTGAGTCTGGAATTAAATCTATTTCATTGATTGATTAGATTGTAAACCAAGATAGGGAAGAGTAATCTGTAATCGTTTAACGTTATGACCAACATTATCAAATGGTGTTTGAGTCTGGGATGAAACTATTTCCATTTTCTCCTCATCCAGCAATACAAGTATAAAGACGCGACAGTGCGTGACATTATCAGCGCCATCTCCCAGTACAAGGACCTGAAGCCCGTGATGGATACCTACGGTAAACACCGCTCCCTCCTGCCGTGTGCTCTGCAGCAGAGTGAAGAGGACGCCTTTTTCAGAATAAAGTTGCTGTTAAAACTGACAGATTAGTGTATAGAACTATTTGTCGGAGGTGGAGAGATACATTATTTGCAAATGCAGAAACTCAAACGGAGGTGCAATCTGACATGAAAGCAGGAATTGAAAGCGTTTAGAAAGTATAGGGAAGGTTTGTAAAGAGATAATATTTACTCAGACTGTAATGAAGGAGCTACGAATCAAAGGAGTTTTTGTTAACGCAATAAATAGACCCTGAGTAACACCGTGTTCTTAAGATAAGGAGAGATAGACAGGAAGCTATTCAAGTGTGATGTGTCCTAAGCATTTTATTTTCAGTTTAGTTTGAATAGACAATAATGCTACAAGTATTACAAAATGATACTTTTAATACTTTTATTGAATGTGTTGCAATTTGTCAAGGTTTGTGTTTCCCACTTGGTGATTAAGTTGGAAATGTTTAACCTTTCTAGTGTTCAATGATGGTACCAGCAGAGACATGATGAGTTTAGCAGGAACCGTACCAGTAAGCTACAGAGGTAAGGGGTTTATTTATTTATTAAAAATACACAAAAGCACAAAATGAGTTCTTCAATGGCAAGTGCTACAAACCCTTTGGGTGAAAGTCCCCAGTCTACAGTTCTGCTCAGTTAGGGCTGGAGAAAAAATATTTAAAGAAATGATCAGTAGTAGCGGTATGGTTGGTATTCCTTATCTCATTCTTCTTCTTTTTTATCACACAACTTTATTGTTCCTGTCATTGTGTCGTTTTAATTTTAATCAATGTTTTCCCTTAAGAAATCTGTCTGTATGAAGCTGTCTGAGTTCAGATTAGTTTCTGATGCTTGCACATTCTCTCTCTCTCTCTCTCTCTCCCCTCTCTCTCTCTCTCGCTCTCCAGGAAATGTGTACAACATCCCTGTGTGTCTGTGGCTTCTAGACACCTACCCCTACAACCCGCCCATCTGCTTTGTGAAGCCCACCAGCGCCATGATGATCAAGACGGGCCAACACCTCGATGCCAACGGCAAAATCTACCTGCCCTACCTGCACGAGTGGAATCACGTGAGTCACCTTTACTGCTGTTCCCTTGGAGCTCACTGAAGGATTCCATAAAGGATACAATGTTGTTGGGTATTGTAACATTCAGCTTGTTCCTTACAATGACGACATTGTAGTTACAGAACGAAAATAAGCAACATTATGATTTACAAAGTAAGATTGCGTTTGCTTTTGGTTCCAATAGTAAAGCTGCCAATGTCCCCTGGTCTGTGATCCCCTGTTTATTTCCCCCTTGAATTTTTGCCAGTGTGGGGACACGACCACTTTGAATGAGACTGCCGATGTGAGTATTCATGCAGTCATTAAAAGACAGCGATCAAGAAGGCAGTAAAATCATAGCTTCGCTTCGGGTTCGCTCTATAACTAAACCTCCTGAGCCTTCTTATTGGTTCATTTCCATACCGGTTCGAGCTCTGAACAGGATTCTTACATTAAGTTAGACAAATATGCGATCGACATGATGTAGCTGCGACGCTTATCGATTAGGCAGTGGAATATCGGCAGACCTGCAGTGACTGAAATAGCATTTCTGTTGACTTGAATACCTCCTGATCTTTCCCGTCCTGGCTGCTGTTTTGCTGCTCATCAGTGTGTACCAACTGTATTTTAATCATGATGGATCAAGCAACCATTTGAGCAGCAGAAATAATGACATCAGAGTTTTAAAGACAGACATATCTTTCCCTACTGGATGGAAACCGAGGTATCATGACACATAAAATTGGTGGAGCTACAATGGGTGCCACTGATATCTTTCAACCAATGATAAGGTTGCCCTCTTCCCATCAAAAACCAATGATTGGTTCAAATCAGTGAGTTATTGGTAACACATGGTAACCTCACATGTATTATTTTGTAAAAATTGTGTGGGGTTAAATGGAGCTTCAATATGTCTTGTATTTGCATGTTGTCCAGCCCCAGTCAGACCTGTATGGACTGATCCAGGTGATGATCGTTGTGTTTGGGGAGGAGCCTCCTGTGTTTTCTCGTCCCACCACACAGACCCCGATCCAGGCCTTCCAGGCCACCGGACCCCTCATCAGTGAGTACATGGCGGTCCCTTCACCAGGCTGCACCTCCACACTGTGTCTCTGTTGTCTTCCATGGCTGTAAGCATTGCACCCGTTTGGCCAAAGCTGGGCATAGCTGTCAATAAATAATAATTAATGTAATAAAAAGTAAAGGCCTTGATGGGTAAGTTTGCCTCCCTAAGTAAGTATATTACAGCCACCTGTGTGGTCCTTAATCCTGCCTTAAGTCCTGCAATTTCACACTGGGTAGATATGAATGTGATTGCTCAGTTCAAAAAGGGAATGACCCAGTCAAAATAATGTAACCCACTTGATATATTCTCTTACCGAGTTGCTGATGACACCAGAGCAGGTAGCTACACTCTTGAACTACCTTGCTAGCGATACACTACATTGCAAATCCAGTAGTTTATTTACAGTACCCAGTTTTCCCGTGTGTTTATGAAATGATGTAATCCATGCACTGTTCCTCGGCCTACGTGTGAATGAACCATTGTGAAAATATTAAAATACAGTTGTACATATTTATATTGTTGCTGTAGATGTAACTCCAGTGTTTGGACAACTAAGCCTTGCGGGTGACATTGAAAACAGGGGCGAAAGGAACACGGGGAGTACGAATTCAGACGCAAGGTAAAGAACCATCTACATCAACCAATAACAGCTTCTCCAGCAGGTGGATAATTTAACTTGTCTGTATATCCACCCAGGAGAATATTACTGAAATATAACTGAAAAAAAAATGTTAGGAGATTGCTGAGCTATGTACTTTTTCTTCCCATTTTCAGCGACCAAGCCGAATCAGAACCAGAATCAGATGACTGCAGCTCCTCGTGCATCCTCCCGACTCCTGAAACAGCCCCAGTGACCGTATCTGCCCCAGATCTGTGTTTAGCCCCTCTGTCTATCACTCCAGATGCTTCCCTGCTAAGGGAAAAAATGGAGCTTGAAATTGCTGTACTGAAAAGACAGCAGAAGGTTCTGGAGATTCAAGAGAAGTTTTACTCCATTAAATTAAGCCGTCTTACTGGAGAAGAGGCGTGACACTGTGACTATGGTACATGGCATTACCCCCTTAAGTAAAGAATAAAAAACAACTGACAGTGTGGTTCTATGGAAATAAACCACGATAGGATGGTGTGATGCGGCCCCACGGCAAAGCCAAGCCTGAAGTGATTTATTTCCATAGAACTGCACAGCCAGGAGTGGTTAATTCCGTTTATACCACAGCTATTTACCGAATAAATTATTCAGAACTCATATTAAATTAGGCTTACTTTTTTATTTTTGAACAAAATATATATTACAATATGTGCAAATCCACAGGATATAGTCCATTCTTATAGCTAGCTTGTCACATCCAAACTTTAAAATTGAATTATTTTTAAATGTTCTACATTAAACAATACTATATCTTACACATCTAAGCTTTGGCTACTGAAACAACAGTAACCACTAACTAGAAACTTCTGCTATAGCCAGCTACACATTGTCCATTTAGCTGGTGAAGTGGATAACATTACATTCATGTCCGTCATCTTAAACATATGTGTGTACCTGCGCAACGCTGAATATAAGCTACATTGTACTCATGTATTAATTTTTTTGACAGATGCAACTCCTTTTTTTGGACTGTCCAGTAGGTTGGTTTTCATCCAAGTCTCAAAATCTCCATTCTTGCAAAAAAGTTTAAATGTTATTTCTGAGAAATTCTAAATTTTAAGTGTTAAATGTAGTGGTGTATTGGCAATGTCACTTTGTTGATGCTCTAGCTATGTTGTTGCTGTGGACTGTAATGTTATCTAATGTTATTACAATGTTGCCATTATGTTTGGTTGTAAATGGAATCCCCAGTAAAGTCGAAGGAGCTTGCGTATTAATTTAGAAGGGTGATAAGGCCACTTTGACTGGAACTACTTCATAGCCATGCATTATTACCCTGCAGTTACTGTTACATCACATTTTATGGTATTAAAACCTACTAATAGCACCGTTGTAAAAGTCATTCCCCAATTTCAGCCAATCAGAAAATAACATCATTTCTCATTTCATTGATGTATATTCAATTTTGTATATTCAATTTTGAATTAAAATTCTAATGTCCTTCACGCTATTTTGTTTATATTTATGAGCATGTCACAACAGAAGTACAGTTATTTGGCTAATGCTGTTACCCAAAGTGAGTTAAAGTTTATCAGAGTAACCAGGGGCAATTCGGGGTTAATAGCCCAAACCTTAGTGTGGCTCAGGGGTTTCTCCAGACCCTATTCACTGGGCACCTGCCCTAGTAATAATTTATTGTGCCCCAGTAAATGATCATGAAAAATTACTAGTTTTGAAAAATGTATCACAAATTGCAAGTGTGAGGATTTGGGCACTGGGGGATTTTTTTTTTAGCAACATCCCTGCTGTGGCTACACTGAAGCTAGAACCACCAACCTTCTGGCTTAACCACTAGGCTCTAAGCTGCCCACATGAAGCAACCTGTGGAAACAGCAGCTTTAACAGGAAGCGAAAGCTGCCACTGTTCAACATCCTTGCAAAGGAGCTCTACACTGGTTTCCAAGAAAAAGGTGATAATGCAGAAAACTTGACGAGTGGCTTTTCAGCTGTATTTGAAAACTCTGCCACTCTGTGAGTTAAGGTGGATGCGTCCTTGTGTACTGAGAGGTACATATGGATATTGCGAGCTTTCAGTACCAGTAAAGGGAAGACAAATCCAAGACTGAAACGCTCAATCTAGCGATTTCCAACATGTCCGCTTTAAAACCCCAGAGAAACAAGTGAGTATATTCATTATTCTGTGAAACAGAGGAATGAAGTTACTCAATCATTAATTCGGGGACTATAACAATTTTAATACATCAGACCAACAAATAACGCCTGCACACCTGCGTCACACAAATAAGCCGTGAACATTCTATCACATGACCGGAAAAGGTTTTACAGAAAGGAAGTGTCCTGCTCTTCACTTCCTGTTTTGTCACTGGTCCACCAACTTTAGACAGATAAATCTCGTTTGTTCGAAACTGGTTTTATTTAATCGTATACGATATAAATCGTCACTACACAACAAGGGCGTGAGTATTACCCTTAAGGACCAAGAAGCAGAGACAATCGCTCACTTTTATGATCCGTAAGTTAAGAGGTTGTGTACCTCTGTGTTTGGGTAGCTAGCTAGCTACCCGAGCGAACTAGCCATCCAGCTCGCAAGGTCGGTATCTTGCCATAGCTAGAGGCCGGTGGATCTCTTTGTCCTCACTGCTGTCATCAAACAAATTTTGTCATCTCTTTGGAATATAATTAGCACATCCCGAAGATAAAATCATGGCGGTCGTCAATGAAGGTGCACTGAAGAAAATGCTATCGAAGGTGAGGAATAATCGTTAGCAAGGTAGCTAATGGGTAATGATAGCGAGCTGGCTAGCAGTGCGGTGTTTTGTTGAAAATTATATCCATACTCGTCTTGTTTTCCGCAGTAAACGATGTCCTGTTTTTGGAATGACAATCAGATGCAGCTATTTGATAAAGCTACCGTGATCAATATATCAGTATATGTTATAATTGGCGAAGTCTGCTAGATTGTTAGCCAGCTGTTACACCTGTTAGCCAGTTAGTTGTAACTATTTATATCATCACGGTACAATTATTTACTGTCGTTAGCTAATGTTTTGGCTGTATCTGTCAGTTACGGATATCCAGGTGACTAACTACCAATGTAAGGTATGAAGAACATATTAGATTCTAAACCAACACAGGGAAGAGTAATCTGTAATTATTTAATGTTATGACCAACGTTAGCTCGGGCAAATGGAACTTGAGTCAAAAATGAAACCATTCCCCTTCTTTTTTTATCCTCCTCGTTGTTTAGCAATACAAGTACAGAGACCTGACAGTGCGTGAAATCATTAGCGTCATCGCCCAGTACAAGGACCTGAAGCCCGTGATGGATGCCTACGGTAAACACCGCTCCCTCCTTCCGTGTTCCTCGGCTAGTGTTTACAATTGTGTGTCATTTTGCGTATTTGTTGTTTAGTAAGATCGTAGATATCGCATTTATTAGTGTTAGGATCGAGCAGCCTTAGAATGTATGTTTGTGTACTGAATACATGCATAGTCAAAGTGACATGTTGGTGAGCCCTACATTACGTCACTGGCGATACAAAGGGAGGTGTGTTCTGGGATGAAAGCAGGAAGTGAAAACATTCCAGACAAAAGTCTTGCAGGAGTTTTTTTGTTTGAATTATGCATACCTGAGTAAGTGGGTAAGGAAAGAGAAGATGGATAGTTGACAAACTAAACAGGTGTGGTGAAGGTAAAACTTTTTATGCACAGATGAGTCTAAATTAGAAATTATGTGCATGTAATGTGACTGTGTTTGGTTTGCAAGTATTGTCATTAGTTCTGTCAGTGTCCAGATTGCATGCACCTTTGCATTTTTGCAAAGGTTTGTGTTTTCTACTTGGTAATTACTTTTGTTCTACCTCCAGTGTTCAATGATGGGTCCACCAGAGACTTGATGAGCTTAACAGGAACAGTGCCAGTCAGTTACAGAGGTAAGGGGTTTTATTTTTTTATAAAAAGAAAAAGCACAAACTACAAACTCCAGGCAGTCATGGGCATGAATAAGAGACCCTGGCCAGACTCCCAAATGGCCTTATTGTCTAAACACACATCATCCTCCATAGCCAATACTCCATAAATCAATCCTCAAGCATCCATTGCTGCTCACTTTAGTTGATGAGTGGTGAGCTTTCTGCAACAAAAAGGCTGTCCTTCTCATCCAGGTGGGGAATACAGGTGGTGTTGCATGAGGTACACTCCACAGCCCCCTTATAATGCAATTAATTGTGTGCTATATAAAAATATTACTGTCATTATTATTATATTCAAGTGTACTACTAATAATAATAATAATTCAATAGATTCAATCCCTCCCCAACATCTTGGATTTATAGTTTCCCATGAGAGCCCTGTCTATCTGAATCTGTCTGAGTTCAGGTTAGTGTCTTATACCTGCATATTCACATTCTCTCTCTCTCTCTCTCTTGCTCTCCAGGAAATGTGTACAACATCCCCGTGTGCCTGTGGCTTCTAGACACCTACCCCTACAACCCGCCCATCTGCTTTGTGAAGCCCACCAGCGCCATGATGATCAAGACGGGCAAACACATCGATGCCAACGGCAAAATCTACCTGCCCTACCTGCACGAGTGGAAGCATGTGAGTCACCTTTACTCCGGATCTCTGGGGGTTGGCTCGGTGCTTTTCCCCACATGCTAGTCACAGTCAGTGCAATGTTGAGTTGGTCCAACATCATGGTACAAAAGTCACAATAGATTATATTGATTATATAGATTATATTGGCGTGAGTAATTGCTGCTGTGTTTGTTTCAGAATTATGTGGTGTCAGTATCACAGAGGTAGAATCTGAGTTTAGTGGTCACAGTGATTACATTCCAGAAAATGAACTCCGCCTAGATACAGATATCACCCATGGCGCGATTTTCAAAGGAATGACTCCCCAGTTCAGTATCATGTGATATATGGGGTCTCACACTGTGCTGTGAGTCAAACCAGAATAGAATGTGTTATGAAGATTAAACATGCTTTTTCACAACCTCATGGTTGTTGGTGGAAGTTGGTTGCATCAGAGAGCAGTGGATGCATTTTAACTGAACTGAGCTGCCAGTGTAACGGTAGAGAAAACATGGATGCACACAGTATGTGGTGTTTATGTCATAGCACTGTTATATATGGCTCTGTTGTTCACAAGTGGCTGCCCAGATCTCACAGGGTTTTAACACCATGCAATGTGGCTGGTTATGGCAAGTGTGATCTGTGATGCCACAGACAAATCCTGATGTGGTTTCCAGTCACCTGTTTCCATCCAATATCTGAATACCAAATGCTTTTACAGTAAATCCTAACCTGTAAAGAACATTGGGCAGTCTATTTCAGTTCAGTGTAAATTTAAGAAACCTTTTCATCAGTGGTGGGTTATGCCATGTGTCGAGTGTCTGTTTGATCCACAGCAGTTTCATTTAATTCTGTCATTTTCCAAGCCAAATGCAGTGCATTTGTATGGCCGAGTTGTGCCTGGATTGAGGGTGTTGTGTGTTTGTGTGTTGTCCAGCCCCAGTCAGACCTGTACGGACTGATCCAGGTGATGATCGTTGTGTTTGGGGAGGAGCCTCCGGTGTTTTCTCGCCCCACCACACAGACCCCGTTCCAGGCCTTCCAGGCCACCGGACCCCCCAACTGTGAGTACATGGTGGTCCCCTCAGGCTGCTTCTCCTGCACCTTCACACTGTGTCTCCGTTGTCTTCCATGGCTGTAAACATTTCACTCTTTTGGCCAAAGCTGCTCAAGCTTGCAGGTTCAAGTCCCTTGCTGGGCATAGCTGTCAAAAAATAATAATTAAAAGTGATGAAAATAACCATGACGTGTTTATGTAGTGTTTTTATATAATGTAAAAGTGCTTTGCAAAAAAGATAAGGTAGGACATACAAATGTAGACTTGATAGGAATGTACAAATATACCAAAACATGTAATGAAATTGCTTCTGTGAAAAGGTGGTGGTGTAGTAGGTGGCATGTTAATGCTATATTCAAATAATGATATGAAAATACTGCTTCTAGGATTGGCAACAACACTGTTGGCACATGCTGCGTACTAAACTCAAAAAAATTTTTTTACTTGAGAATCACATCCATCAATACTCAGACCAACAGTCGCATCACAAGTGACCTGACTCCACATTACTTGTTTTACTTAAGACCTTTTGACCTAATTCTTTTCACACACTAGATTTACATTTTGTAATCTGAGATGTAAAAAAATGGATACATTTTTAGTAGTGTTGTATTTTACTTTTTGGCAGTGTGTTTCAATGCAGGATGTAAACATCAGACTAAAAACATTGTTTATGGCTTTTCATTTACAAACTGATAGTCTGGTGAAAGTGCAATGCCATCCTTGAACAGTAGATGGCGCTCAATGATCTTGTTTCTGGTGCAGTGGAAGGCGGCAATGTTTGAGTGTAACTCTCCACTCTATCCTACAGCCTCCTATATGCCTGGAATGCCTGCAGTGTCAGGCTACGGCCCAGGTCACGCCGCCAGCCCCGGGTGAGTTGGGATTGTCCCTGCCCTTCTGCAAAAAAAAAAACATCCCTTCACAAATAATGTATAGGATCTGTTCCCCATTAGTTCGATGTTAGTGAAATTATGCAGAACACAATAGCATTAAACATTTAAGTAATTTATTATTTCACAATAATCTTAAGTTCCTTTCTTGGTTTACTTTAACAGCATATAAAGTTGATCTCTAGGTGGTGCTGTACTCCAGAGTTGGAGACCTCCAGCTTCAGATATTAAAAGTACTACCATGCATTTGTACCACCCATACAGTAAACCAGCAGATGTCACTGATTAGCTTCCCTACCTTGGTATAGATTTGTGCTAATTGGAATGATCTGGTTTGCTGAATGGGAGGGACAAATACATGATGTTAATTATTACCTTCTGAAGAGGTAGTATCTACAACTGCACTGTTCATATGCTTGGATAGGGCCCACAGTCATAGTCCAGTAGGCCTATGCTGCAATAGCCATTTTTTACCACTAGAGGGTGACTAGGCTGTTAATGTGCTCAGCTGATGTGTTCAGTCTCCATTCTGTTAATGTAGGAAGACTACAAGTTGTACAATGATTATAAAATGGAGTCTGATCTGTCTTGTTGATGTCTTGTTGATTCTGTTTCCCCTAGAGGGTACCAAGGGTATGCTGGTTACCCTGGTGGAAACTCATACCCCACTACAGCTGGCCCTACTCACTACACTTCCCAGACTCCTGTCACAACTGTAGGTAAGTTGCACTGTTGCCTGATGGGAATTGTAGTCCTGTTTTGTGGCCTGCTTCACCTGCCTCTCCAGCTGTGGTGTTTGATGATATACTGTAAGCTATGAGGTGCTGAACTGAAAGGGTCAGACTTTAAAATTGTCTGTTGGTACACTGTGCAGTAAAAGTGTTGCTGACCTAGGCTTAGGGGGTCAGAGTATGACCTTAAATTCATAGAAGTACTGTAGGCAGATCATCTTTCACCTCCTGCAGAGGCCCTCGAAACGGTCTGAACTTTCTCTCACCTTGACCTCCGACTTTCTGTCTGAAACGCGGCCGTGATTGCAGCCGTGGCTGAGCGCCAGACGGCGTTGGAAAGGTCACGGCTGTAACTGGAGCTGGGGTGGTGAAGGTCGCGAGGCGTGGCAGGTTCACGCTGAAAGGGCCTCCGCTCCTCAGCCGCTAAATTTAGATGGCGGGAGTGCCACTGGCTGGGTAAGGTTCCCTGAAGAGGCTTTGGAGCCCAGCGGAGATCAACTCTGACATTCACTCTGCTGACTCCAGCCTGGCCTCCCCACCCTCTGCATTTACACTAAAATCCAACCAAACTCCAACTGCCCCCAAGCACCGACTGCAGCCATTATTCAACCAAAATCTGACCATTCTTCAGCCCAGCTTTGTGGTGAAGGTCTAGCACTAAAACATCATTAGATAAAGGCAGTGTTTTTCACCATACTCACATTTTGTTCCTTTTTTTAATTGCTTATATTTTTCCTATTGCACCTGCAACAAGGTATTGTGTGTGCAGGTACCTCCTGTATTGAAATGCCATTAATATGATATTTGTAAATATCTGTAAATGTAGATGTAAGCGCTGTCTATGAGGTAAAACGTTGAAAATAAGTCCTCCCCCCATCCACAGGCCCCACTCGTGATGGCACCATCGGGGAGGACACTATCCGCGCCTCTCTGATTTCGGCGGTGAGCGACAAGCTGCGCTGGAGGATGAAGGAGGAGATGGACCGGGCCCAGGCTGAGCTGGATGCCCTCAAACGCACAGAGGAGGACCTGAAGAAGGGCCACCAGCGGCTGGAGGACATGGTGTCCCGCCTCGACCAGGAAGTGGTGAGGAGCCCCGCCCACCCCCAGCACCTCCTGAACCTGGCTTTACATTTATCCATTGAGAAGAGTTTTGCACAAACAACAGTTCAGAAACGGTGGAGCTGCAACAGGCAATATCAGTTTCTCAGCATCAGTAGCAGTAGACAATTTAACCTACAGAATACCAATACCCATTAAATCCTGTATGATTCTGGATTTTTGGAGTTATCAAATATGCAACTATAACCAAATACTCAGCATTTGTGATTGGTACAGACAATAATTAAGAAAGCAGAATCTCTGCTCGTCTTCTATTGCGTTTATTTAACCTGCATCTTGACCGGTCTGACTTTTGAACATGTATTTCATCTCCCTCTCAATATATACTCAGAACAATGTACCTGTACTTCCTATGGCACCTGCCTGATGTGATAAACATGCTGTATGCATGTCTTTAAGTCACTCTGGATAACAGTATCTGTAAAGCACCTTAAAGCAGTGTAATCTGGACAGGGATTTTGCTGTGTGAGGAGGCTCAGTCTACCGCTGTGGATCCTGTATTAGGAGGTGTCCGAGACCATTGTAGAAGTTGTTGTTGGTTTTCCAGCCCATTGTATTCCATAATCCCTTGCTGTGAAAATACTTAGAATGTGGTGCGGGTGTAGTGTTGAGTTGCTATTCATCTCTAATGGGTTTGACAGGCCTGTTCTGTAGCAGTGCCTTGGAGCAAAGTTTGCTCTGTGTGAGCAGAGCTATTTCTCAGTGTGTGCAGAGTGCTAAAAAGTGTGTGTGTGTGTGTGTGTGTGTGTGTGTGTGGGGTAGGCGGAGGTGGACAAGAACATCGAGCTGCTGAAGAGGAAGGACGAGGAGCTGAGCGCCGCCCTTGAGAAGATGGAGAACCAATCGGAGAACAACGACATCGATGACGTCATCGTTCCCACGGCACCCCTCTACAAACAGATCCTCAACCTGTACGCCGAGGAGAACGCCATCGAGGACACCATCTTCTACCTGGGGGAGGCGCTGCGGAGGGGCGTCATCGATCTGGAGGTCTTCCTCAAGGTGAGTCCCGCTATCTCCACACCTGCATCCCTTTTTCCCCTCTTCTCCTTTGCCTCATCCCCTATTCCCCCGTCTCATACTTCCAACTCACTCCCCTGTTCTCCACCCTTTCCCCATCCCTTGATTCTCCCTCTTCATCTCTTCTTTCATGCTCTTTCTATTGGTGCATATTTTTCTGACTTAAATGTTTAATTATTAAAATTTTCCCTTAATTCCATATTCTGCCTGATTTATAAATGGGGTATGTCTATAATATCATCAAAAGCTTAAAATTGTCAAGTTAAATCTGAGTATTTTTGTTGTTAACCAGAAGTACTAGTACTGTGTTTGAGGGGGAATGGGTATGCTTGATTTTAGATCTTTAGTCCTGCTTGTCTGTCTTGAATGAACCCAGCAGTAACAGTAAGCCTTGCACAGTTTCTCACAGTGCTTACTGATTTATAGGCCCGAAATGCTTGCCGTGGCCTAGCAAAACCCCATCCCCGGGTTTCGCTGAGGCCACCGGAGGTGGCCATCAAGCTGCAGAGCGTCTTATTTCATGCTGTCCCTCTCTGACATTATGCGTGTCTCTCACCCTCCCCCAGCACGTCCGCCTCCTGTCCCGTAAGCAGTTTCAGCTGCGGGCGCTGATGCAAAAGGCCAGGAAGACCGCCGGCCTCAGTGACCTCTACTGACCTCCCTTCCCATAATGCACCTGTCGGAGTTCCTTCACTCTGTGGTGCGGATTTTTTTTGTTTTGTTTTTTTATTCTTGCCCACCCTTCCTGAATTCCTGTCCCCCCTTGGCCCCGCCCTCTCCAGTGAGTCACAATAGAGGGCGTGTCGTTCCACTCCATTACTCTGAGCTGATTGGTGGCAGATGTTCCGATTGCCTCAGTACTCCAAAGGAGAACACGTGACAGCAACCAAAACAATGTGGACTTCAAAGAAAATGGGAACATGGTCAAAATGTAAAATAGAACGACAGCAGTGAAAATGAGTAATGTAGTCTACACATGAGAGTTGTCTAGTAATTCGTGAGGAGTAAGCATTATTAGTGAGTCTGGTTCTCTTGCTCTCTGATTAGGCCCTAGCTGAACGGTCAAAGATACGAGCCGGATGTCGAAATGTGAACACTAACCCCGTCTGAGGGGAAGGAACTGTAGAGCGCCGGCGAGACATAGTGTAGGTGTGAATCAAACTGTTCTGTTTCCTCTTAAGGAGAGGAAGGTACCCAATGGAGCTCCAAAAGTAGATTTGTTTTCTGTTTTAATTTCAGTAGTAGGTGTAATGTTGGCATCGCTTTCCTCACCTCTTAATGTCTCTTGGTAAGAAAAGAGTAGTATAAAATAATTGCTGATTCGGCACCATTCAACCAGCTCGACGCCGTACCGATATTGTACTGAATTTCGCTGTTGCTAAGCAACGGGTCCATGAGCATCGGCCATGTAGTATTACAGTATGCGCATGGGCGCTCAGGAATGGAGCTGGGTCAATGGTACACATGACATTCATTCACTGGGAACTTGCTCTTTGGAAAGGGTGGCCTTAACTGGCCGCCCTCCGGAACGTCTGGTAGGGAAAGGTTGCCCTCCGATATATAAATAAACCCCCCCCCCCCACAACCTTTCAAACCAGACAGGAGGTGAACTGAACAACGTATACCATTTTCAGCCCCCATTTTAAAAATGAAGGATTAACTACTCTAAACCTGGGATTTGCGATTTATCGACATCACTTCCTGTGTGGTGTTGCGACACCCTCGCGGGACCTCGGCGGTCCGAAGGAAGTGTGTATTTCAGAGTTGAGGGTGCTCGGGTGCATTTCGTGGTAGCGCAGTAGTTTTGCGCACCTTTCTCGAACCTTAACCTCTCCCATCGTTAATCTCCTTGTTTTGGCCCCGTCTCCTGCAGGCCAAAAGCATGGACATGCTGTCTGCCATTCTGCTGCAAGCACGGCTTAGCCACCTCATTCAACAGCACTCCAGTACTCTCTTCTTGTAGATTTTGAAAAGAGTGAAGTAAAGATCTAGGCTAATTATGCAATACGTTGTCACTTTCAGGAAGTGAAAGACTCTGTGTTGCCAAGAAATAAATTCCTGTTGTACTATTCTTGTTTTACCCCAGTAAAGCAGGAGATCAATGTTTTGTAAGTTAAGCCTCTAGTATTGAAAGAAACATAGACAACACTTGCGCAGTGCTATAACTCTTGTGTTTATGACTGCTACCATTTGAGACCCCTGACATGTATACAGTCATGTTTCTGTTTTCTAAAATGTACACCATACAGTGCAAAGTGCTCATGTTCCAAGTCCATGCGGTGAGTTCACGTCCTCAGAACGCTGGCTTTGGTGTTTCCCATGAAATCGCCATTTATTATGTATCGTTCATGTCGAGATATTATTTGCTGTTTTCTCTCTGCTCTTGCTGTTTATCAGAAAAAGGTATGTCAAGTTTATATTCTCTCAGATCTTGCTCTTAAGGGATACTTTTGTTCTATTTAGGATATCGAAGACTAATATCAGACCTGCAGATATTTATCTTACCCCAGTCTAACTTATGTAAAGTGAATAATGTAGTTTTTTTTGCATTTGAACTTTTACTAAATGCACTTTTGATGGATATGTAAAATGGAAATCAGTTTTTTTTTTTGTTTGGGGTTTGTATTTAGAAATAATAATTTCCTCAAGCGATGGAGAGTGCCCCTTGATTGTGTACTCCTTTCAGTTCAAATAAAACTTAAAACTGGAATATTTGCCAGCGTTCTAGACTTTTAGAACACTGTGTCATGTGAAATTCTGGAAAAGAGTTTTGGTTTTTCAAGGTTCCTGCCCTTTTGCTTTGAACTGTCTATACACTATAGATCAACTGAAAGAAGGGAGGAATGATGTGACCTTAGCGTTTGGATGGGGCCAATACTCAGTGGGTGCGTTCCAGTACTTTCTCTCATTTTCTCGTGTCCTCCCCTTGTCACCTACTCCGGAAGAATGTGGAGGAAAGGAGGGGAGGAAATGAGTGGAGGAGACGAGATGAAAATTGGAACAGCTAATCGGATTACCCCTTCATGAAAGTCGATCATGCATATTGATGAAATCATGAAACTCCGACTGATTCCGAGGATACCTAAGCCAATCAAAATATTCAGTGGGATGGTCTTTCAATCTGATTGGTCGTGAGCACAATGATGTCACCCAAAAGTGTGAAAAGACTTACACGGTGGGATACATTGATGTATCCTTCGTTTGGAGAAGAGGAGGAGGTGAAATATTGTTTCCCACCCTTTTGGAACAGTGGAGGGAGGGAGGGAGGGGAGGGAGGGAGGTGAGACGAAATTTGAGAATTGGAACGCACCCATTGCCTTCATTCCACTGCCTCCATGAGCCGGAAATTGATCGTTGTGTCCTCACACGGCTTGGTGTCCCAATATTGCAGGAGACTAGAGAAACTACCTAAATGGCCATTGAGCTATGAAGTGGAAAGTTTTTGCAATGTCCTTTTTTCCATAAAGGTATATGGGTCCATTTTACCCTTAGAGGTTCTAGTGTCACATGACATGTTTAGACCAATCACAGACAAGTATGAGTGTCATAATGCTAAAACCACATATTATGCATATTATTAAAATAGTTACTTCCAGCTCAGTCCATTGAAGAGGGACCTGGAATATGTGTTCGAGCATAGAAAGCTTTACTTTTGGGGGAAAACACAAGCACAGCATGGATGTGTGAATACTTTCAGTCCTGTCACCTGTGAAGTGAATGGAGAGACGAGAGTAAAGGAAGAGACAGAAGGGATTGTTACGATTCTCCTGGAAGTTTATTTGGTGGCAGAGATAATACAGACCGACCAGCCAGCTGCCTGAAAACACAATGGGTCAGCCGCTGCTTCTCCTCCTAACGCTCGCGCAATGCTCAGTATCGCTGCATGTGATTGGTCCATGATGCATCACATGGGTGGGTGCGGGACCAATCAGAAGGGGGGGAGAAAAGCAATGCGACCAGTGTTAAGGTCTCTCACGACGTTACAGTACAACATCGAACATCTGAGCATATGTGCGTGTATGTGTGCATGCGTGTGTGTGTGCGCGCGTTTGGCCGAAGGTCAGGCAGCAGCAATAATGAGTATTCAGGGAGACCTTTGCCATTTCTTCAGGGAGTGCAGAGCGCGAGTGAGTGCAGAACCTCACAGCTTTCTGAGCGGACCTAAAGTGCAGTGCAAGTCACTGCCTGGCAGGGTTTGCTTTAATTACGACCCATGCTCCTACGCTAGCAAAAGCGAACTGGTTATTTTTGAGACGCACAGCTACGCAGCCTAGATTCTCCGCACACTTTCTAAAAATAAATAAGTAAAAATAATTGCCTTGTTCTAAATAAATAAATACAGTTTTAAAAAGTATGCGAAATCTGTCTGTCAGCGGCACCCCGTTTTGATTTTCAATATCAATATATGTTTGTATTGAACAGTACTCGTGGCTAACACCAGCACAGTTTGAGGTCCATGAGGCAGTGAAAGGCTATTTTCAGTGCACTTCAGGTTAGTTTTTAAATGCAGGTTTGGTTTTAGGTTCAAGTTCTTCTATGTGTGTGTTATATTTGAAGTTGTTACACAAAATGTTTCCAGCTTTCCACAGTTATTTGGTCTGTTGTTGGTGAATTGGGTGCCAGTTGTGACATGGAGTCCCTTTGTGAGTGAAGGAGATAGAAAAGTAAAAATACCAGAGCCAGTAGCTCTCACTCGATCAACCTGAAACCTCTGCAAGTCATGTCTGAAATGTTAATATTTTTCGCTACATGGAGGACAGTGAGGAAGACTACATATGTACAAGCACACACACGCACACAAATGTCACAAGGCCCTGTGACATTAAGGTTAATAGCTATGAGGAGAGTCTCGTTCCGCCTTGCGGCGCAGCGGTCAGGTGGCGAGGTGTAACAGTTTTTTGAGGTGTGGGTCAAGCGTAACTGGGAAGTGGGGGTGGGGGTACACATGGATCCACAGGTCGATTTGGGGGATGGTTCCTCCTGGTGTTTGTTCTCTGAGGGGTCTGGATGGGGGTGGGGCTTGGAGGGGGAGGGGCTTGGAGTGGGCGGAGCCTCTCACAGGGTCAGCTCCTTCTGGACACCCCACAGGGTCTCTGCGCTCTTGACCAGCTGTGCCTCCTCCTCGGGCTTCAGGGTCATGTGCACGACATCTGTCAGCCCGCTGTTGCCCAGAACACAGGGCACGCTCAGGAACACCTCGTCCTTCACCCCATGCATACCCTGGGTGGGGGGGAAGAGAGTGTGTCAGAAACTGTGTGTGTGTGTGTGTGTGTGTGTGTGTGTGTGTGTGTGTGTGTGTGTGTGTGTGTGTGTATGTGTGTGTGTGTGTGAGAGAGAGGCAGCACCAGGAACTGTGTGTGTATGCGTGTATCTGAGAGAGCAAGAGAGAGACAACGAATTTGTGTAAGTATGCATGCGTGTATGTGAGACAGAGTCAGTGCAGGTGAGCGGGTGTGTGTGTGAGCCAGGGGGGAAAATACCAAGGTATACATAATCAGAAATCACCTGTAGCAAGATGTACATGGCAAGCACTCACCTGTACCAAGGTGGACACAGGGTGCACCTTCCTCAGGTTCTTCAGGATTGTCTCCACCAGGTCTGCCACAGACAGGCCAATGGCCCAGGATGTGTAGCCCTTCAGCTTAATGACCTCGTAAGCACTGAGTGAAAGCACAAAGGGGAAACACGTAAGGACTCATACCGATATCGTTTTATTATTCTTAAATTTCTATACTTTTGTGCAGTGTGAAAACTGCAAAGATTATAATCTTGTGCAGTTTATGGTCTTGGGTACATGTTGGAACACGGCAGAAATTACGTCATTCATTCTTTTGTTCCTGCCAAATGCCATGTCTGACATTTCGTTTCGGTTGCACTCAGAACAATAACCCCGTATTTGCTCAACACTTCTCTGGTTTCATGTGTCAAATATCTTTGAGCAAAGATAAATTTTATATCTGATTTCAAATCTAGTACTACCACAGAAGTGGCATATCCAGTGAGTTTTCTGTGACCTCTGGGAGACCTTGTTTAGAACAATAAAATGTTATAAAACTGTTGGGTAACATGCCCATCCTAACATTACCTCTCAACCAATATGAAAATATGACTGGAATCTTCGGTGGTGTAATGTTGAACATTTTGTGTTATGTAGGTGACACACCCCAGCCAATAATGCATGTCTGCACATGCATGTGGCTTTGTGTGTGTGTGTGTATGTATATATATATACGAGAGACTCTCACCCGTCGACCACCATTTTGTGGACATGCTTCCAGTCCTCCTTGTCCTTGTCTGTGCCCATTTCGGGGTTGAGCGCCTTAAGGGAAACGCCGGCCACGTTCACGCCGCTCCACACGGGCACTGTGGGGGAGGAGCGATGAGATGACCGCCATTACACCAGGTCATTTTTCAGGCTGACCGATTGACCGATCGCAGGAGCTGAGCTGCTCCAGGGAGACTCCGGCCATGGTCACTGCCACACCACATATTAACTGAGAACAGCATCTCTTGCTGTAATCGCAAAGTACACATACTGCTAATTTAAATGTACTGTTGTTGTTTATTCTAAGATTTCAGAGTCTTTTTCACGGGGTGATTGGTCTGGGTGTGAACCTGACACTACACAGCAAAGACAGTTGACATTCAAGCTGACCAATCATTAGGGTGTGTTTTTTCCCCCACTTCACTCTCAGCTTTGAGTACTTTTAGCAGACTTGGTTATGTTGATCAGTTTCAGGAAGATGCATATTACAGTTAATAAAAATATTGTCACATGGGAATCCATGAACCAATCAGATGTAAGCTCTAAGTCTAGTGTATGCCTTTTGACTGTGAATGCATCTACAGCAGTGCGACAGTACTGACTTGATTTTCTGTCTGCCAGTTGTGTATGTAAGTTACAGTTGCGTAAGTGCTCCGCCTCCCTCTAGCGTGTCAAGTTGATGGAAAGATGAACTGTACTGAACTATGCTGCGTAGCTGATTGTGTGTAAAACCGTCACCGGCTGAGTGCAAAGGATAGTGGAGGAATGCACACAGCTAAGGGGGAAGTGTTCAGGCATGTCAGAAGAAACATGACTGGAAAGCAGAGAAGGGAGGGGATGGGTGGGCGGAAGAAAAATGATGACTGAAAGACAAGCTGCCTGTCAGATTATGTGGACTCCACACTGAAGCATCATGACAGGCAGGCAGAGAGAGACTCCTCACTGTTATTCTCACACACATATCAGCATACACCATGAACGCCATCACTGCACTAAGACAGACTCACTGATGGGTGTCCATGTCATGCCTGACTGACAGATGGACACTGGACACCCTCGACATAGTCCCCAAGATTGATCGACAGACAGACAGACAGACTCACTGCTGGAGTCGCTGTGCTCAGACAGACAGACAGACAGACAGACTCACCACTGGAGTCGCCGTGCTCAGACAGACAGACAGACAGACAGACTCACCGCTGGAGTCGCCGTGCTCAGACAGACAGACAGACAGACTCACCGCTGGAGTCGCCGTGCTCCCCGACGATCCAGCCGTGACAGCTGGATGGGTGGATGTGCAGCTTCTCCCCCATCAGGAAGCGGAAGCGGGCGGAGTCCAGGTTGGTGCCGCTGCCGATGACGCGGTGCCTGGGGAAACCGCTCAGCTTCCAGGCCACATAGGTCAGGATGTCCACTGAGCACCATTAACAACAACAATCATATTATTAATAATAATATTAACAATAATATTATCACCAAATAAAAAAACAACATCAAAAACATCAACCTCAAAGGACTGTACCACAGAGCTGGCTTATGAAGTTAACTGAAGTCATAGACTTCATAGAGCACTTTTCATACAAAGCAACATGAAGCCCAAAGTGCTTCACAGTAGAATATGAAAATTTCAATGTCTTAAAAACAAGACAAAAATAAAAGAACTATAATCAAAACTCATTATAACAAGGTTTATACCGACAACAACAACAAAAGGGGGCTGAATCAAAGACAGTTAAATAAGTGAGGTGTAGAGGGCTGAGTGGGTAGGAGCAAAGGGGTGGGGGGGTATGGGGGGGGAGGGTATGTGGAGTTTATTACACGTTCATCTGAGAAGGTCACCAGATCTCGCTGGCCATGGAAAGGCCTGGGGTTGTGGGGAAGCACCGTAATGATTCCCTGCCCTTTTTTTTGACACCGCATTCTAGCCGCGGTTCGCTTTCTCCACTTGGAATGTGAGATCAGGAACGCTACACGACATACAGTAGCTCTCTCCCTATCAGTGCCTCTACTTTTGGGACCCTACAGTCGGGGAGGTCAGGTGGGAGGAGGACGGAGCGAGGTGATGCAACAACGCACACTGTGTTACGGCCGACTCCCCTCTTGACTCATTTTTTAAGCTACTATTTCACATCCTGTTTGTTCATGGTGTTGCAAAAAAAAAAATTGGCTGTCAAATTTATATTTATTACTCCCTCCTAAAACAATTTTCTGTGTGCTGTGTGCAGGTTCTTGCATGTGTTACGGACGCGACATAGCCATCCTGCAAATGAGGGCACATTAGTTTTCCATTCGGTTACATAAACTATTACATGACACACTCTCCAGTTCCTTGGGGTATTTTTTTCAAGAGAACCAGGAGTTAAATAACCTGGTGATCAGCCCCCCTTCATTGAAAAGGCTTCGTTGGCAAGGCAACCATGGTAGTATCGCCATAGCAGCATACATGCAGTAACATTGAGACATACCGTATCACTCTCTCTCTGTATTTCTCTCCCTCCCTCTCTGCAGTTGTCATACTGTATGCGTTGGGAAGGAGACAGGGTCAGTCAGTGGGCAGTGAGAGGGTGCTCTCCTGAGACAGGGTCAGTCAGTGTGCAGTGAGAGGGTGCTCTCCTGAGACAGGGTCAGTCAGTGTGCAGTGAGAGGGTGCTCTCCTGAGACAGGGTCAGTCAGTGTGCAGTGAGAGGGTGCTCTCTTGGCTCACCGGGGTTGGAGACCACCAGGATGATGCAATGGGGGCTGTACTTGACAATATTGGGGATGATGAACTTAAAGATGTTGACGTTGCGCTGCACCAGGTTCAGACGGCTCTCCCCTTCCTGCTGGCGAGCTCCGGCTGTCACCACCACCACCTTGGAGTGCGCTGTCACGCTGTAGTCTGAGAGAGGGAGACAGCGGAGACACCCCGACTTCAGCCTCACAAAGGGGGTCCCCTTCCAGCCCACGAAAGCACAGAGCATCTCCTGAAGAACCTCACATTCCCGCTTCTTATATTTACCCAGAATGCCTGTAGCTAAAAATCTCGGCACCATAATTTGACAATTAATATGTCAATCTGTATACCATTCAACATAAACAAATGTAGGCCGTTTGTCAAAATGACAAAAGTGTCCAAGAAAGAACTGATAAATTTAGCTAGACGTTCCATACGCCAAACTGGCCACTGTTCAGGCAATTGTGTGCGTTGTGCACACATCAGTCGCCGTTTCTCTTTATGTTGTCAGGCTCTTAGTGAAGACAAGTGAGGGTATATGCAGGTATGCTCCATGCCTGCCCACTTGCTAACAACCACGCCCACTAAATAAACCCCGCCCCCTGTCACATGCCCCACCCCTTCCTGTCTGACCCCGCCCCCTCCTCACCCTTGTCGGCCACGATCTTGGGCGTGCGTAGGAAGAGCCCCCCGTGCTGCAGGTCCATGGCCTCGCCCTTCAGCTTGTCCTCCATCACGTCCACCAGCGCCACCTCGTCCGCCAGCTCCTGCTCGCCACGCGGCACGGGGGGAAAACCACAGGAGTGAGACCGGAAGCACGACCAAGGCAACCGCCAACTCCTTCTATCATAGTCTTTCAGTCATACCAAATGGCTTGGAGGACCACATACAATACTGATTGGTAATGAAGATAACACAATTCAGCACGTTTTTTTTTTCATTCCTTGATTACCATATAAAAAAACTAATTTCATAGTATGTTGAGAACTTTAAGACCAAGATCAAGAGCCCTTCAGCCTAGGATACTTGGAAAATTACTTTGGGGGAGGGGGTTCTTTGGTGTTTTTTTGGGTTGGAGAGAAGAACTAAAACGCTAATGAAAACGGTTAATGAAAACAGCTCTACTTTGTTCACGCCTGAGTGTCTTTCCTCCGTTCCCCCTCTTCCCCTTTTCAGAGAAAGACGATAGCCTCCTTGTCCCGTTCATGGCTGTCTGACTCCATTGGGACTCAGGTGATGGAACAAAGCAGACCCTTCCCACAATGCACCTGGCCTGCCCCTTGCTTCAGTAATCTAAGTATGGCCAGCCTGTTATCCCTTCACACCCTTATGCCTCCCTTAAATCACCCACATTCATGTTCACACACATTTTAACGGAGGTATTTTCCCCTTTGCTGAGTCTCCCATCCTAAGCTGGGCAAATGGTCCAGGAATATATTTATATTTAAAAATGACCTAGTGATACCAAAATGCATTGTTCATATATACTGCCTTCATGAAATACATAATACATTGCAATGTTTTTAAATACACTGCAATTTCTGAAAACCTCACTTATTCATGTATGTCTAATGTAAATGATATATTAACTACTGCCACTGTTCATTTATTCATTCAAATTAATGATCTTAACTGGTTTCTTGGATGTGAATTGGCGTTTCAGTGTGAAAACAGATATCAGTGCACACACGGAGGTCTTTCAGGATTGGAAAAAAAGGCAACTATTATAGGGGCTGCCGCGCCCATATTAACCCCACCCCTTTTTCTCACCTTAATGAGGACGCTGACGGCTGAGGCCATGCCCACCATGCCGACGCCCACCACCGTCACCTTGTTCCTGGAGCCCACTGGCTCCTCCTTCATCACATGGGTGATCAGCTTCTCCTTAGTCGATGACATTGCCACAGACTGCAGGAGGAGAGTGGGAGGGGGAGAGAGAGAGAGAGAGAGAGAGAGAGAGAGGTCAGGTAATTTGTCTGGAATAAATGCAGGCACTGTGTGTGTTTCTGTGGCAAAGTCTCCCCACCTCCCTCCATGTCAAAGGACACCCAGAGCTTTATCAGTAAACTCTAACATCATTTTGCCCCTTGTTTCCTTTACATAAACTGTTACAGGATGGACAGGTAACAGCGATATAGCAGAAACCTCATCTGAGCTTCTGAGCATCTGAGTTGGGCTCAGCCACATGTCTGCTACACATGTATCTGCTCTTGTTTCATTATATGAAGCAGAGGTTTATGTGATGGGTTTCTCTCTTGCATCACCTCTATTTTTACCATATATTTTTTTAAGAATTGCAGCTCTACGTGTTATGTCACCAAATAAGATGAAACAACAAAATTCTCTCTCTTTACTTGCTGCATTAAAAATTAAGAAAAAAAAAAACAATAAATTTGCATCCTCTTTAACACAAGCAGGGCAGCAGCTGTGCTGTGCGAATCACAGGCCGCTGCCAGGAGCTACAGACCGGAAAGGAACCCTGGATCACCAAGGCAACATGCACCCACTCTGCCTCTGGTGATTGCCGTGCGCTGAGCACTATTATGGGATGGTGCTATTTTTAACTCCCTGTTCTGAGGAGTGGTCAGCAGAGAAGACTAAGTCTTGATGCTATTTACATCAGTGCAGAAAACCCCCTCAAATGGTGGTGTAGACCGGAGCATTTCATAGTCACGACAGATAGATTTCCTAACATATTGTAAACGTGCCCTTAATGAACTCAGAGGCCACTTAAAACAGCCTCCCTTGGAGACTAAATAAACACCTGCCAAGGCCTATAACCAACGATGCCTAGAAACAGACTGTTTGCCGACTACCCGTACCCACCTCATTCAGGGGAGATTACTTCCTGTTTATATTGTGGATGGCGGGTCATGGGGTTATGGGACATAGCACGTGATGGGCGTGCTTAGATGCAGAGATTTCAGCTCTTCAGCATATTCCCCACGGCACCAGGCTGGGCCTGAGCTATCCCAGCATGCACTGTTGCATGTGTTATATAACCATAGAACTGCCGCTGTTGAGTGATGACTTCTACAGCCTAGCACAGGAACACTGCCCCCCTCCCCTCTTCATCCCCCTCCCCTTCCCCTATCCAAACCTTACACCCCCACCAAAAAATTATCACAGCCTTTTCCAACAAATACATTCAAATAAAGAAAGAATAAATGATAGCACTTAATGACATCACATCATACATAATAGCACAGGTTAAATCTATAGTAATTTCCCATTCCTCTCTTCCAGAAGACTACTACAAATCTTCTCAATGTCCTTTTTAAATTTATTATCTTATTTTTAGCTTTTTGGAGTAGGGTTAATGCATAAATGTCACACATTAAGAGCAAACAATTCCCACAGGATTACTGTAAGGGCGGATAGCTGTCATATACCTAGAAAGTGTGACTCTGGGAACAGGCCAATGGTACAAGGCTGCTACCTGAGAAAGTGATTCGGTTTTAAATCCCCTCAAAGCGGAGCTGACTGGAATCTGAACTACATTCATTGTGGGTTGTTGTTCCTTTTTTAAAACATGGATAGGTCTTCACTTCAGAATGTAATGGTTATATATGAAGCTGATTGTTGTACCAAGGGTGAATGGAAATATGACCTGGTTTTCCAATAGTAAAATGTTTTCAAACCACATGTGTAGTCTATGCAATAACTGTGGGTGAGCAGAATAATGACTAGTCTGCATGTAAACTAACGAAACTCAGCCCGACAAAGTTTGGAGATTAATTTGTTATTGGCGGAAACAATGAGAGGACATACAGGATGAAAAACACAGCGTAATTATTTAATCTTTTTTTTTCTGAAGTTCGCCCTTTAATTCTTTGGAACGAAGCATGAAATCTCGCTGGCCACCTTGCGGCACAGAGCCTGTGTAACGTCACTGCGGTGTTAGAGAAACACTGACGTCATCGCAGTCACACCAGGCAGCCGAGCTTACAGCTGTCCGCACGCGCCAGTGACCAAGGCCCCTCATTATTTTAATTAGACTCAGTGCTCATTTTCCTGTGCTGTAAAAGGCTGAGATGCATGGAACCCATTTATTTAAAAATGAAAAATACCAAAGCTTTCTCATTTTCACCAGATCAGTCTGTTTAGATTTCAGTTTTATTTGACAAAGTACTCTGGGATCAAAGTGAAGATCTGTATTTTTCACTGCTGTAGTTGGTTAGTAGGATACATTTTCGCTGGTTGTGCCAAAATACAGTGAAGTAAAATCCCAACACAATCTGAATTTAAATCCTCACAACAGGTTATAGGTTGCGGATTAATTATTCTATTTTCTTCATTCAGTGAGAACATCTCTACTGCGTGCATTAAGTAAAAGTAAACTATGTTACTACAAATCAAATAGAAATGCCAAATCAACAGTTGTTTTACAAGGATGCGTGACCATTAACCAGGACAGACATTTAAATAATTCAAGTTTAAGGGATTACAAAAGTAAAGGGTTATAATTAAAACTTCAAAAGTAAAATGAATGTATTAAATGCTCATAAAACATTAACGTGTGATTCAACACTCGATTATCAAACCTTTAGGCTATGAAGAGTAAAGAACGTCAAGTACCAGAATGCACCTCGTTTCAAGCAACTAGTCATTCAACGAGTTTATTCCAGTCTCCCACAAAAAAAAGAAAAAAGCATTTGAAGACAGTTTCTGTAGGCATATGATTCTGCCAGGTAAATTATTCAACTGATGACTGTGGCGCACACTAAGCGTTTGGTATAATATGTTGTTCGGTATAATATAGGTTAACCGTGTCTGTAAACAGTGTCTGTCAGTTTCAGAATGTAAAAAAGAGTATTTAAAACGCAACCTAAATGAGCATAACATTGGTAGAAAGACAATTGTGTTCGAGGGGCGGAGCAGCTACAGACAGTGTTACGTAACATAACCATAACATGTCCCTTCACTCTGCATCACCCTTCCAATCGTGTAAAATAGCCCGATGCAATCCACAAAAAGAGTTACAACCAAAATAGGAACTGTACAGACCCAAAATTCACTGCTTTATCACCTCGCCAAACTACAGTGCTCTGAGCGCATTCGTGTGCGTAAAGCGAAAACAGTCCATTGATAATGTGCCAGGAGCTAACACCGAAAAGCAGAAATAAGGCTTTTCTGTTGGGTGCAGCACGCGGTCGTGGGCATTGCCTAAAACTGAAAATTATAGGAGGGACCACGCTCTACAGTTCCCTACAGTCGGACCCATATGCCCTGCCCTCAGCATCACGTAGGCGTGTGCATCACTAGACAGGGTGATATCCTCGCGCTGTGAAATTTAATACACACACACACACAAAAAAACTACAGCTAACTTCCACGGTGGATATTGAAATAACACTCAATACTATTTTTCTGGTGAACCTGCTGTTCAGGTGCCACTTTTTTCATCGGGTGTATGCTGTGGGCTACCACCATTCCCGCTGGAGGAAAATATATTTATGTCACGTGCGTCATGTTATTGTGGTGCTCCTCACCTTTTAATTTTCCGTGAAAGTAGAAAAATACGCTGAAGCTTTTGGTTGGAATGTCTTCGATTCGGCTCTCCCTCTTCCGGTCGCTAGGTGTTCGTAGCTCTGCAGCAGTGGCGATGGAGGCGGACCTGCCCGCTATTTAAAGAGCCGCACTCGTCCGCCGAAGCTGCGCGATTTGTCAGTAAGTCTATCCGGGCGTGGCCTCGCGTCTCGTGCTCAATGTCACGTCCAAAGGAGGCGTTCAGTCGCGAGAAACGGGAAGCAGCAAGTGCTCCGTATGACTCGAGCTTAATTTCACCACTGGAAATAACAATTTAGTTCATTTTGATATCAGTATTTTACCTGTGTCTTGAAAAAGTAGCCCAACAAACATATTGAATAATAAAGAAAATATATAAACTAAATCAAAAAAAAGTTTCAGCAGCTATTTAAGTATTCCTAAATCAATTTGCAAACAACGTTCACCACAACAAAATTAATTTACTGTCGTATGAAAAGTTTCACCGTCATAAAATGCACAGACCTGAGACATTAATGAATAGTACACGTCGAATAAGACGTGGGCACAGATACGTTCTGTAGACTGTAGCACATGAGAGCTAACTGGCATTCAGCCACACAGTGAATGAATGGGCACGGTTCCCTGGAAGCAAATCTTCCAGTGGCCATCATGAATTTCAGGGTAAGTTTAGCTCCTCTCTCATTGTATTGAGGAGTCACTGAAGAATAATCTGAGCTTTGCTTAGGTTGAACATGTTTATGCTTTTCATTCAAGTATCATCAAGAAATACAGCTGTTGCCAGAATGCTGCTTTTGTGTTGTGGGGAAACTGGAAGTGTTCCAATTTCACCATAATGAGTGCAGACACAAGTCCTTTTTCATTTCTTTATTTGTTAAAAAAACAAGTGTCAACAAGATCCAAAACAAGATCAACAATACACATGGTAGTTAACACAAAAATTGAAAATGTGCTAAAGTATAGTAATAAGAAGAATGCATGGACGTAAGAAAGGGAAGTAGATACAGAAAGACAAAAGTGGATGAAAGAAAAGTCCAAATGTACTCTTGGCTTAAAATATCGTCAAAACAGCACAGATGTGTAAGGCTCATCTCAAACAGGTAGGCTGCTTTCTATACAGCAGGTGCAATCTAAGAATGATACATAAGGTTTCCTAAATATTTCCACCTTACTTCTTAAGCACAGGTAAATTTCTCCAAGATGTTTCATGCAAAACCTTCACCCACATATCAGTACTGGGGCTTCGTCATAAAAGCATACCTCTTAAGTGTGTCTGTGAACCAGACGCCAGCTGGGGTGCTCTGCCAAAATTACACAAACAACCAGACAAAGTACAGAAAAAAAAAAAAATAAAATAACAGCACAGCTGTTATTTCCCCTCGTGCCATTCATTCATTCATTTATTAATTCATTAATAACAGAGGAGCACAATCACTGTGAACACATTATAGCTCTGGTCTACTTTTCTCTCTCCCATGTACATGAACTTCTTATGAACACAACACCAAGCGTAGGTTGGCATTTCGCCACATGTTACATAGCTTAGTTTTTCGTCAGCTAACAGTGTTTACAGTTACAGTCACGTTAAACATATTAATAACTACATTAAAATACACAAGGCTTCTAATACAAACCTTAAAAATAAGCTGTCTTCATAACTTTCCTGAGCAGATACCCATATTAGGAATGATGCAAGAACATTTGGAGATTGGCATGTTTCCTGTTTTGAGAAATATTGCCTGCCTGTAGTCATTGCTGAAATGGGAAGCACTTCCCAGCATGTTTCATACCAAGCTTTCAAATCCAGTGTCCAGGCACTTGCAGAAGTGACCAACAGTGGGCATTGAGGAGAGTTTGTTGTGAATGAGGCGGTGGGTTTTCTAAAGGAGCAAGTCACGTGTGTTGTGTAACCCCCACACACACACAGAAAGTGATACATAGGAAACTAGCTTAACATGGTGACTTAACGAGTGCCATTCTGCTTCAACATGGTCGCAACGGCTGCGAGTCGCGACCTGCGGTAGCCTTGGAGTTTGTTACGAAACCTGGTCGTTACTGAAACACAGGTGTATAACAGTGCAGTGCAGTCCTGCGTGAAATCGGAGCAAACCGATGATGTCATTCTTCTGATGCGTTCGAAATTTATGCAAACACTGACGCTCTTCCTGTCTTCCCTTTCATTCAGGCTGCACCTACCTGTTGGTTGTGTAATCAGCATTATGTAGGTTAACCTGTTGGAAAATAGATGCTTCTCTTATAGCAGCTGTACTCACGTTATGAATGAGCGTTTCACATAATCAACAAGCTGCAACTTAGACATGCTAACGCGCTACACACAAGTGACTGAAACATAGCCCAATTAGCAACTGGATAGTGGTAACTGTGAGATTAGCTACAAATTAGAATCTTGTCTTCAGCTGTTTCTCCACCTGAACTAAAGAACACGCGATAATGGTTTTTAGTACACCTGAGAATTTAGGCGAGGGGGTGCAACATATTTACTGTCACTCTTCCACTAAAATATTTGATATACGCTCCATAACAGGCTACCGTATTCGCCCGTATTATAGATGTGATAGAACAGCCTAGAACGTTTTGCATGCGTACGCTTTGCCACTTTAAAAGGCTATAACCTACTGTAGAATGCTTTGTCATTCACTAGAGGTGTGGTACCGCCACATGTGCTCTGTACTGAGGGGCATCAGTAAAGCGTTGAAGAAGAGCCGTGGACGTGCATCCTGCACGCAGTATCCTGCACGTATGCCAAACCACCACCCGACATGATTCAGCGCGCGGGCTTGATCACCAGGAAATTTAAACACATTGGAAATTCCACCGCATTTCCGCTACTAAATTCTACCAGTCTACCCATAAGATTAAAATAGCCTGTATGAAATATAATTACTGCTTTGTACAATTGTTACGATTGCTGAAAAAGTAATAATGATCTGCGCGTGAACCTGAAACTGCATTGAGTATAAAACGTACATTGGAGGAAAAGGTAGTATTGCATTAGACAATCTGCAGACGTGGCCAGTGAATAGGGTCTTTTTGCATAATTTCATTATTAATTTCAATATTTATCACATATTGTATTTAGTCGAGTCATTCTAGAAAATACAATACTATATCTTAGCCACGTGACGTAGGCCTACCCTAAACAACATCCATAGCAACCACCAAGTTTACAATCGCGGGAAAGTAAGCTAAAATAACGAGAGCGGCAGAACTAATACGTGATACATGTTGCTGGAGCCATAGCAAGCACCCTTAGACTTAATGTATTAAGAATACTTTATGTGAACACATAAATAAAAGGTATCAATGCCGAATTCTGAATCGTTGACACAGGCATTGCTTGTGAAGTGCGAAAATAGTCTATTTGAACTGTTCGCTCGGAATTGTTGCACAGAGTTCCAGGCCCTGTTACGACCAGCACCATGAACCTTACTAACACAAGATAATGTCCGGCTTAAGGCCTATTTTCGTTCTTAAATGGGTTTGTCACGGGAATGCCGATCACTGGAAGACCACGTACACCAGTCTGGCCCTCTTAAATTACCCCTTTCCCGTGTCAGCTAGGTTTAATGAATCGCTCAGTTTGTGGAGCAACAACGAGCTGTCAATCTTAGCCTTACTGCGTTCAAGGGAAAATGCACCACAATTATTTTTTCAGATTGGTGTGTCACTGATAGCGCATGCTAGCTCCGTCTGTTTTTATTTTTGATGTCGTATCACTAATATCAATCTCTGTTGGAGACTGAGTTTTTTTTTTTTTGCATAAATTATAAGGTAATTACATGGATAATGAGGAAGGGGATTAGTTAATCCTACATTATGGTAACTTCATTTCTTGTACAATGATGTAAACAAAAGCTCTGTCTTGTTGTCCTAATTGAACGGGATTAGTGCCTAATCTCCGGTTTTGATTCAGTAACGCTTTGCTGCACATGTAAATTAGTTTTGCTCTTGGCAAAGGATGATTTTGAGCTACCTCATCTGAGGGCAACAGGCTTTCACAAACAACAGTGCCATGGTCTGTTCACAACACAATCCAACGCTGTAGATTGCGCTGATTATCTAGTTTAAGGGCACATCTTTAGCCCTAAAAAGTTGAGTGATGCTCCCTTCATTTTGAACCACCAGTCCAATCTGTGCATAAGAAGAAGGGAACCCTGGACACAGGCGACGTTTTTGCCTTTTTCTCCATTTGAATCCTCATCTGCGAAAACGTATTCACTATTAATTAAGCTTAATACATGCAGGTGATCATGTCCTGGAGTTGATGGAAGAGTTTCACCACTCAGACTCTGAATATTCAGAATTTGGGCCAAAGCAGACTTAGCCCAGTTTGCCTACATCTTGAACCCCAATTTCTGGAGTTGAATGGCCATGCCAGTTTGCACCTTTCTCTTGTTAAACTGCTGAAGCTGAGCAGGTGTGGGTTTAGTCTGTATGTACTTGGATAGGACACTGCCTGGGGAAACCAAGATGCTGCTAAAAAAGGTTTTCATAGGCCAGTAGGGGGCACTCTTCCCTCTGGACCAAATAAATGATGCAATGTCCCAGAGGTGGGGATACTGTGCTGTGGGAGGTACTGGCTCTCTACATCTGGTACTGGCTCTCTACATCTGTTCATCTCTGAAATTCTGGTTGGCTACACAACTCCCTTGCATTTTCAACCACTGGTTGCCACTGTAAATGAGAACTGAGATCACAGTTAATCCACTTTGATGAATAAAATGTTTAAAAACACAACTTTTCCACATTTTAGGAGGACAGACGGGAAACATACCATTGTGAGATGCGTGCAAAGAGAACCTCTGCGCAGCGGTTTTGTTTCAGGCAGACACTGTACACTGTGAATGAGCTGAGGTAGTGATGTCATCTCTAGAGGAAGTCCTTGGGACATTAGTGCGTGTGTGTGTGTGTGTGTGTGTGTGCACCAGTGCAAGTGTGTGTGTTTGTGTCCGTTTGGGTGGGAGTGATGCATGCTGGGAATAGCTGCAGCCTCAGGGGAGGTGCTCTGTTTAACGATGAAATGCATTAGTCGGCAGTTCACAGCAGCAGATAAAGGTCTGGTCACATGACCCTGGGCCCTCTCCCTCTGAAGGAGATGGTTGGTCGAAACGGACGTCACTCGCCATGGCTGTATAAACCACCTCAGTGCAGCCAATGAGCTGAATTCATTAAAAAGGAGACACTAGTTTCTTTCTTTTTTATAATCTTTAATAAATATTTTTGTTTAGTTCCTTGACATTAATTGACAGAATGACAGAATGGAAGAAAGAGCATAGTCACAGTCTTCCTCCATGAAAGATGTAAAAAGTTCAACTGGCATGTGTAAAAATGGGGCAAAAAAACCCAACAATGCAAAAGAAGGAGCGGTCTGGTGCCAGTTACACACCATAATTAAATAATTTTCATATCAATATAAATGTTTCTGGCTTTCCTTGTCAGAATATAGCTATGATGAAACAAACAGTACATCAGTGGATTCTTACATATTACATTTATTTTTGCCATAATTAAATGTGTCACTTGTTTTACATTGTACTATTTAAAAATGAAAATCAATGTTACATATTCTAAATTGCCTCCAATCAGCCTTGCAAAGACAATCAATAATTAAGCAAGCAAGAAGCAATTCTAATTTGACATCACTGCTGAGGCGTTACGGCATTGTTAAGGCGCCACTTTCTTATTATTTATACGGCAACAGTGCCATCTAGTGTATAAATTACCACATTGCATTAATAACAAGATCATGAATTGATACTCGACACATTAGTAGGCTACGTTGACATTTTTTCCCCAAATAGTAAATCTGTATACAAATACAGCATCACATTACACCGTGTTTATAAGGAGAATGGCGGAAATTGACCGTGAAAGAAATTAAAATCTATATTTATGTCTATGCTTGCATTATTCAAATTTTGACATTCATCATAAAAGAAAAAGGCAAAAAATTATGGAAAAACCCGTAACACTGTACATGATGAAATCCACTATCCAGTGACATTTAGATGAAAATTCAATTAAACTCTTCACATACATCAATGCACTAAGAAGACTGTAATTACAATACCGCGCAGTCAACGCATTTTGGCGAAGTATTGAACTTTTACCGGTAGAGGGCGACATTATAAAGGATACAAGAAAACAGCAGTCACCCGCCTCAAGGACCCTTTTCGTTTTATGTTATTTCTTCCATGTTTCAATTATGTTGGACATTGATTTCACTGTTTGTGTCTTTTCTCTGGCGAAGTTGAAATGTAATGTTTATGCCCGATTACAGGTTTTAATTAACGGCATGTAAATTATGTATGAAGCGGGGCAAGCATGAAAGGGTGCGCTGAATGGCTCGTGCCTCTTCAGAACGGTATTGTTTTCAAAGATAATTTTCTAATTACTCAAGCCATTCATGTCGGACGGAGAAATAAAAATCGACCTTTTCCTGCATTCTTTTGCCAGAAATACAGTAAAATTATAAATATTCATTAAAATGTGGACATGCATCTGCAGCTGTTTGAAGCATAATCCTCTTATGAAAATTTCACTATTGGCAGTCTTCCTCCATTGGAGCCAAATTACAAAGAGCTAGTGTAACTGATGGCTTCTTGCTGGGCTTCCCCTTGTTAAGACAAAGCAAAGCGCCGAAAAACTCTGCTCCTTACAAACCGCTATCACCCACGAACATGACCGGTAATTGTGATAATCAATTTGCGATGACAGGGTATAGCTAAATAAAAACACGGGCCACCGCCTTATCTTTCCGGGTTGGTTCTACGGCTGCTGTTCACGCTGACTAATGTGCTGGCTGTCTGAATTAGCGCACGTGAACTGCACCTCCACTGTGCTCAGCCATCGATCATTTGTTGTTGGTTGCTTAAACAGTAGTACGCAAACTATCCATGCAAGGTTGACCAACATGCGCAGTCTCCACTGGGATTAATAAACCGGACCTAAGGCAGGTAGAGGTATTGATGTATTGGAGCCAAACTGAGTAAATTTGCCAATAGAACAAATGCAGGAAACACAGACCCAGTTTGGCACCAATGTGTAGAATAGTGAGGGTTGGAATGAAGTGCCATGAACCTCCATTAGGGTGGAGCAACGCTCAGCTGTCAGTCATTTATTTGTGTAGACCAATCAAAAATGTTTCTCTCTCCACATGCAACGCAGTCATTGGTCCAAATCACTGAGTTACTGATGTATGTAGTAACTCCTTCCATTTTTGGTTCCTCTCTCCCCCATCCCTGGGGTGGGTACGACTCAGTCTGTCCAAATCCTGCAAATGCATTTTGAAAACCCTTGTGCTCGGTTATTCCTGCTCGCTCTTTCTTTAGCCGATGGAGGAAGTACACAACTACCGTATGACAGGCGTACAAATCCAATCAACCGTTCCAGATTCCAGAAAGAAAAAGTATTTTATAAAAAATTTTAAATATACCCAATAAATACACTGAACTCAGGGATGAGTTCAGTACACAAGTACTAGAAGTTGTGCATAAGTGTTGATGGGGAATTAAGTCAACATTTAATATGGACTTATTTAATATGGCGCACTGCATAGAGTCAACCTCTGGACTTCATTTCCCATCAGCCCCCTGTGTGATGTGTCCCATTGCTCCCAGGCCATGCTGTGGTAACCAATGTGCACCCACCCCATTCGCTGCACTTCAGTTTCACTCTAAATAAATCCCAGGACACAGGAGCAGTCAAGTGTTTGTTTTTAAAATTAAGCCATATAATTTCTCAATACTCACTAACATCAAAGGGGGGGAAAGGTTAAAAAAACAGGGCACCCTCAAACTGTTACGCACATGCTGGGGACTTTGATTAATGCGACTGCCTGCAGGGCAGTGGGCCCAGCTGTCTGCATTGGCACCCCTTTTCAGGCAGGCAGGTAGGCGGTCGGTCTGCGCAGACATGCGTAGCTGGTGTCCGTCTGGGGGATGAGGTGCAGCAGACTGTGACGCAGCTTGATGACATGCAGCTGGGAAGGTGGGGGGATGGGGGGTGGGGGAGGGCTCCAGGACAGCTGCTCTCCGGAGCCGTTCGCTCGTCTTGTGTCGCATATGAATGTGTGAACATACCCTTCCTGTTGCTGTTTGTGTTCACTTTGGTTATTATACCGGCCTATCAGTGTAATTGAGACAAATGCAAAAACATCAAAGGAAGTCTGGAAGCGCACAGGTAGCTGAGGTTGACAAGCGAAAACTACTTGTTATCTGCTTCATCTGTTACTCTACTCTGTCTTTAGACCACACCGAATAAGACAACACTTAGATTGCTGTGTACTGTTCCGGCCATCACGTTATACAATGTATATATTGATGTTCTTGGAAAAAAGTATAGGAAATACTAAATCTGTGAAAATTAAATTGGTGCCTGGTATGAAAATGAAACATTATGAGGAAATATCGAAGACACTTGACCTATTCAGGCTTAGCAAAAGAGGAAAAGGAGACTAAGGGGGGAATTTAATTGAGGTATGTGAATTCATGAAACGGTTTAACAAGGTGAAGTGCAAAATATGGTATACTCTGTAGATTGTAGACAAATGAGGAGACTAGTTTGGCTGAAAGGCTTGTTCCCATTATTATGTATTGTTATGTTCTTATGTTCTCATCTCTGAGAGTGTCTATGTCTGCGCAGAAGCACAGAGCTCTGTGTGAAGTTTCCCTTCCTCTCATCAAGCAGGCTGGCTGCCAATTTGCCATTATTGCGTAGAGCTTTGGGACCAGAGCCCTCCGCTGCTCTTTATTGGGTTAAAAACAAATCATCACCGCACCAGGTCATACAAAAAGATGGACGCCTCATTCAAAAATAGAACTGTGTTGATGATGATGGGGAGTGTGACAGAAACACATCGATCACCTGGACAGACACGGACGGTGACCGCCAAATGCTGGCCGAACACGCCTCCAACCGTCACCCCGTCCCACCTGGGAACTGCGCTTTGAAATAACGAAATGCGATTCTTTTTATCCAGCTACAAACACACACACACACACACACACACACACGTGTGCGGTCTGTGCTCTGTCTTCCCCGTCTTCATAACGTGATAACGCTCGGGGCCTGTTTTCCCTCACCGGTATAGCCTTGATTAAGCAATTACTGTCCAACGAGGAGATACGGAGTTATTTAGAGTCCTGCTTGGCCGTGACCGGGGCCCAGGGATGCTGAACGACCGTCTCTCCTGACGTTATCCGCTCCGACAGACCGTGCGGAGAATCCAGGCTTTCTGCTCCTGATTCCCTCAGTCAGGCTCATTATTTTAATCAGAGGTGAAATCAGCGATTTCCCACCCTTTAATCAGGTGGTAACGCAGCCGCCGACATCACCGGCAGGAGGACTATAACCTCAGCCCTTCGGGGGGCTTTTAGTCCATCGTTAGCTCTTTAGGAGCGAGACAAGACAGAGCGGCGTTTTCGCATCCACACTCAATCAACTGAAAGTAATATATATACAGAAATGAAAGTTATATGTATATGTAAATTGATTATTAAATCACACTACTATTTGTTAAATTTTGTCATTTACATCTTAACTGATATGTGCATGTTATGATATATGCATGTAAGTAAATTTACAGATATGTTTTTTTGCTGTTGTATAGTTTAAGGATGTGGACAGGATGACTAAATAACTATATTCAAAAATTAAGGTTTTCAAAACCATCTTTGAAAAATACTCTTAACATTTATGTCAGTCCCCGTTTGGTTAATCGTGCTTGAGCTTTCTGCGTTTAGATTTTTTTCAGTCTGGATCTCCGGATCTCTTCTGGTTTTCCTCCTGCCGTGGCACTAAAATAATGACCACCGCCCAATTCCCGCCAAGAAGTAAGCGCAGAAAAACAGATAAAAGCAAACAGAGCGTGTCCTTCAGCCCGGGGCGATGGAGGCAGAGCCCAGACTGGCTCCCACAGCATCTGTGTGGGCTTGCCCACACCCTCGGCCAGGAGGCCCTGCTATTTTTTTTACCTCGGCTGCGGTGGTTTTTTCCAGGTCACCCGCAGGGGCTGGTTTTCCGGGGAGATGGCTGCCTGCTGGGAGGCTTCTTAAGCCCCAGACCTTGGGCCCAGCTTCCCCCACTGCTCTGGTCCTGGACCAGGAGAGAGGGAGAGCGAGAGAGAGGTCTGGGGTGGGTTTGCGGAAGGTTGGAGTTTGATGCGGGCGGGAGGTGATTTGGGAGGTGGAGCGGATGACTGACATTCTTCTTTGGAAGGACTCCACTTTGTGGCACGTTTTAATTTACTCTGGCTGGCTTCTGGGAGCTGATGTTGGTTGGTGGTGGGCCATTCTCTGGTAGATTAATGAACCCCCTGAAAATAAACCCTTTCCAAAAAAAAAAAAAAGGGGCGGGGGTTGTGTTCAGGATTAGAAACCAAAGGAGGGGGTGTCTGGAGGCAAGGAAATCTACTTCTGACCCACATGCGAGGCTCGGCCTGTTGGCTCTGTGTAACCCAGCACGGGGGAGAGAGTGGGTGGTGATTTCAGCGCGGGTTGTTTCGTTAAATGGAAAACGTCTCTGTTGGATGTAGCTCAGGTAAAATGGGGTGGGGGGGAGGGGGGGATGGGGGGGGGGATGGGGGTGTGAGATGTCATTTTTGAGCCTGGAGCTGTCGCCAAGTAACAAGATTCGTGTGGGTGGGTGGGTGGGTTTGGGAGGGGGTTCCCAGTTGCAAAAATCAATTTAGGTGGAAAATAGTAACTCTGTGGAAACCAGTGTGGAGGCCCTGCTGAAGTGTGATTCGGAAATGTTATGTTGGATAGACAGATCTAATGACACACAGACCGGAACAGGGAGGAAGGAGAAAGAGGGGGAGAGAGACAGCAGTGGAAGGAGGAAGGGAGGGAGAGAAAGGTGGTGGGAAGGGGAACAACGGAAAGAGCGAGAGAAGGAGGAAAAGAGGGAGGACAGAAAAGGTATGAAAGAGAGAGCGAGGCATATAATGGCCTAATAATGTCATCACACTCCCCAATGTCCAGGACTGGGGAAGTGGACCCCCCCAAACTCGGCCTGAGGTATGAGACATAAGCAGGGTGGGATCAGCTTTCTACCTCCCTTGACTCTACCCCGTTACCTGTGTGAAGAAGCGCATGTCAAAACCAATTAATGTCACATGCTAAATGTATGTAATCCTCACAAAAACAGCCCTGTCTCAGCCTGGCAGCAAGCAGGAGTCCCACCGCTGCATGTTTCTGTCGCTTCCTGTTTCCTGTGTGGATCCAAATGCTTCTGGGATTCATCGGGTGCAACCGGATACTTTTCACTCCATGCCTCCGTTAATCCGCTGTTCTCCCACCCAGAAGTATGTGGAGGAGGCGAGGGGAGGAGATGACTGGAGGAGAGGAGTGAAGGATGAGACGTGAAGACAGCTGGGACATCTCATAACTTCTCTGTTATCAAACGCGTCATTGACTATTGATGAGTTAGACCTGTCATAACTTTGACTGATGCTGGAGATACCTGCACAAATTAGGCTTTGTATTCACTGCCGGCCTTTTTATTGAAAAATATCTCCTTTTTTTCTGCACCTTTTTCACAATGATGTCACCCACAATGTGAAAAGATCTCCACGGTAGGATGCGTCAATGTAACCCTTGCCAGGAAGAGATGAGGAGATAAAAGCTACTTCACTCATTTGCTCCAATACCGGGACGTGAGAGGAAATGAGAACACAAAGATCAGTTTCTAGGACACATATGCCTGTCAGGTATATCATTATGACATCATAATTATGAGCCTCACAAAGTATTGTCTCCATTGTGACATAATGCCACCCAGCTTCAAGGATGTTTTTTGCTAGTAAAAAAGTGCTTTGTTACTGCTCATGACTAATCACAGTCTAGTGTTAGTGGGATTCCAATTTATACTGGCTATTCAGAGCTGTAAAATTCTCTGGTGGTTTTTCTGTGATAAATGTGGATATACTCAAGTGTAAGTGATTTTCTGGGCCAAACAAATCCACCTTCAAAAATCTGTGTATATCATAAGCTTGCAGACAGTCCATTCGAAAAAAAAAAATCAATATATGTTTTCCCAGACACTCTGTCCAGACATTGACTATATGGAGTTGAGACTACCATTTCTCAAACATACATCCTGTTGCGCTTCCACTGCACCCAGCCAGGGGGCGCTGGAGAGGATGTACAACCTCTAGGTGATTTGTTCTGTGGTGAGACAAAACTGTCTTGCCTATGAGCAAGAGTTCCCCATCTGTACCACAAAAAAAGGAGCTCGCACCATGATGAAACCACGAGACCGCCTTATAGTTTAAACACAAGGGTTTTCATTTTAATGACAAGGAATTAATTTGACTCTTTTTAGGATTTAATTTAAGGAAAATGCACCAAATGCCATTCCAGGACCACTGTGGCCCACCTCAAAATCGGAACACTGCAGTGTAAAATTTTTTTTGTCCACTGTGTGTTTTTTCTGCTGTGTATTGACAGCAAGGTACCTGAAGGCATGACGTTTCTACAGACCAGCCTCTGCGCTGACGAGAGTTTTTAGACGCCTCATTTGACAGAGGAAGTTACAGATTCCTAAAAGGTTTTGGGGAGAGAGAATTCATTTGGAGGGATGCTGACGCCCTGCCAGCGCTTAGAGTCTGCGAACGAGCGCGCCTGTATGCTCGCACAAACAAACACTCCTGCTCTCACTCTCAGGCACACGACTCCGCTAAGTGGAAACCAATCTGCGCTTAACGACATTTTGCTCTGTTGTGTTTTTTCGCATCATGTGATTTTTTTATTTATTTATTTTTGTGTGCGTGCATTCTTCTGGGAGGATTAGAGCGATGATATTAATGAATAGTTTATAGACAGCGTGAATATTTCAGCAGAGCATGGCGGAGGTTCGACTCCCCATCTGCGGCTCCGGAGCCAAGATCAAAAGGAGAGAAGAGGCAGAAAGCTCGGCCCAGATCCCTCCCTTAAAGTGCGCATATGGCAACCGATGAAATATTCACTGCTCTCCCATTCCGATTCGTACTTTTCCCTGTTTGGCTTCAAGTTTTTTCTTTTTGCCTGAAAAATTTTAAGTGCAACGATCCAAAGTTGTCTCCGCAGGCAGCACATTTTAATTGCTGAAGAAACGTAACAGCCAAAAAAAAAAAAAAAAAGACTGATCCATGAGCCCTCAGGAAGAGTAGGCCAAAGAAGGATTTTCCTCCAGTTGCGAGTTGCTAATAATGACATTAGCCATGAATTCAGGCTGGGCCCTGAGGTTGCAGGTTTAAGGCTTGGTTGTGTCACTTGCACCTACATTTTGCCAATAAGCACCAGTAGGGGGCGATCTTGTGGAAGGCAACCAGTCTGCTAGTGATGGTCCACTGCAGATTTACATCATACTGTCAAATTAGAGGCCCACCTTTTCTAAGAGTTCTAAAAAACAATAATAAAACAAGATCATACAACTCAAAAATATCCCTGAAAACCGTTGCCTTCCTTACTACATGTTGCAAACGCATCGTTTGTACAGTGAATGTAGCTTTCATGTTTACACACTATCCATTTTATACAGCTGGGTACTTTCTGGAGCAGTTCAATTGTGAAAGGACACAAAGGCAGTGCCCAGACCAGGAACTGAACCTGCAACCTCTCACAAACCTAATACCTTAGCCATTGAACTGCACTGCTGTTTCCTTTGTTTTTTTATTGTGTGTGTGTAGTAAGTGCGTGTTCGGAAGCCTTATTCCCTCTCATCCCCACGCAGTAAACACAAAGCTAAGTAAAACAAAACAAAACAAAACAAAAACCCTCTATTTTTCTATAAGCTCCCTGTAGAGGGAAGAATTGAGAGCTGCTTAGTTATCGTGGTTCAGGAGGTACCTGAGAAGGGATGGAAACTTATGGAGGCTCGAGTGGGCGATTACCAAGCCGTGTCTCCCTAAAGAGGCTTAGCATTTCACAGTGACCGCAGCCCGTTTGCTCCACTTTACCGCAGTTAGGTGCTGCCAATTGCTGTAGGCCCCCCCCAACTTATTTAATTATACAACAGAATGGGGTGACAATGCAGCGTAATGGCTGGGGAACTGGGCTTGCGACTCAAGAGGTTGCAGGTTCAATTCCTTGGGGGGGCCTGGCTCTGGCGCTCTTGAATGAGGTACTATACCATAATAGGTTTGCTACAGCAAAACAACCCGCTGTTTGAACTGATTTAAAGCATTAAAAATTGTAAAATAAAAAAAAGCTAAATCTGTCTGGATTTCGGCATCTGCTAAATGGCTGTGAATGAAGAATGATGGATGGAACATGACTGGCATGATGAAAAAAATAATGCTGATTAATGCCCTTCATTTAATGGTGTTCTTTTTTTAATCTCATGAAGTGATTTACCTGAAAGCGGAGGGGGAGAGACTCAACCTCAACCGTTACCGAATTCAGCTCCGACCTCAGAGATGAGCGGCAGACATTTTCGCACCAAAACACTCCCCTCACATAAGCTGGAGGGGGAGAGGCGATGGAGAAGTGGAACCGGTCTGAAAACGAGGGAGTGGAGGGGTCAAATCGCTGACCTGTGACGTTTGACACCAGCGGATATTATTTATTTTGCTGTGGGGTGGGATTTTTTATATATTTATTTTTTTAAAAAGCACACAGTCTGTTGAGAGGAATAAATGGCAAGTTAATTGTAGTTGTGAGTATCAGAAGTGTTTTATTCAAGGAGAGGACAGGAGCTCGTCTGTGGCCGGTGGGGGGTGAGGTGGGGGCGGAGTGGGGCTGGGATGGTGGGGGTCAGGGTAATGGGTTTATTGGAACCCCCTCCAGTGCTCTGTGGCAGTGATTCATGAGGAGGCCGAATTGAGGCGATTCACGTAAAAGTCAAGACTCTCCGCCCATCCTCCTCCCATTTCGCCCCATCCCTGCTCCACTTTCATTTTTCTTTTCTTCTTCCTGCCTTTTCTCTCCCTCTTCCACCCCCCTCTGACCGTGGCGGTATCCCATCATCCTCCAGCCCAAACCTGATTTCAAACGACAGGGGATGGGGGTCTCTGCTGTTAATCCAGCAGCTGTCCAAGGGGTGGGGGGTTGGGGTTGGGGGAGAGAGTGGGGGTTAGTGGGAGTCAGCAGGGGTGTGTGTGGGGGGAGACCAACTGTTTTATTAATAATCAGCTTTTATTAAACACCCACAAAATGAGACCCTCAGCGCCCCCAAGCCAAAATGCCATTTCCCTGCAGCTCTATGGGAGGCCGGGGTGGGATGGTGCAGGGGGTGGGGGTGTGGTTGGTTTCGGTGGGGCGGGGGGGACGGCCATTATGTCCCGGCCCAGCGAGAGGCCGTCCAAACCGCCGGCTTCAATCAGTTTGAGGGGCCGGCGCTGATGGGCGGGCAGCGGGAGGTGAAGCTGCGTGCGCTACCGCTAATGTTAATGTGTCGGCCGCTACCACCATCGCCACGGCTACAGCTACTGCGCGTCCGCTCGACCACCTGGCCGCCCACCGTCTGTTTGCTTCTTCCCTCTCTCCATCCATCTCTCTAGCTCTCCACCTCTCCTTTCCCTCTCTTTCTCTCCACATGTCATCTTTCGCTTTCTCTCTCTCCCCTCTCATCTCTCCTCTCTCCAGCTTCCTCTCTTCCTTCGTCTCTCTCTGATTGACTCTTTTTCTTGGTCTCTCTCACCCCGTCCTCCCTGTCTCTCTCATGTTCAGTCCTTCACTCTTCCTTCTCCTCTTTCCCTCCCTCTCTCCCTCCCCCTCTCTCTCTCTCCCTTTGTCTCTAAAATAAGAAGTCACTCTCAGGCTCATGTACTTTGGCTGCTGGTTGTTTCCATCCAGGTTGGTGGAGAGTCTTCAGGTGTCAGAATGTGGACAGAAGCATTGATCTTCATCCCTCCTCTTCCTCTTCCTGTGTATACACTCAGTGTGGCTGTGTGAAACCCCACCCCTTTCCCCTCCCCCACCCAAACTGAGAAATGGTGTCTGCTCCTTGATCCACATGACACATGGGTAATTTCAGATCTTTGGCAACCTACTGAAGCAATTAAAACATGAGAGGGGCTGAAATGTACCCCACATGGGACACCCAAAACAAACACATACACACACATATATACATGCTCTCTCTCTCGCACACACACTCACAGTTAGGTTAGCGGAGGTGATGTCAGTTATCACATTCTCTGGATTATTATTGTTGTTTTTAGTATAGTTATTAAAGTATAGTTTCCAGTATATGTAGTATAGTATGTGGAATGATGATAAAGTTGTCCAGGAGCCGTGTAGTCCAGGTGTGATTCAGTGCTGGGTACTCCATTTGGGCTGATGGTCTGGCCTTATGGTTATACAGTATTATGTTCTTATGATCTCTCTATCAGCACCGCCTTCTCAACAGCGGGAGGAAAATGGCCTTCAAATCCAGCGATGACTCTCGGCAGTGCCCCCATCCTGTACCCACCCCCAAGCCCCTACCCACCCCCTCATTCCCTCGCTGCTCGCGGGCTAAACGGTTCAAATCGACGACCGACGCTGACATCTGCCACGCCAGCCTCCGGGCCTCGAGTCAAAGCCACCCCACCGCCGAGCGCCCCTGTCCCGATCCCCGGCCCGAACCTTCAGCTGAAGCGCATCGTGAGAGGAGCTTTCTAATAAAACGGCTGGCAGAGAAGGGTACGCTTCAGCGTTTGAGACGTCTCGGCTTAGAGATTGGACTGGATTAGTTTCTGTGTGCTGGCTGGCAAGCCGTGTTTATTTTTCCCAGTGTGTGTGTGTGTGTGTGTGTGTGAGAGAGAGAGAGACAGAGAGAGAGAGAGGGAGAGAGAGTGTGTGCTTCTCTCTTTCTTCTTGGCTGTCACCGCATTATTGCCAGGCTTAGTTCTACTCGACGACAGCCGCGCTGGAAAGAGACCTTCGATTCAATCCGCAGTGCCGCAGAGAGAAGGCGGCCAATGCCAAACTCTGCTGCAACGATGACAGGTTCAGCAGCAAAACTGGAAGCAGAGGAAGTGGAAGTAGCGTTGTAAAGAAATGTTTCTCTTCATCACGGCAACCGATACCGAAATTTCTCTTTCGCCATTCATTGGTTGCCAAATATCATCCCCTCACATGCTTCTTCACAAGTAGTGTGAGCCCGGGCCTAAAGCTTACAGCCCCTTCCCCATTGATCAACCACAATGTCAGTGACAGCTGCCCTCAGGCATCTGATTGGATAAGGCAGGTGTCAATCAAGGTCAAGCTTCAATGAGCTTTGAGAGAAGGGAAAGGGGGCTGAAGGTCCTGTGAGATATGGGGGCTCTAGGCCAACCAGGGCCAGGGAGACAAAAGGAGGGCAGCGAATCGTGAAAGGTGCCAAATAATTACGGTGCCTGGTTAACATAATTGAAGAGATTTTGTCAGGCTTGGGCTCCAGTGTTCTGCATTACGCATTAGCGGCTTGGTAATTATTTAGGCACTGCAAACTTAATTACCCCTGCTAGCACCAAATTCTCCACTTGATTGCTAACAATTTGCATCTTATATGGCAATTATTTACATTGTAATCACCGGGCTTTAATTACAAAGGAAACACTTGTTTTTGTGCGCGGGTGAAGTCCTTCCCTCCCCCAAGCTTCTTCCCTTCGGTGTCTTTTTATTATGATTTTTTAACTTGTACCTGCCAAATCTGTTCCACGTCCCCCCGCGCGCTCGGTAGGGCTGTCATTAATAAAAAGAGAGGTAATTTGGGATGCTTGTTCTAGCTGTTCTCCGCTGTGCTGGGCAATGCTCCCACAGTCTGTTCCCTGCCGCACGGCACAAATGAAAAAAGAAAATCTTCTTTCTCCAGACAAAGATCCTGTACTACGGCGCTATTCCTCTCTTACGCTGAAGACGCAAGATAATGGGAAAATCGGTGTGTGTTTACTTCATGTTACTTCTTGTTGGCCTATATTTATTTCTCCAGCAGTGCTGTTCAACTCCAGGTCCTGAGGGCCGTAGCATCTGTAGGTATCTGCTCTGGCTTTGCACCACTCCACCCAGTTTTGCTAATTAGCTCATCTCCTGGACTACGGAGGTGCTTTCAGTTTTGAAGTCAGCAGGTGCAGCGTGAGGCAGGCAGAAACACCTGCAGACACCAGGTTCAGCCATAGTTCATCGCAGTTATTCCTGTTTTTTGGAGTTCTGTCTGAATGTTTGCGGATGTACCTTTGCTACGACAATACAAAAATAGCCCTGTCATTCCAATGAGGTGATCTGAATTTGACTTTTTATTTGGAGAGAGAGTGAGAAAGAAAGAGACTGAGACAGAGAGAGGGAGCGATTGAGAGAATGAGAGAGAGTGGGACAGACCAGGGATGCTGTTAGACTTTCAGCACTACTTGGGCATAGCCCCCAGTGCCCACATTCTCACACTTGCAATTTATGATCCATTTTTAAAAACTAGTTATCGATCGTTCATTATCATTTACTGGGGCTCAACAAATTGTTACTGGGGCACATGCCCCAGTAAATAGGGACTGGTGAAGCCCCTGGGACAGACAGAGTGAAAGAGCAGAGTGTGAGACAGAGAGAAAGAGAGACATAATGCCACCAGTTTTTCACACACTTCCACCCTCCCCATTACCCCCCAATCCCCTCGGACTCCCAGCCCCCCACAAGCTCATCCTCCAGCCTGCTGAAGCTGGTGACAGTCCTGCAGCCCTCTGACTGCACAGCGCCTGCAGTGAGACTTATGAAGGGGGGTGGGGGGGGGGGGCACAAGGGGGTTAAAGACTGGCCTAGGGGGCTGAAGACTCCGCCGTTCAAGGACTGTTAGTCAGGGGTTTAGGATGAATGTCTGTGCTGTCACATCATATCCGAGCATGAGCACACATACACACACATGCGCACACACACATACACACCCCTATTCATTCACATACACACTCAGATACGCTTACAGACAGTCATACACAAATGCAAACGTACACTCACACATGGTCATACTCATATATACACTTACACACACACTCGTATCCATAAACATTTACACACAGTTGCACACTCACATTCACACAGATATAAATGCACTCACTATATTTAATGTATATACAGACGTAGGCCTACAAGAGAGCACATACACACATCAATACCATCACACACTCACATATACACTCAAATACAAAAAAATGTCCTTTGCACATGCCAACAAAGCAAACTGAAATTGAGCCGAGCGCAGTGCCAGCACTTTGGCCAGCAGGGGGCGACAGAGCTGCAGCATTTCACACAGCACACGCTTCCTGTGAGAAGCAGAACCACCAGCAGTGCGTGAGCCAATCAGCACAGCCCAGCCAGAGCTCACACGGCTCATGCACAGACAGCTGCACTCCACAGATCTCACTGCGCAAATGTGCCCCCTACTGGTGGCCTGGGGCAAACCTGCCAACTACCAGCGGGAGGGCGAGGTTCTACAAATCCCCATAATGGATGGACCTATGTGATCATCAATCAATCTTTGCATTTTTTTTCCCGTCAAAGTGCTGTATTGCCACAATGCGCCCAAACAACCCTATCACATGCTGACTCGTCTGACCCGATTAAGGGAATATCAGCTTATCCCTGAGCTAAAACACGATTGGTTCATATCAGTGAGCATATGACAGCATTTTGGGCTTAATGAACCCTCATCACTGCCTGCTGTCACCTGCCAGCAACCACCCAATCACCTGTCCTGGCATATCCTGCCACCCATTGGTGATTAGGGCCGGTACCATCAGAAGTGACGCAACGGACATTAGGCTACAGAAGTCATCCATTTTCACAACGACTACTCTACATTCACTCTTTCACAGAAAATTCAGGGGTGCAAGCCCTAAATGATTCATGGGGGCCCCCAAAAATGTTTCGATAACCTGGGGGCGTGGTTTATGCCTTTGCCTCTGCTTCCATCACCTCCAGGCCACTGTGTGTGACCAGCCCTTTTACGGCCGGTAAACGCGCGCGGGCGTCTTTTGCGTAGGCTGTGATATCCAGTGACCGCTCCATGATAACGTTATCAAGCAGAAACAGAGTGACAGACCCCCCGCCACCCTCACCCTCACTCAGCTATAGGATGCATTCTGTCTGGTGTGGGGTAACACATCAAAAATATCTGCAATCATGTGTTTGTGCAGCTTCAGTGTTTTCTTTATTACAAACACCCCCACTCCCCTCATATAATGGGAGGTTTGGGGGTGGACTGTTTAATGTGGGGGTTCGGTTTAAAACTGTCTCCCCCCCCCTTCACCCCCACCAATCCTATTGCAGGAAGGCTCATACATGCCAAAACGGAGACAGCCATGCAAACGTAAACCTGACCTCCAGAGACAATGCAGTCAATGAAGAGCCTCCAGTCTTCACAGAAAGGTAGGAAAAAAAGAAACATTCCAGCGAAAAAAAAAAAAAACAAGAGAAAAACCCTTAGGCAAACAGTAATTGGAACAGAAGCAAGGAACAACTGGCGCTTGGTGAGTGTGTTTTGTTTATCCAACACGCCTCTGCTTCTCGCCCTTACGCTTCAGCTAATGTGGCCGTTTCCATCTCCTCAGCACCGCTAATGTTCCTCCCTCATTTTGCCTGTTTTTTTTTGTGCTAATGTCTTTCTGCAGTCAGAGCCATGCTTATCTCTCAGATGAGACATTTAACTCTGTGCTTTTTGCTTGCACTTTGTTTTCTCCCCCCACCTACAAACTTTCCAGATACCGTTGCAAGCAGGTCTGTCAGGGAAGCACTGGCCTATTTGTCTGGTTGCGGAGATGCAGAGCAAAAGGATAATTTTTTGTGATTATACCTGGGTGTAAAAGTTGGCCGGTCCTCTTATCTTTAACAGCCATGACTAACATGCTGGATGCTTCAAAAAAAGATGGAGGGATGAAAACCTTGGCCATCATTTCTTTGTTTTATATGCATAAAAGATCATCTCACTTTCTAAAGATGGACAGCCAAGGTTAAGTTACAATCCAGAGTTGACCATCTGGTTAGTGCACAGAATCTGTAGTGGAGGTAGGCCGTGACCATTGGCCGAGTGACATGTATACATTTGACATACATGACATCACATCCTAGAGCTGTTCTGAGAGTGACACATGTACATTCTGTCCATTCTGTCCATTATGACATCACACCATAGAGCTTTACTGAGTGTGACACGTGTACATTCTGTCCATTATGACATCACACCGTGAGTAATGGTAGGCCTGCTTCTGTGTGTTTCCTGCAGGCCTGCAGTTTCCCACCCCACCACCCATTCTGCATGGAGAAGTTTGTATCAGGGAACACCAGATAAGATGCCCTTGCCAGAGAAAAGACATCACGGCTGGCAGGTGTTTGACATGCATGAAGCTTGCTGTTTTTGCAACACAGTTTTGCACCTTGCTTATCTTTGTATTTGTCCTTGAATTTTTTGTGTTTGTCATGAGGGGAAGATATTTTAGTCTACCTTCTCTACTTCTCCCGCTTTGAATATATAAAGAAAGATACTATTTTTATGCTGCATACGTGCTTATCGCTGATGGCAACTACAGGAGGTAAATATGTTCGTGCTTTAGTCTCTAATGGGTTCTTCAAATGGTAATCATTAAAGAGCAGGATATTAGAGAGAGAGGGGGAGAGAGAGAGAGTGTGCGTGACAGGTAAATGGAAAAAACAGTCACGTTATCCTTCCCCAGCCATGAATAGCGTCAGTGAAAGAGTGTGAGAGCATGGGTACCCATCTGCACTCAGCCTGGGTGCAATGTGGCATTGTGGCCCGGGGACTTGACTATATCCGGGGGTTACGGGTTCAAACCCTCGGCATGGCCCTGGTGACGTACCCTCAAGTGAGACACTTAACCCAGGCATCTACAGTCCATATTCAACTGTATGAATATGCATGCTTGTGTAAAGACATTTAAGCAATATAAACTACCCCTGGCCTCAGAAGCACCTGCTCAAATGAATATGCAAATGTGATTTTAAAAAAGAATATTTTTGCATATCTACATCCTGGCAATATGTTTTCATAACATTTAATTGAAATGCATTACCATGCCATACCCAGGTGCAGTTCTTCAAGGCATTATCTGATTGGCTGAGATATTTTGCATTCTGCTTCCTCTTCGTTTCGCCTGTTTCTGACCTGAGATCCAAAAAGATTACCACAAATTTTTGGTATATTTACCTAAAAATTTCGCTAACAGGACCATTATATTCATTATAATTGTCTATCATAAAAAAAGCACAATTTTACTCTGAATATTAGTGGAAATAGATGCTTCTTTGAAAAACATTTTGTGAGAATTTCACTGGTGCCCAAAGCGTTAATTTTCTGACTCAGCTCTGGTTCTTGCAGTCCGTCTCTTTGGCTGGTAGCAGCTGCTTATCGTCACTTTGATACGGCTCTGTCGTGTCACTGAGGATGTTCTTCCAGACATGGACTCTGTTTTCACAATGTCTTTTTCAAGCTCTTAACCACAGCCACAAAGGGAGAGACAACAGCGTGTCCATCACATTGAACTGTCTCAGATTGCATGCTATTTTTATTGTCCATAGTTTTTTTAAAAAAAAAATATGCACTTCAAATAGAACACACATTTATGTACATTCTGGAAAAACATGGAGTACTCAGAACACCCGGAATGACCTACTAAAATTCCAAAAAATTCTTTCTTCAGGAGACACTCAGTTGGAAAATCCTTTCAAACATTGCTTGTAGGAAGGAGACGGCTGCTGTATTGTTTTAAGTGTGCGACGCTGTAGGAACAGAGACAACGTACAAAACGATGCAATGCAATATAACGTTTATTTTTTTCTGTACTGAAATATCACATGCAAGAGCCACCTGACTCAGAACACAGTTCTAAAGCAGATTTTATTCCAAAGCAGACCACACTTCCATCCCATAATGTTTCTCTTGTGTGCTACTATTTTGTACATCATTAACACAAGTCTACTAAAATATGATGTACAAAATACAATAGTATGCAACATATACTGATACAATTTAATTGAAAGGTAGGGGGTCTGTCCTATGTTCCCTAACCCCTACATCCCTTCTAACCCCAGTTCCCTCAACTCTATGTGCCCTAAGCCCTAAGTTCCCCTAGCCATATGCTCCCTCACTCTTTACTCAAAGTCTCATTGAATTTTATATGTAGTGCTTACAATTCACACATCTGAGCCCATAATTAGAAGGCTTGCTTGAGTGAAAGCTGAGGTGTAAGGATTTTCCAGACCCCAGAAACTGCAGCTCAGCCTGCTGTAACCTTGGCTAGCTCGACAGTTAATGTCAAATGAAGTGAACACATCCAGTAAGTTCTCCATACGCCCTGGCATATTTGTGCCATACGCAACTGAAATTATTAAAAAAAAGATGCTGAAATACCTTTCCACCTTTTGGAGTTGTGGATTTGCGCCGGTTTTGATTGAGATCGGTTCGTTGGGTGCTGAGGGCACGTAGGTGTGGTGCTGATAGTTAGTGCCAAGGTTGAGGCCTTAGTTATATCACCAGCCTGTGGCACTTCTGCTGACATTTCCCTGCTGTGGGTGGAGACAAAATGCTGAACGCCAGAAAACAAATTCAGCTCACAACCCAAATAACGCGCGTCCTACTTCTGAAAGCCCTGGTGCTGGTGGGCTGCGGGGAATGCTGGTTGTTATTTTCACTTTAAAATCAACAAAAAATTTAGACCCAAGAACCTATGGGAGGTTTCAGGTGAGAAAAACCTTCTGACAAATCACTTTCTTTGATCAGTATAAAGTGCCGAGAAACAGCACAAACCAGTATGCACGTGATCTAGCAAGAGGACCACAGTCGTAGCATGTAGGCCGACCATAACCACATCTGCTGCCCTGAGTGGCAAGAAGATGCACCAATCAAAGAAGCTCATTGTCTCCTCAAACAACCAGAGTGGCTGACAAAGCAAAGGCACACATTTGGGGTGCAGCTGTTTGTGTGTTTGAGTCCTAGCCACGCTGGAGATGACTTTAACTCATCAGTGAGTTAACAATAGCCTCATCCATGTTATTGCTCTCTGGCAGCCTCTAGTGGCTGCCCAGATGTCTGTAGGTAAATGAACTGAGCACATGTTGACCTTGAGCTCCTCTTGTATGTGATTGACAGTATAATGACATCAATATGTGACTGATGTAGCATGAAAAATAGCAAGCTTGTTCAAGATGTAAAGGGCTACTGAAAACGGGGTTGCTCAGCTCAGTCCAGTTGGTGAAAAGGTGGGGTGGTGGGGGAGATGAAAATAGAGAAAAAAACAAAATTTTACGCTGCAGAGCAGAGAGGGAGTGTGTAGGAGACATTTAGGTGGAAAGAATTATACAAAAGTCATCCTTTCTGCACAAAACCCCCAGTGTTCATGCAGCCGTCTATGGGTTTCTATATTTGCCTCTATTGAGAGTGGCTCTGTTTTGTTCTACAGTCTAACCCCCATGCGTTCACGCAGCGCTGGGATTTGTGTATTTATATCTGGTTATTAATACGAGAGAAAGAGAGAGCTGGAAGTGTGCTTCAGTACCTCTGTCCCCACGTCTGACTTTGAGCCGCCATCCAGCAGCCAGGGTGAGCGAGCGTGTGAGCGTGTAAGCGGTGTGCATGCTAAACAACGAGAAGCCGAGAAACAAACTACTGAGCAAACTCCACTCTCTTTCTCTCTCTCTCGCTCTCTTTCTTTAGCTCCCTCCCTCTCTTTCTCTAACTCTCTCTCACTCTCTTTGTCTTTAACCCCCTCCCTCTCTCTATCTTTTTCTAATTCTTCCTCTCAATTGCAATTAGTTAAATCGAAATGCTGTACTGGTATGGCATGCATTCAAATACATATTATCACGGCATCCAACATAATCATTCCAAAACAATTGACAACAAAAACAACAATGTAGTTTTTAATAATTAAAATGAAAATAAATACATAGTACCATAGTAACATTAATTTTAATTCCCCCCTCTCACACTCTCTCTCTCTCACTCTCTCAAATTCAAATTCAAATTCAAGTTCAATTGAGTTTGAATGGCATGACCATCCATTAGTATAGGTAGAAGCAATATTTTACAAGTGCTCTAAATCAACAGTGAAACTGGTATCAACAAAATCTCATTGTGTGATAAAATACAGAGCCAAATTCCAGTTAATTAATTTTATGCTACACAATGCTAGAAGGGTGACTTTGGTCAGCAGAAAGAACATAAAGGAGCGAAGAGTTGGACAGGATCACTGGTGTGAATGGGTGGACTTGAGCCAGATCACTTTTGATTTCAGGGGTTTTGTTTTCAGCCATGATCGGTCCCAGAATGCTTTGTGCAGAGTGTGTAGGGAGAGCTGATGTCTGGATGTGGGTTCGGTTGAAACCAGAAATCAGAGCCAGGTTTTGCTAAGCCCTCTTAGCACTGAGGTCAGCTGAGTGCCCTTGCCTTTAAATGGTTCGAAGATGATGTTAGCGCTGAGAGGGTTTTGGGAATTGTTAAGAGCTGTGACTGCAATGTCATGGTGAAAAAGGGACACAATAAAGGTGCTGTGTAAAGTCACTGAATTCCCTCCCTCTCTCTCAATGTCTTTGTCTGTGTGACAGGATCCTACAGATGGTAAAGCCCACAGCTGAATGCTCCTGGCCGACAAACCCAACCGCAAAAAGGCTCCCACCCACTGTCCCTTTGCACCCCCCTTCCTCCCATAGACACACACACACACACACACACACACACACAGAAGACAATGCATGGTGACTACCCTCATTTGACTGAACTGGAACCTGTCAGAGGAAGATCAAAATGATTAATTCACAGGTAGAGGTGTGTGTGTGTGTGTGTGTGAGTGCATGTGTGTGTGTTTTTGTGTGGGAAACTGTGGAGGGGAAGTAGAATGTCGTAGTTCAATAAAACAGGTAAAACATGAAACAGGTAGAGTGAAATTTTCTGGAGGCGATGCGGGGGGTTTGAATGGGTAGGAAGCGAGTGGAGTTAGATTTATAGAGAGAGAAAAGAGACTAAATCTACATGGGTGATTTTACATGCATCTAATTACTTTGGGTTTGAATTGAAATTAAGCCATTTAATATATCTTTAGAACCCCCATCCAAAATGTATCACCAGAATCCAAAAACCCCCCCACCCACCTTGGCTGTAAACATTTCTTCAGCTCTTCCCCACTTTGTTTTGTATAGTCCTGTGCCATCCCATAATTCACTCACAAAATCACTGGGTTTGTTCTGCATTTTGACTGTTTGAATGTGGTCTCCTGACCTCCAGTCCCTGTCATGAGTCTATAATGAGCTGGTGAGAGGTTGAATCAAATACAATTCAACCAACAGAATTCTGGGAAATGTTGTCACTGATGCCTATTCCATCTTAACCAACCTGCTGGTTTTTCTCAAAGAAATATTCACAGAAACAGAAAGAATAGTGATTTAAAAGCTCACAGTTCTAGTTTGAAAAGTTGCATGGTAACTTTACAAATAGGATAGCTATGGCACATCTCTAATATGTACAAGAACCTGAATTGTCTTATGAGGAACTGTCTTTTTCATTCACTGAAATGTTATTTTTTTACTTAATCACTGAAACACAGGATGTGAAAAATAGCCGAATAATGCCAGAATGAGTCAAGCGGGCCTTCAAAAATGCTCTTAAGGACACCTTGATCTTGAACCTTCTCACTCACTTGCTAATTGTCTTTCATTGACCATCGCCTTAGGAATAAAATGCAAAAGCTCTTGCAAGTTTGTCCATGTTAGTTCCATGGAAAGCACAGGGTTAGTGAAGGATACAAAAGCAGACCTGGCTTGTGTCTGGAGATGGAGCTGGAATCAGAGCTGGGTCTGGTATTTATCCAAAACATTTGAACTAATTAAATTCCCACTGTTGTTGAATATTTTAAAAGGAAACATAACTATTTTCAGCAGTATTCAGAATGGAAATCTTCTTTCTAATTATGAATGTATGTCTCTATTTGAAGGGGTTTTACTGGAAATTATTTTCAGACTTTCCTGGTATCAAAATAAGTGTAGTATTTCAGATACATATTTGACCATGGCCTGTTTGATGCTTTGGCTCTTTATTGGAACTGACAAAGGCAATGCAGGGTGAGGGTGGGGGGGGGGCATTTTTTGATGTGGGTGTGGGATATTAACCCAGGCGGAAGGGGTGTTGATTGATCTCACTGTCGAGCCACAGTCTTTATCGTCGCGGCAACAGACAGCATTTAGGGTGGGTGTTGGGGTGGGGTGGGGTGGGGGGTTGTGTGTGGGAGGGTCACTGGGCTGGTTTCATTTCATTAAAGGGGTTTAAAGGAATAAAAAGGGAACCACTTAGCGTTAAAGCACCCCGAGGCGGCTGGTGTCAGACACTGACATCAGCAAGATGGAGGAGCTCACCCTCTCTCTTATCAGGGATCTTTCCTAAAGTCAGGTCTGCCACCAGCAGATCCTACAGCCACACCAGATACCATCACAAACCCCATGTTTTTTTACACAACCAATATTAGACTTTGTTTTTATTGTTTTTTTTTGCAACGATGATTTCGTTACTTTTATCCTATTTGAATCATCATGTTTGGTGTCTGTGTGTTTTAGGAGACGCGGTCTCACTTGTCAAGTCACATCAAGGAAAACTGTGTTACTCTGCGCGGAAGAAGTCGATGACGGCGGAGAAAACGGGGCATTACTCTTTCCTCGGTCCCGTTGCGTATAGCCACTCCGGCGACAAGGCTGACATGACAACGCCCGTCAAACCAAACAACAAAACAACAACAAGAAAAGCACTTAAAGACACAAATGAACCATTAAGAAAACAAATTGCAGTGCATACTCTGATCACTGAATGAATAAAAAAATAAATTAAAAAAAAACAGACCAGATGAGTGAATGAGTAAATAACTGGGCTAAAAAAATGCATGTTTAATTTCACACCACACACAGAAACTCAGTTGCTGTCTGCTGGGTCAATCTGTGGCTTGTAGGAAGCGATGACATCATAACTTAGCTAATTTAAAAGAGAGCATGTCAAAGCACAGCTCTGACAGGGTGTCAGTAAAGTGCCTTGTACCAATGCCTATGTCCTTAGCACTGAAATCCCTGTCTCTCCTATCACTGCAGCCGAAACAACTCCTGTGTGACATGTCTTCTATAAATACATTGTTTAATTTCAGTCCTTCCTCGCTTGTTTCCCAACTTTGTAACAGTTTGTTTTTATGGATTAATTTTGATAATTACCCATGATAATATGCAAATGCCATTTTAAGGAACCCCAGATCAATAATGGGTTCCTTTATGCATAATTAGTAAAGGAAATTGTGGTTTCCAACCTATGTGCGCTTCACACTGAACGTTTTAATTATAACATTCAGACGAGTGTAAAGTTAAGAATATTATTGAATGTGACCCTCATCCTTTCCTCGGATAATTAAAACTATTTAATGTGAAGTACTCAAAAGCAATGGCACCACATTAGAAGCAATCAAAGTAATAAGAGGAAGCCGTTGCAGACGGGTGATCCCTATTAAATCAGACACACTTGCTAGTCAAGTTTAAAAAAAAAAAATGTTCAAGGAAATCAAAGGTTGAGATGTTATCTGCCTCTTTTCCAGGCTGGAAACTCTCCGCTGGGAAGAGGTCATTATTTTCACAGTCCCAGGTGTTTTGCAGGTGTTTTTCTTCCACAGCCTGCTTGTGAGGGAAGCAGAAAACATATTCTCTGTTGGTTTTTTTATCCTTTGTTTGCCAGAAAAAGAGCAGTTTGTCAGACTTTGGGCTTTCCTCCTGATTGGATGCTGGAGGACCCTTGAGGCCGGGAGTGCGCCGTGGCGGATGCCGGGGAAGACGCTGTGGCGGATGAGCATTTCAGGACCATTTAGGCCTGGCACCAGTCACATCACATCCACCCCCAAAGTCCCAAGCCCTAATCAGAACAAATGAGACCAAACCATTCAGCCCGGCTCAATTTACCAAAAGAACATTCTTTTGTGGTTCACCTCTGATCTCGTTGGCTTGCACAGTCGTGCTGAACTGCAACGGCATCTGTATATCAGTTGATCGCTGCTATGTTTGATCTTGTGTTGTGCCAAGGATCGCCAAGTACAGCGCCCACAGTCTGGTGTCTGTCCTGGCCGTGCCAGTGCTGGCTATGGTGATGCTTAATTGGCCCCACTGTCAACCGGGAAAGGAGCAACTCATCCATCCAGGAGGTCTGAACCACATCCCTCTCCAGCACCCCCTGCTGGTCGATCTCGTGCGGAGCGGTCTGCTTGCGAAACCGTGAATGAATATTCTTGGACTATTCGAGAACTAGTCGGGGTGACAGACCGAGTGTGGATGTCTGTGCTCCCTCCAACTGACAGCGAAAGTTGAGCGACGAAGGAATAACTTATTGAGTATGATATAAGATATAAAAATGATTGAATATGGGGTCATTCCAATTTGGCAGAAGCAGAGGGTCTGCCCATGAGCAGCCAAAGTGAAGTTCTGACAAAGTCCAGGTCAACGGGGGAAAAAGTCCATTTCTGTTTTTCTGTGTTGCATTGTGTATGGAGGAAGTGTCTCTATTCTCCGGCTCGAGTAAAGACCTTTCCACCTTACTCTAAAACATGCTTCTGGTCTTTGCACTAAGGATGGCCTCTGTTTTGGCTTGGCTGCAGTGTCCAGAGCACCGGACGTTTGTGTCTTCTGCCTTTGTGTCTGAGTGAAATTTGCATTCAGTTTGTCACCACCTCGACTCTCACCAAACGGCAGTAACATTGACATGCTGAGGCTATTTTTTAACAGAAGTCACCCTGTTTATTTTACACGGGCTGTAGCTCTTAACACTAATGATTAATACTCTACGATAAAGAACAGTGGGAGGAAAGGACAGATAGAGAGAGAGAGAGAGAGAGAGGGAGGAGAGAGAACCAGAGCTGAGTGACCTCCATTATAAGAAATACAGAAAAATCTTGCATTTGGAACATTTGACCAAAGAACCCAAATAAAGAGTGAACTTAAATTGATATCTGACCCAAGAGAGACTGAATGGCAGAGGATTCCCTGCTACAGAGTGGAAACAGACCCATACTGAGTGGATGCTCATTGACTAAAGGCTCGCAGTTTTTAAAAATATCGGCTGCCAAAAGAAGAACGTGCATGTTCTCACTGCAAGACAGGACTGGCAGTACATCTCTGGGGAGGCAGAGATCCACGTCCTCACACACTGCACCAAATATTCAGAAAAGTCAATTAGGAAAAGCATACGTCAAGAGATTTACTTTAATTATGAAAAACATACAGTTTTGTCTTCGAAAGGTTCAATGAAAGGGGTGGAGGAACCTCGGCCGTAACTTTGACACTGCTCAATTCAGCCTGCAACGACCCTGACAGCACTCAAATTATGTACTTTATGTGTACATACAAAAATCGATAATAATCCAAGATCATTTTGTGATTGTTATTATCATTATCAGTGGTGGTAGTATTATGATTATTTCCTGATGATTACTTATTAAATAAATGCAAAGCGTTTAGCACGTTTAGCACGTATTCATCATTTTTAAACTGCTTACAGTTTCACTAATACACTTATTTCCTTTGAATGAAGAGATTTTGAATCTCAATTTCAGCAGAGCGTGTGAGTGAGAAAGAGGGGGAAAGAGAGGGAGACTGGAGGAAGAGAGGAGAGAGAGCAGAGACATGGGGAGATGGGGAGGGAGCAAGGGGAAGAGGAGGGGGAGAGGGGGAGAGGGGGGGAGGAGGCTTACACAGGGCAGGTGATTAGACACAACAGGTACAGATGTTCCCTGTGACTTCAAAGCACCCTGAAGGAGCTCTGGAGTCGTCTGTGCCGGGGCATGTATCACTGAATGGGTGCTCATGGACCCTGCCCCCCCAGCCCAGCTACCCTAACCCCCCCAATTTACCCCCTTACCCCCACCTCCGTGGGCGCGGGCGCCATGTGCCAAGTTCAGCTGCCTGCCTAACACAGAACCCACGGAGGAATGCACTCAACAGCTGTCACACCCAATCAGTGGGCCCAAGTGGATCGAGTGACAGCCAGGGAGTCCGGCCCCCCTCCCCCTCTCCTCCTCACCTAGAGACCACAGCCAGACGGCACGGTGACAGCAGGTCTCAGTAACTGGGGTGGGGGGGGGACTGGGATGCGGTGTGATCTAATTTAGGGTTGGCTTCATAAATAAGACGAATGAGCGAATTCCTGGCAACGATGGAGAAAGAAAAAAAGAAAAAAAAAACTCATTTTTGAATTTGATACATGAACAGAGAGCTTGTATCATCACTCATGCGCTGTCTGTGTTCCGTGGCTTTGTGACACATAAACAGTGTTTATTTAAAAAAAACCATGTGACTGAAACTTATCAAATGTCATGTAATGTCATAATAAAGCAGGTTTGTTTTCATTTTCCAGAAAAGAAAAAAAATCTGTATTTTTGGAGACACTGTGTTGTTTTATGATGCTGATGAAGTGTTTTCCTCATTCTGTAAATGAATCTGTTTCTTTTTGGAGGGTGCTGGGTGGCTCATCCTGTTAAGGCACTGTCCCAGTGTGTGGATGGGCCCCACAGTCTGCATCCTGTTAGAGCCAACTTTGAGGGAACCATGTTGGTTCAAACACACTTATAAGTGACTATTTGTAAATATATTGGGTAATTGGTTTAATTGCTCCCAAGTTCTCGATGTTGGCACAAAAGAGCGACCCCGTAAAAACTGGGCCAAGTGCGATACCTGTGCTGCAGGTGTGGAGGCGCCGTTCTCCTCTCATTTCAGGCCCAGGGTCATGTTTCCTTAGGCACAATCTCCGTCACAAAAAACGCTGCTCTCATTACATCTATAGGATCTGAAATCACAATATTTATTCACCCAGGTAAGTCACATCACAGGCTGAGCCAAAGGAGAAAAAGAGATGTATAAAAGAAGAAAAAAAAACTGACAGGATATGAAAAATATGTTTTTTTCTTTGCCTTTTGGTCACTAGCGAGCAAACCTCTGAATGGCACATTATAAATCTGGGGCGCTGAAAGCGAGGACGGGGGTCATTCGATACAGGGGGTACCGCACAATGGCCACCTGTCCCAGCTCTAGCTCGGGCGGCTTCTCAGGTTCCCCCAGCCCAGCAAAGTTCCCAGGGTTTGCTCCGCGCGACGCCGTTGGTCGACGCCCGTATGAAACCTGTTCCTCTACAGCAGCGGTGCCGAACTGAGTGCCATGTATGCAGCCTTACGTTTCAGTTACTGCTGCTGTGCATGGTTCAATTACCCATCCACCCATATGCATACAACTCTGTGTTAAAGCACGGGATATGAGCAACAGTTGCCATTGAAGTTATATACACTACTCATTTCATTTTATACACATCATGTACAAAGCAAAACAACTCATTTATCAGATTATGTAACTAATTAGATAACTGTGCAGAGGATGGAATAAAAACTAGCATACATGTTATGTTACAGTTGTTTATCCAAAGTCGACTTACACTTGATTAGGCTAACTGGGGCAATTGCCTCTGGGAGCAATGTGAGGTTTAGGGCCTTGCTCAGTGGCCCTACAGCAATGGTGTTCTGTGCTTGAACCACCAACCTCAGGCGTACCAGTCATGTACCTTAACCACTAGACTACAAGTTACCTCTGTATACACAGCCTTCCATAGCAGTGAGTTTGGGACCCTGGCCCTGGTAGTGTCAGACACAGAGCTGTGACTATGAGTGAACTGGAGTCTCCAAAACTCACAACATGAATAGCTGACCATTGCCCTGTACAGGTACAGTGTACCTCTGATTTTTTTCTTCTGACTCAGCACTTAATTGATCATTTTAAAGGTCACTTTGACACACCCTGAGGCTGTAATGCAATGTAATGTAATTTGAAAATGGTGTTCCTCAATGAGCTGAATCCAAAAATTGGGAGATCAGTAGAAGTGTGAGTACTTGTCTGACCTCCTCCTGACATTATTTCCCATGTCCCATCATTTACACTCTTGACTTATCTGAGATGTGATGCAGCTACCCTGTTTGGAGAGTTTCATGAACAAACAAGGCAACATTACTTTTGCAGCTGGTTCTGTGAACTCCTATGTCACCACTCTCTGTTTTGGTTGCATGACTATTTCAGGAATTTAGTTTGACTGGAGTGGGTCTGACACTGCTAACTCACCTCACCTCACCAGGTTTCTTACGTCTGAACTGGTTACTGATTTTAAGGTGAAAACAAAAGCAACTCTCTTTCTATCACTCTTTCTCTCTTTCTCTGCTCAGTAGCAGGGTTTGCCATCTCCTCTGGGTTTGCCACCTCCCCTTTCTATTCTCATTAGAAACATGAAAAACCTTTTGAAGACCTGTAACTGCTCACCCCTCTCATCCCCTGATTGGACGCTGCTGGCCGGCTGCCCCTCCCATTAATACAAACCTGACAGATGGATGCCTGCTCAATCCAGCTAAAAAAAAAAAAGTTCAACAAATGCAGCAACAACTCTATTATCTCCACCACCCCTCAGGTTAACCTTGTGGCATGCGTCCACATGGTGGGAAAAGAGCACATGGTTTTGGGGTTAGGGGGGTGTGGATGAGATCACAGTGAGGGTGGCTGCTTTATGCTAATCCTCCACTCTTACACAGACCCTGCTTTGATATCCTTTGTTGTGTAGATCTCTGAAGTGACAATTCTGGAATGTTACAGTAATTACCAGCACTTAATTACCTCCTTTTAATGTTCTGCTACTGTTGTTTTTTTATTATAATTATTTGGCTTATGTTCTAACAATTTTCATAGTAGTTTTGCATCATTATTTGTCTTCCTCTCTTTTTGTTTTGCCATTGTAATTATTACCCTTACCGAAACTACTGGCAATTATAATATATCAAAAGTCACCGTGCCAACATCACCACCAACAGTGCCATAAACAGAGTGCTGAGAGGATTTTATTTGTCAATAAGGAAAAAAAAGCAACACATGCTTTGTGTTTATGTTATTGGCTGTATAAACTCACTTAAATGATCGATTGGTCTGCAAGTCCTCATCTTGGCAAGTGTAATGTTTAGTGAACTGGGGCAAATAGATCTGGTCTTCCCTGATTGTTGCCTAGATAATTCTCCCTTAAAAGAAATATGATTTGAGAAAACATAGAAAATGATATCCCAGCTGTCAGCTGGCAGTTCAAGTGGAGATGAAGCCCAGTTAAGGCTGATTGTGTTGAAACAGTTTCCTGAATTATCCCAGCACATCCTGCTTACTGTTTCACACAAACACTTCGTACTCCCCCTTCAGATCCTTTGGTGACATTCGACCGGGTCTTTACAGAGGCGCGACGGCAGCTGCTTTCTTTCCGAACGCTTTCCAAAACGGTAAGCGTCTACACCAATCCCACTTGCTCTCTAACGCGCCTCAAAGCTAAACACTTCCTCGATGTTTGTCAAGCTCAATGGTGTACAAAGAAAAGATGGATGATGTATGGCAGTGATTTAGCAGTTAGCTGGGCCTCTGTTTCACAGCCTACCGGCTGTCTTGTGGTGGGTAGGTTCTGGCTGCACTGGGTATTTGCCATGGAAATTAAGTTTGACATTGTATCAGGCTGACTTTAAAAAATGTGCTGTATTGACATCTTTTTTCTCTGAGTTAAGATGTGCAAGAACAGATAAATGAACTGAATTTGCAGGAATGGCAAGTTTTCACATGTAGTGTTGTTTTGCTCTTATTGTAGTTGACAGTACTTCATGAGTGGGTTAGGGAACAACAAACTGCTTGCAGAATGCTGAGGAATCTCTAGAAGAAAGAGGGAAAGAAGACATTTTGTAAACACTGCTTCTTTTGACATCACAACTACTTCTCACAAACATAAAACATGTCAAGAGACAGAGTTAAGAATTTGCGTTGAAACACAAATTTAACCAGAACAGGTGCAGCAACTTCAAGTGAACTGACACAAAATATTGGATCTGCAAAACTGAGCAAAAATGAATGAACAAAAGTTTGAATTTGTTCATTAGGCGCGTAAACCCTTTTATTTTACAGGTGTCCCATTTGGTGCCCTTACCTCGCTACAGCACTGAGTTGCGGCTTGCGGCACGCGTGGAAAGTTTCTGTTTGGTCAGATCCCACGTCAATCAAAATTCCAGCGCCGTGGATCCTCCTGTCTTCCGCGCACCGCGAGCTCCGCGCACAGCCTGCTCTACAGCACCGACACAGGCAGAGAGAAGTCGTGCAGGTTCCCAGAACACAATGCTGTTTGAATCCTAGAGCGCCCCTGTTCATCTGCAGCAAAAAAAAGAGAAGAAAGAGAGAGAGTGTGTGTGTGTGTGTGTGTGTGTGAGCGAGAGGAGGGCGATAGAGAGAGAATCCTACCTACTCATACAGCTAGCCAGAACGGGAGAGACAGCAAGCGAGAGAGAACGACCGGAGGACGCAACTGGACTGGGAAATAAAAGAATTGTTGGACCTGCACGAGGATTGCGTTATTCTCTGAATAACAGCAATTTCATTTTTAGAACAGTCCTTCTTTCGTGATATCAAGATGTCATCGTCGGGTAAAGACAACAGCGGTGCTCAGCATGCCAATTACGTGGGACCGTATCGCTTGGAAAAGACGCTTGGTAAAGGACAGACAGGTCGGTGTTTTTATGCATTTCCTTTCATGCTTATTGCGATGTGGTGGCATCGGCGTTTCGCTCGCTGCTGAGGTGAAAATATACCGGTTGGGTTTGGATAATTTATCGCTCTGTGCATGTTGCCTTTGCGGGCGAATGTCTGCCCGGTTTTGTCACCAATTTTGGGGGGATCTGGTCCCTGCACTGCTGCCTGCTGTAAACATGATTATTACCGAAGCTCTCTGTGGGACGAGCGGATTTGCATTTTGTTGCACATTCATTTCGGCATTCTGCGAGTGCTGACGCTTCAGCCCAGGGTGGACCTTGCACGAGAAAACCGGCTATCCACGCGATTGCGATCATTTTGAGGAAAAGGAACTTGTTCCCCTGCAAACTGTGAACGCCTTGCTGCGTTATGTGATTTCGTTTATAATGCCGCTAATCCTGGTTTGAGAAGTAGCCTACCCTGTTTCTATTCTTAGCGTATCTTCCGATGTGTTCTTTTACATCATGATTTTACCCGCATAAGCGGAATGTTTCACTGTCATGCAGGCTTTGACAGTATAATCGGTTAGAAGTGACTGTGTGGGGAAGTCGTAATGAATTGTGTATAGCAGGTGCAACCTTCATGATGTATTGAATGCTTAGTATATCCTCTGTAGCACTGATTATGATGCTGAAGGATGTAAGAAAGCAGCTCCAAAGCTGCGGTGTTGAAGGAGAGCAAAAATGATTTGTTCGATTTACTAAAATAAAATGGGGAAAGTGAAAACATATAACATTTTTTTAAAAAGCTTTTATTGTGTCAACGATTTTAGATTTCCAACTGATTTCATGCGAAGGGCGAGTCAGTGTTGTGAATGGCATTGTAAAGACGCTTTTTTTTTTTTACGAAAAAGTATTCGGCTCACTAATTCACTGCTTGCGGTACATATTCTAGAAACAAGGATGCGGTTAGCGACGGGTGTCAAGGGCTCGATCGGAACGGTAGCAAGGCGCGGATCCAGAGGGGGGAGGAACGGGGGAAGGGATGCAACACGCTTTATGTTGCCCCCAACCCCCCTCCAAAAAAAGGAGAGAGTCCCATACGCAGAGTGTGATTTTCGGCCCATCTGTTGTCTATAACGGCGACAATAGGCGTTACCTTCCCAACCCCTTCCCAGCTGGCTATGCTGAGCAAGCTCGCGCTGTGTGGACACAAATTCTGCAGTCCGCAGTTTTATTCAGGGGGATTTCGTGCGCGTGGCTTGACGCTGCGAGATAACACCCGCCCAGACCATCGCCCCTTCTTAAAAAGGTAGCGAGTTAATGGTCACGGACCATGAATAATTTTGGACCCTGTTTTCTCGATAATCGCGCGGCCCGAGCTCACGCTTCCTATCCCAGCCACAGATGGCCATCCTATTTGTTTTCTTATTGTACAAATTGACTGTAATATAACAGCGCTATCAGGTTTGCATTTTTTTTTAAAATCTGATTGATTTAGGACACGCTACCAGGGCACGAAGTGCTTGACTAATTGAATACCGTGCAAAGTGCCCAGGAAGGCCTAGAATTCGTGTTACAGTAGTGATGTAAACACCCCGGGCGCATAATTTAAGGCGAATGTAGGCCTTATCCCTAAGCAGACCCATGTTTAAAAGTGGTGGCTGTCCTTTCATCTTGTAGACTTGTTTTTTTACTTACTTGGAGACTGTTATGTAAAACATTATTTAAATTATTTATGTTTCATGTTCATGATTATTTAATTCTTGAATTCCAAATAGTTTATGGGTTTATTTGGCCCAGTTGTTTCGCTGTAATTGAGGGAATGTAGTCTCTAAACACGTCTGCCTGTTTAGCTGTCAGACTCTCAGTCTACCTCTGTCTGTTTTTTTGGACAATTTAATGTTTGTTGAAGCACATTTTTTGCTATTCTGTTTGAAAGATGCTTTAGCAGTAATGAAATAAATAAGTATCCGTTTGAAGTGCCCATGATCTTTCAAAATATTTGGTATCCCGCCCCATCGATGTAAAGTCTTGAAGTATGTTGCGGAATGGTGCATCCCCGGTCTCCGTAGTTACCCATTGTCACTGTAACTGGTTGATCTATATCCTCTCACTCCTTCTGTGTATCTATGCTCTACCTGTCTGTTTGAACATCTCAGCAAGTCTTTCTCTTCTGCAGCACACCTGATCTCCACACTGTCATTTCTGCTGTACATATTCCATAGCTCATAGTTTACCACAATAAGCCGTACGGAGGGGTTGGGGGGTGGAAAGCAAACATTTGCCTTGGAAAGGGCCCGCGTTCGCCCGTCGTCTGTCACTCTTCTTCTCGATGTTCTGCCTCTTCCTCGGGCTGGTGGTGTTTACGCTGTATCAAGCGCCGTCGGACAGACCACACATTGCGAGCGGGGATATTTCCAAATGAGTAAACAGCTGCGGAACAGGACTAGACGTGGCGATAATTAGCGTTTTGTCCTCCTTGAGCGTGACGTGAGAATTAAAAGCTGTGTTATTCATAAAACAAAGACTGGCTAACCCTTGGTCTCGCCTTTCTGTATACAGGACTTTCCTTTTGACGTCATTTTTTGACTACAGTTTTGATTATTCTTTGTTTCTTTGTATCATGTATAATTCAAATGTGATCCATTTCTTTCACTAGCCTGGTTGCAGTGAAGACCTTTGATTGGGCAATCAGTCCGTTCATGTTGTGGACTGTGATTAAAACCTAACCGCCAGGGCTCTCAGTCGCAGGGCCGTGGGAAGAAGCATGGCCAGGACCAATGGCGACTGCTCAGGTGACTCTCTCGGGCTGTGACGGGCGGGTTATTTATAGAGGGCAGGTAGAGGTGCAGCGCATGGCTGATCTGGTTGTCCGGCATGGGCTCTGTTCATTATGGGATTAGGCAAGAGTGCACATGCCCTGCTCCTGGCTGTGGCGACCATAATCCCACCCCCTTCCCGGCACCTCCCCCTCCCCCTCCACACACACACATACACACACACATCACAAAGTCCCCTCCTCACATCCGCTCATAGGTGCTGGCAAGAGCAAGGAGAGAGACAACAATAAGAATAGTAAATAAAAACACAGGTAGAGGATCACACAGAAGTGGCCTTTAGCCATGAAGGGTTTAGGACAAAGCTCCATCTCCATGGTGACTGGGACAGGTCTCTGCACATTGTCGTTGTTGCTGTAGTTTTCCCACCATTTTTGCTAGGAAAACGATTAAAGCATCCCTGTTGTGGTATTTGCATATAGAGGTACAAACAAAATCACAGCTGAATATTGAAGCCTGAAGTCAGTGCTGCCTTGCAAGGAAGAAGAAACAGGGGGTGGTGGTGCGGGGATTCTGGAATTCTGGGATGTCTTACAAGTGGTTTGGAATCTGCCCCAATTGTGACATCACAACCAGGCTTAATTAGCATATTCCTGTTCCATAAAGAGACCTGGTCAGCTTGCACAGAGTGTTTGTGTGAGTGAAGGCTTCTTATTTCTGTACATGTGTTCTCTGGAATGTGGTTTACATTTTGAGGGGCTGTGGGGGTTCAGCTATCACCACCTGTGCTATCAGCCAGTCAGGGCTGTCGTTCATTAATATGAATGCATGAATGTGTCACACCCACTCAAACAATCTGCTCTTTTCCAGGGAGGAAATAGCTTCAAACAAAATGCATGATTAAAAATAAGTGTCATGGTTTTTTTTTTTTGAAAAAAAAACTGTACACATTCATTTTATGGATGCCCAGGAATGCTTTGACATTCAAATTGAAATGGCCATGTGGAGACTTTTAAGGTTGACATAAAACAGGGGAACGGCGCGGCCCGAAAGCTCTCGATTCCACAAATCAAGGCCTTGACTGTAGATGAGCTAAATAAGTGTTTCAGTGCTGTGTTAGATCAAAAGCTCCCACACTGGCCCTCCTCAGATAAGACTGGAGACCTCTGACTTAGAGGATGGGAACGTATCTACGGGGTCATTCTCGTTATCTTGTCGCTGGCAGGAGTACGTTGTTGCTTTGGTTTAGTGGGTCCTACAATTCCTTGGTACTTCTGGAGTCCCCTCTCCTTGACAGATGACACCGATACCAGTCTCTCTCTCTGTCTCGCGCTCTCTCCCTCTGTCTCTCACTGGTGCACACCAATGACGCGCTTTGCTGGTCAGGACTCGCGGGCGGCTTAAACGGTGATTGCTTTGCGATGACAACCGCCGCCGCACTCCTTTCTCCGGCGTCTCTCCTCCCTGGATGTAATACATATGGACCTGTCAACAGCACGGGTCCGCCGTGCCAAAGAGGAAGACGTTAACCTTTAGTTACGTACGGCGGACGAGCTAAGATCGGTGTTGTGCGAAAGCAGTCAACTTTTACAACTGCGCTGGTCTCCAGGGTCCTTTGGTTTGGGGTGGGGGGTTTGGATAGAGGGAAAAGGTTTATAGGCCTAAAAGGATATTAACCTGTGCAACCCATGTTTTACAGAACACACACAGGGATGAATAATTGATGGGACCATTGGTTTTCTGGAACATACGTGTTGCAAGTTATGTAGAAAATTGGCATCTGTGAAGCCAATAGCTATATTCTGTTAAATTATGAATCCATGTATGAGTTTTGTTTTGTTTCTGGTCTTTCCTGCTGTCTTGACTTGGATGAAAAAAATAGGCTTCCTGATGTTGTTGATGTACTTTAACATCTGAAGGAATGACTTGGTTTGTGAGTTAAGGCTCAGCTGTAGCTTTTGCCTGGGAGCCTGGCTGTTATTTTCTGGGTTGTGTTTTCAAGGTGAAATGATTGTCTTGTTCTCCTCATATTTATATATTATTCACCTGACAGTTGGAAGCCTGGATCCCTGTCTGATGATGATAGCTCCACCACGGCGGATGTGATAGGTTTGACTTTGATACGGGGAACGGGGGAGCTTTTCGTTATTAGCACGTCTTTTTTTTTTTGTCGATCGTGTTATTTTCTCAGCCGATGCCGATTGATCAATGAGATGACCCCTTCTGCTCAATTGGGAGAAAGTGTTAATCTGACATTGACTGATCGCAGGTGATCTGCCGTTTCAGATCAATGCAAATCGGAAAGATTTTCTCATGCCCGGAAGGGCCATCGTTTGACGGGGCTGGGATTCTGGGATAGAAGAAAGCGGCTGCATGGTTTTGCGTGATGTGCGCAGAGGACCGATATCGCGCCTACGTATCAATATCACCAAATTGACGTATCAAAAGTATACCATTGATGACCTTTGAAGGCCTGCACCAGCCAAACTTTCTGATTTTATTTGAATAAACGCTCATTAAATGGTATCAGCGAGTGGTCCATGAGCTAGCTGGAACGCTAATGCTTCCCTCTTTTGCTCATTCAGGTAGCTCACATCAGCTGTAAATGTTGGAACGCACATCATCGCACACCGAAAATCATTTTTGGAGCAAGTCAGAGAATGAACTTCCTCCTCCAAAAAAATGGCTGAAAATACTCACGCTTTTAGCGACAATTATGGTGTTTTTTAAATATTCATTCTCGGACCTGGATCATCGAGCAACATAACTTTCTGATTCCAGGACGTGTTTTTTTTTCAGGCCTACAGCTGAAACAAACAAAAACAAAACAAAGAGGAAGAGGAGAGAGGACCTTTAAAACCTGCTTTTCTGCACTCGTTTTTGGAATCCTTTGTTCGTGTTAAGTCGATGGCCTGAATCATCTGGCTGGCCCATCTGTGTGACCTCCTTAGTTACCCCTCCTACATCTGGTGGTAACCTGTTGTTTTGCATTCTGTAAGCCTGAATCCTGTGTGGTATGCCATTATCAAGGGTGGGGGGGTGGTGCAGCAGATCTATGTGAATATTTTTTTTCCCCACAAGATATTGTGTTACTTAATTTTGTTTTTTGGTTGCATTTTTGTGTGGCTAATTTTAGGCAACTTCAAATGAAATTTATGCCACGATAAAAAAAGTATGTTTTTATGTAAATGAAATTGACATTGCTTTTTAGAAATGCGTTTTGGTGGAATGTTGCTCTTGAGGTGAATGATTTTAATGTTATGTTAATGTTTCTAATGGTCAAATGAAAACACAACCTTTTTGCCCACAGTATTTAAAAGCAGCACATCAGGGTATAATCACATAGCTAAGAGAATTGCTGCACTTGGCCTTTGTATCATGTTTAAAAATGTTTTGTGAGGTCCCTGGTAGTCTCCATCAGTGTGGTCGGCTAAGCAGTGAGAGGTTTGTTCTGTGAAAATGGAGGAATGCTCCACCAAAAAACCAACAAACAAACAAAGCGAAATGTTAAGACAACTGCTATTTGTTTATGTGATTTCGGCGAGTGGAGACAGAGCTCAGGCTCAGGTTTGGAATGTGTGGGTTACTGAAGCTGTATGAATCGAGCTACAATCCCTCACCCAGTGGGGTCAATCGTCCACCTGCTAGCCTGGGCAGAGCGTGCAGGTTAGCGACCTGTCTGCCTTTGGGAGCGGGGGCGGGGTGCCCCCTTACAGAGCTCCCGCATGTGTGTGCTTTGAGCCGGTTGTGTCTGCTCCACTGCCTGGCCTTGGGGGTTTGGGGGGATTGAGGGAGGGGGAATCTGGTGGCTGGTAGCGAACAGCGCTAAGCGCTACGCTTAGGCTCTGAAATGAATCCTGAGTGGTGTTGGTGGTGGGGGGGTGGAGGGGGGGGGTTTGGTGGTGGTGTTGCTGCACTGGTAAGCCTGGGGGTGGGGTGGGGGGTGGTTTTGGTGGTGGTGTTGCTGCACTGGTAAGCCTGGGGGTGGAGTGGGGGGGTTAGGTGTTGTTGCCACTGGTCCTGGGTTTGGGTTCCCATGGACGCGTTTGGGAACGTTTAGAACCGGAAGGGGTGCCGGTGTTCTGGTAGCTTCCGCCGGCAGGGAAGGCCCGCTAGGCTGAGGGGAGAGCCGCGCAATGAATAGGCTGTCAAACAGACCACTACTACTGAGGGAAACGGAGGGAGAGAGAGAGAGAGAGAGACACACACAGAGAGGTATAATGAGAGAGAGAGAGAGAGAGAGAGAGAGAAGGGGGCCCATATGTCATAAAAGAGCTTCACAAAGTAGGGGTGTAGGGGAGCTTTGGGGAAGTGAGAGGAAGGGGGGAGAATGGGAGGAGATTCAGCTCCCTAAAAGGACCAACCCCCCCGTTCCAGTTCCATCACCTCCCTCCTATACAAAAGAGGGTAGCCTTTTTTTCTCTACCCAGCTCTCCCTCCCTCCCTCCCTCCCTCTTCCCCCCTCATCTACATTGACTGCTTCTCTCCACCCCCTGCTCCCCCTCCCCCGCCCCCACCACAGAACTGCGTGATGCGTACGTGAAGCCTGACGCCATCCTTTTTTTTCTTTTTTTTTCTCTCTCTCTTTTTCTTTCACTCAGTGAAATTTAAGTCCCCTCGCGTATGCTTTTACGGGGCAGCTTCTCATCTGTCAGGAGACGCAAAAGTGCACCATTTCTTTAGGTACATTTTTTTGGGGGGTTTGGGAATGGTTGGGGGTTGGGATAAACAGCTATTTTCATGGTTAACAAAAGAGCGGCAGTCCTTCTTCCAGGCGTATCAGTCAGACAGGAGCTGCTGGTGAAAGCCGCTGTGTTCTACCGCCATTGAGGGAGGGAGATTTGCCTAAGCCATGACTGCCTCTTCCCCCCTGATCCCAGGCCTAGCACGGCCTCCCGTCCTTGATCTGGCGCTCTCTTTCGTAAACATCCAACCATTAATGAAGGCGGGCATCAATGGAGAAGCAGACCCCACTCAAAAAGCACAGGCCTGCCTCTGCCAGCCCCCCCAGACTCACACATGATAACTCATTGATGTCGAGATAACATCCGGGAAGAAAAAAAAAAACAAAACAGAACAAAAAAAAGGCAAAACAAATTTGGAGTTAATTGCCCGCACATTCATGATGTCGACCTCAATTAGGTCATTTTCAAAAGCGCCCTGGCACTCGGATAATAAACCCTCGGTTGGCAAGGGCGCGTAAGAAGGTGAATATTTACACATTTCTGTACCCCACTGCGCGGTGTGCGTGGGGTTGGAAAGAAGTTCATCTTAGAAACCCGCTGAGGAAAGAGGTGACAGGCTTTTGAGCGGAGCTGACAGCGTCAGGATCCAATAAGCCCCCACCCCCTAATAACTGCGGCTTCCTGCGGCCCGCAGTGAGGCGACGCGTCTCGACGTCGCGTCTGGGCAAAGCTTTAATCTGAAGCCAGACGCTGAGGGTTTTCTCTAAGTCGACTTCATCATCGCTGGCTGTTTTCAGAGGTCGTAAAACCTCGATAGCTTTCTGCGGAGCCAGGCCTGCCCTATGAATATCTCTCCTTCCTTCTCTTCTCTTCTCTTCTCTTCTCTTCTCTTCTCTTCTCTTCTCTTCTCTTTCCTCATCACCTTCACCTCCGCTGTCTCCCCTGACTCCTCCAATACTTCCCCACACTCCGCTTTTTAGACCAAATGGGAGCGCTTACCATGGCAGGGGGGTATATGGGCATTCTGGGGCAGGGTGGATGTAGTCCACTTCCATCGCTAATGTGGGGGAGGGGACTTCCATGTGGAGAGAGGCACCAGGTCGCTCAGCTAGGGGCAGCCCGCGGGGTTGGTGCAGGTCTGGGTAAGGGTGGAGTCGTTCACCCTGGAGCCTGGTTGTTTGTTGACAAAATTTAGATTTCAGGCAAACATGTGTGTGAACTGGCCCCACACAAAGATTTCTCATATTCAACAAATACATGGAAATACATGTCAAACTTTTTAACAATAAAAGAAGGAGATTAGGGAAAAACGATCAAGAGAAGAAGAGAAAAGGAAAGATTTGGATCGGGGGAGGGAATTCCACACTGCCCTTTGTGACCCACTGAGACTGTTACTTACAGCTTACTGATGAATAAATATTTCAATTTCCCCCGTTTCCAAGGCAAATGGTTTCAGTCAGGGTCAGAGGTCGCAGAGGGATGGCTTCTGGCCATTGACGGAGGTGTACGCAGCAGACCTGGGTCACGTCCTTCTGACACCTTTAAAGAAAACCCTGCGGATTGCCAATGATTTTAACGAAATATCCACCTTTGTCTTTTTCCGTAACAAAAATGCGCCTTCTGTGATTCTTCTGCTACGTTTGGGTTGGTAGCTAATTCTCAGGATCCCTCAACAGGATCATATTTTGCCAGTGTCTAGGGAGTTAAAGTGTGTCAGGTGCGTGTTTGACCCGGGTCAGGTGCATGGGGGAGGTGAAATAGGTACGCTGTGCTCTATCGCTCTGGCCCTCCGATTCACGCGGTGGATCGTAAAGATTCTCTCACCCATTGACTGCTGTCACCTCCCTCCTTCCCTCCCTCCTCTTTTTCTCATATGAAATCAGCCGAGTGTTAAATCGGACAAGCCCCCGATGGAATTGCATCGATCGGCGAAAATGTATGTATCAAACGATTTTCAGAGATTAACGATGAAAGAATGATATGGCGGGTGGGAATGATCAAAAAAAAAAGAAGGGGAAGGAGAAGGAATCTTGAGAAAAGGAAAAGACGAAAAGATTGGGGCGGGGCTGGGGAAGGAACGGGGAAAGTAAGGCTGGGCCGTTCTTAGTGACCTGCTAAAATCATTACTCATCACTTATTGATGAATTAATTCATTATTTTCTCCCACGATTCCTTGACCTGGAAATGGAGAACCTTGGGACTGACTGCTGATGAAGTCAGTGACGTACGGTTCGGTACATGCGTGTAGTTTTGGCTCGCCTTCCCAGGTCTAGCGGAGTCTACATTCTCCCACGAGGCCTTGAAGAAGACTAAAGGGAAAACAACCATCGTTCCCAAGACTTGATATGGCATGTTCGTCTCTACGGGCTCTATTTGGGGTGTAACATAGCACGTCCAAGATCTTGTTTCTTTTGCTTGTTTTTTTTTTTTTTTGTTGGAGCGGAAAATCATCTGGGACAGTAGAACTGCCACGGTCAATTTTCCTTCAATTTCAGCCAATTTCAGACACTTCTGTGTCCTCACCATCACTTTAGACGCTGAAAACCTTTTTTTTTTCCAGAGTGTACTGATATTTTTGTTTTTTTTGTTTGAACGGTTTTTCCCCAGATTTTTGATATATGTTTTTTTATGTACAGTAATGATGGAAAATAATTTCACTTGATCCCTGGGGGTCACGAAGATGAATATAAATGAACACTGCTGCTCGTCTCAGTTTATGGCAGTGTGAGCAATGGGAGATTCTTGGGAGATTGAAAAACTAAAGTAGGCATTTTTTTTTGTGAAAGGACATAAATAATGGCTCTGGTTTTGTCTCAAGGGCAGTTTCAGTCTGCACATCCGAATATCCGCTGTCTGGGTATTTAGCCACGTAGACCTTGTCTCAACGGTTTTTATCCTTCTTTAATTCTTTTCTCTCCCCCCTCATTCTTCAGTTTGCCTTCGTGCGAATGCTGGGGAAGAACAGACGGTTGTCATGGTTTCGCCTCTTTCCCAGTTACTGCTTGCATCACAATGGCCGAGAGTTCCGTCTCGGAGATCAGAGTGAGGGGACGTCAGCCTCTGCTCTCAGATCCTGCCCCTGTGCTCATTCTCTACCGCTGCTCGGTCTGGCCCAGCTGCGTCCTCGTTAAAAAACCTCTCTGAGGGGCCACGGGTGGCTCGAGCACTAAAGCACATAGTCACAGAGCAGCTGTGCGGACTGAAACCGGACGTTGAAGTCCCTGCCACTCGCCTTGTGTGAAAATTATCAGGGCAGGAGAACATGTCAGTTACAACTGACAAGCCTCACTTATCTGGTTCATACCCATGACTCTCAGAGCTCTGAGCCTGCCTAGTTTCTCACTCTGTATATCTCTGCCCAAACCCCCGACTTTGTGCTTTGCAAGTTTAACCAAATGTTTATGATCACAATGAATCGCGGGCTCTGAGGGCAGGTGGATGAAATGATAGACCAATCCAGCCAGTCAGATATCCCATCATAATTCTGCGTGCACCAATCAGAATTCAGAAAGCCCCAGCCAGAAATGGTATAAAGGCTGTCTATTTGAGATGGAGCATTTGGAGTGGAGAGGTTTGTTTGGGTTGTTTAAGTTGGGTTGCTTATGCTGGCTGGGTCAACCCAGCTGGGGTACAGGCGTGTCCCACACAGGAGTAGTTTTCCACAAGTCGTTGAAGTGGACACAAAAAAAAAAAAACGAGCAAAGAGACATTTAATTATTTATGTATATTACTTAAATTATTCATTTACTAAGCAGATACTCGTGTTTATCAACTTAGGGAGCTCTTTCAACCATTAAGCATTAAAGTGGCGGCATTACAAATGTTTTGTGAAGAGTATCTTTACTGCAGAAACTTGGGGTGAACGACCCCTTGCTAAAGACGTACAACGGACACTTCCCGTGTGGGATTCGAAACCACGACATCGTGGGTTGCGTCTCCTTCCGCCTATGCTCACACCAAAAAAAAAAAAAAAAGATTTGAAGTACAAAAGCAGCAGGTTCATTTTTCATGAAACCGATCAGTTGTCAACATGTAGTGTGTTCCTGCCCGACAGCGGTATACCCCCTTATCCAGCTGCTATCCTCCCAAATCGCGGTCGAGGGGAACATGTGGCTTCCGCACGTGGCGGAGACACGCTGACATGTCACCATGTTCTGTCTCCAGGGATCCATTGAGGCACTTCAGCGGCTCACAAAGTCAGGCGAAATGACTTATTGTAGTCATGACAGCTTCACGCACAATGGCAGCCACAAGTATAATGAGCAGTTACATGTAACATAAATTTCAATTCAGTATATTTGACATTTTGATACGTGTATTTGCTGTACACACGCACACACAGATACACACACAGACACACACACATACACAACCATTTGAACTCTCACACTCAAATATACCTATGAATCATTGACATTGGCATGCATGACAAAAATATATAAACATATTAACGAGCATGAAAATCGTTAAAGGTTGATAACGGGCAAGCCGCATTGTTCTCCGACGGTGAAAGCGTACAGTGAGGTAGGCTTGTGGACATAGCCGGAAGCAGGTGCACTGACCATGACTAAATCATATTGTGTTTATGTAACAATGCGTAATAATGATAATGGAGTATTAAAAATGATGCGTTCTCCTGCAGAAATGATAAAAAAATGCTGCCGGGGAGGAGGCACGGCTGGTGCCCTGCTTATTGGATGGATGAGTCTATTGAACAGGTCAGCAGGTCACCATCTTGTTTTGTTGTAGGTGTTGCTGATCCATCAGGCATTTGACCTTTGACCCCACTCTGCTTGGACCCAGAGTGGTCCAGGTGTATGTGTCTTGTCTGTATGGATATTTGTATGTGTGTATGCTTGTGTATTTCAGAGTGAGTGTATGTGTCTGTATGCTTGCGGATATGTATGTGTGTTTGTGTGTGTGTGTGTATGGATACATGTTTGTATATATGTATTGATAAGTGTGTTGCATGTGTATGCATGAGTGTGTGCATGTGCATGTTCTGGCTAATTCTGGTGCATTTTACAGTAGTGGTTATTCATTTGCTTTGTTCAACTCAACTGCGCTAAATTACATTGAAATGTGTGTGTGTGTGTGTGGGTGTGTGCGTGTGTGTGTGCGTTTGCGTGTGTGTGTGTGTAAACATCAGGGTCTCATAGGAAGGGGCTGAATAACATCAGGGTCTGTATCCCCTGGAATGAATAATTGAATAAGTTAGGAATGTTTATTTTAAAACGTACATTTAAAATTAAGTTTCAGCCCTTTTTTTCCTGATTCATCATGGCAAAATGCATCCAGATCCCATCCTCGATGAGGAAGCGTTAAGGATGAGGAAGGAGCAAGAGATTGAATGGAGAGCTTGAAGAAGAGATGGGAGAGAAAATGAGAGGGATGGGGGAGAGAGAGAGGGATGGGGGGAGGCAGAGGGATGGAGAGGGGAACACCCCCTCCCCCAGATGGTGAGGCTTTGCTACTCTCTGAAAGCTGATTAATTTTGGAGGCTCTTTGGCTGACTGTCTGTCCTACCGCGGTGGGAAGGGACCAGACTGCTACAGCTGCAGCATGCACAGGAAATGACATCACAAGAGAGAGAGAGGGAATGAGGTGTGAGTGTGACTTGGAGGGGGTGGGGGGGAATGCTGGTGGTGGGGGAGGTTTGTGAGCCAGAGAGAGAAAGTCAGTGATTGAGGAATTGAGAGAGTGAGGAATTGAGCGAGTGGGGGGGGTGTGTTTCAGTGAATGATGGAGAGATGGAGAGAGGGAGGGCTGGAGTACACCGCCAGCGTGTTAGAGAAATGGAAGGAAGAACTGGAGGGATAAGAGATGTGTAGATGTGTTATAGAGAGAGAGAGAGAGAGAGATGGAAAAAAGAGAGAGAGCGATGGAAAAAAATGGAAAATAATGGACTGTGAACATGTATGTTAGAGAGACGGAAGTACAGAGAGAGAGAGAGAGAGGGGACGTCTCAGTGCCTGTTAGGGTCAGTGGTCCCTTTATCATTGAAATCATGAATTTGAATCTGCTCCTTAATACGCCTGACTGCCCCCACCACCCCACCATGCCCATCAACCACCTTCCCTCTGCACTAACGCAGCCTTGCTGAATTAGGGTGAACTGGGTGGGGTGGGGGGTGCCGACTCTGTTTCTGGAAGGCCGGTGTGTGTGTGTGTGTGTGTGTGTGTGTATGTGTGTGCAGGTCTTTGTTTCCCTCAATTACACCGGCTCAATTAGCTAATTAGCTTTGCACACTAGTGCCTGTGCGTTTGATCGCCAGTAGATTAAATCACAGTAAATGCTCCACAAGAACCGTCATTCATGAGCCTTCGAAAAGAAGTTGTCTAAAAATGTCAGGCCACCTAAATGATTGGACTAATTAGGTAATTCGACATAAGAAGTTGGCTTGGAGACCAGAAACAGTTTCAGGCCATTTCGCCCGACAAACATCACATACTACTGATGTCCTCAGATTAAAACTTGTCTATTTATGGTGACTAATTAACATTCCCTTCACTTAAAAGACAAGCTAGGGCACACCAGACCAGAACAGCAATACCTTTCTTGAGTTCTTTGTGATTTTGAATGGATTGAGTATTAATAAACACTTTTGATAAAGTCTTGGCCCATCCGGATTAAAAAGTGGTAGCCTGGGCCTTTTGGTGTAGACTTGATATATGGTAGTGTATTTGACGCAGGTGGTTTGTCATTTCATTCACCTACTCTCTTATGAATTTCAACAAAAGTAGTTACTTATCACTTTTATTACTACATATGGATGTAGGTCCAATCTGTTGTCTCCTGGCTTGTCTTGTCTCATTACTAAAGGCAACCATTATGTTTTACCCTTCACAGTTTTGGCAAATTCAAAGACAATGAAGGAAATGGAATTGGCGAAGAAATAGGGTAACACTTGGATCTTTATCTGAAACTAAAAACGTCCTACTCAAATGTGGTATTGCACTGAATTCTCAATGCTTTTCTGATAAATAATATAGTGGCCAGGTCTACTTCCTGTAAATCTCAGCAAATGAATGGGTGCATTTAAATGACAAATTACTTAAGCCAATCAGATGGAATATCAGGAATCAGCTGGCACCAATCAGATTGCAGAAAGCCTTGGCAAATGAATACTCTGATAGAGTGAGTGGAGCTGAGAGTAGGGCTACAATAGTAAATGTGTTGTGCTGACCTGGACAGCCCCCTACCCACCCTGAGGGGGACCCCCACCCCCACCCCCACCAGCGGCTGGATCCTTGCCTCTTCATGTCGCATCACCGTCTCACGCACACAGTCAGCATCTCGGGGAGGAGGCGGTTAAATATGAAAAAATAAATAAATAAAATAAATACAAGAAAAGAGGGGGAAAAAAAACTCACGTGTGTCCACATATGTAACCGTGCTTCGTCAAAGGCTGGTTGGGGGTTTCCATGGTAACCGCCAGGTTTTTTTTTTTGGGGGGGGGGGTGTGTTGGGGGGGAGGTCCGGGTGGGTGTGGGGAGTGGGGGTTGTATAGGATGAGCTTCAGTGTTGGACTGGATGCCCATTCCGCTGGTCTCTCTCTCTCTCTCTCTCTCTCACTCTCTCCCTCCCTCTCTCTGGCCTGTGCTACTCCCTGGTCTTGCCCAGAGGGCATGTGGTGTCTTGATCCCAGCATCCATGACTGACTGAGCTGTGAAGCTGTGAGAATCCGAATGAAGACGCCCACCACCCCCACTGCCCCCCACCGGCCACCCCCAGCCCTCCCTTCCTCTTCTCATGCTCACATAATGCTCTCTTTCAAGTGGTTGTCACAGAAAGGGTTTTTCCCCCCTCTTTTTTCTGAAATCCAATAGATAATTTTAGTCAGGTAATAATTTCATGGAGGGCAGATTAGATCTCCCTTGCCGCTAATGGGAATTTCCCTGTGCTCTGAGCTCTGTTCCCTAGCACAATATAACAGATTCAATTAAACACGCTCCTGTTATTATCTCTCTTTATCACTCCCACACCCTCCCCTCCTTCCCCTCATACACACACACACACACACACACTTTCCTCCTTACGCCCCCTCAGTCCTGTGACAGAGGTACAACCTCTTTGTGACTCTGCAGGTTCTGTGAAATGAGAGCCAGTGCAGTAGGAACCAGTGATGTCATGAGGTTGGATTCAGTGATGTCGTGAGGTTGGATCCAGTGATGTCATGTGGTCGGATCCAGTGATGTCATGCAGTAGGAACTGATGAGGTCTTCCACTAAGAACAAGTGATGTCATGTTTTAGGAACCAGTCATGTTGTATAGGAGGAGCGCTGAGCCCATTTTCTATTGGCTATCGGCGGCAGTAAGGCGTCACTAACGGATCCATCCCCTGTAAGGACATTCAGCTCCAGCACTTCTCCGTGCAGGTGTGCAACACACTTTGCAGACATTTTGTCTCTTTGATGTTGGGCTTGGATGGGAGATGCTGGTTGCTAGGGAAGATAGAATGTGACATGTGAGTGGTGTCACTGTGACTACAGCTCTCGGTTTGTCGTGCAGATGGCAGCGATAAAAGCAAGGTTATGATTGAATTTGGGATGCAGAAAACAGCGATGTTAAGAGACCCAGAAGACCCAGCCTTCACACTTTGCCGGTCAGCAGCAATTATCATTAATTTGAACGAAGCTGCTAAATTTAACCAAGAAACTTAAGCAAAAAGCAATTAACAATCCCAATGTCAGTTTAAAAAAAATGTTTTTCTTTCTTTCTCTCCCAGTTTTTAAATACCTAATTGTATCCAGAGTCCATGATCATCCCTGTAACCTGTGCAGACAAGCAGTAATTCTCCTCCCAAAAACATGATACCAGCCCCTGTCTCTTCTCACATCACAGTCCTCAAGTCAAGCTTGCACAGACATGAGATGGCGGAACTTGTGCAGTCAGAGTGGGGTTGCCAGATTGAGAATGGACATGGAAATCCCCACTGCATTAATCCCTCTCTCCTCGAGAAAAAATATGGTCAGTTGTGTGTTCCTTGGCTTGGCAGCAAAGCCAGAGCCAGCACTGGTCCAGTCTGGGTTTTATACCAGACTGTGCTCTGGGAACACTGCCTTAACTGGATAAGTCACCCAGCATCCCGATCGATTCAAAATCCACTCACACAACCCCGTATGAAAGGGGACCTCTCCCTTGTAGTAAACAAAAGAGGCTAAACTGTATCCCTCACTACAGCAGCCAACAGATCTCCCATCCCCCAGTCTGTCATGGGGATACGCTTGTCTCTTCCAGCGAAATTTAAAGAGGGAAGGGGATGGGACTCTCTACAATACAGCAGTACTCCCATGTGGTAAGCAATGGAGGCTGAGCCCTCGAGAACGACAGCGCGATAAGATATGGTTCTGTTCTGTATTCCGGATCGGTATCTGCTATTCGGTATACCTGATGGCCTGTTTTTTTGTTGTTTTTTTTTTTGGCGGAAAGCAAAGCCCACACATTACAGTGGCTCTGTGTTGGAAAACCCGCTACCCTTTTCCTGCCAAGGCTAGGAAAAATGACTTGTCTGAGTAATTTCATGGTAGATTTTTTTTTTCAAACGGTGAACTGCGTGAACTAATAAGCTGTAAATTGCTAGACATAAACATTTATTTAATGTTCCCATGTAAAAATGGCCATTTGGGTTTGGAGAGAATGTAGCAAAGTGCATCTAATGGTCCTACTTCTGTCTCATTTATGTGGAGGAAATCGAGTAATTGCTTGTAAAAACTGATAGGAATGCTTAAAGAATGTAGTTATGCAATGGATAATTGTTTCAGATTCTGAGAGAATCATTATTTATGTACCCAGACCAAGGCTTGTGCATTATGGAGAGCCTAGCAGAGTACTTCTGTACTGATAATTGGTTTTACAGACTCCCGCCTAAAATGTTCCTTCCACGGTGATTCATCGCAAAGTTTTCTTTCATTCTCTTTTAAGGCAATAAACACCGCTTTTAACTTTGTCTTCAGAACAACCAGGTTTAAGTTCAGGACACTAGAAAACTTTCCTTTTTGTCTAAATTGAGGTCTTTGCTTTCAGCGGGAGAGAGAGAGAGAGGGGGAGACTAAAAACCATGGTTTATAGATTTATCCAATGGAATAAAAATAATATGCCTGTTTTATTCCCAATCTCTTGTATTCTTTTTGTGTTTCGGAAAAGGAACCGGCAACAAAACCCATCTCTGTATGGGTTGTGATATATATTTATATGTACATATTTTCGCCTTCTCTGCCTGTGGCTATTCCTCATTAAAGTTGAGCCACCCAAATCTACGTCCTAATGAGGCCCTAATGAAATATTCAGACATCTGCGGTGGAGGTGAGCTTGAAGGCTGTCTGTTTATCTGTTCTGTGAGCCTTTCCACATGCAGATTCACGCTGGGACCAAATCACACAGATTTTAGTCTCTTTAAAGGTATATGCAGGTCAGTCAAAACAGGATTTAGTCTTTTTAAGGCACACGCTATTCCGCTTCTATTCCAAATGGCCTGCTTGTTTGTGTCCAGTTGAAATTGGAAGTGCTGAAAGAAACTGTAGCGTAAAGTCTGTTGTGATTGAATTGCATATTCCCTCAAAGAGACTTAGGCCGAGAATAAGTCAGTATTTTCCCCAAACTTTCAACAGAAGTTCTTTCAACAGAACTTTTCAGCATAAGTGTCTTTGAGTGTTTCAAGGGTCCATTTTTGATGGAATTGCATATGGCCTTAAAGTTTGATCGGATCCTGGGTATGCTCAACGGCTGCTTGTGTGGTGTATGAGAAGACAAATTATTGTCAACGGCCCAGCTCAAGACAAATTCAGGAGGTGCGCTCAGCCTTATTAAAGCTGAGAGAAATGTTGTCACCTGACACCTTCCCTTTTGATGTCTCTCCAAATACCCGCTGTGCCTCCCTACCTCTCGGCGCTGGATTGAAGGAGATTTAAAATCGCGGAGAGTTCAGCGATAAATCAACGCGCCGTGCTTTAATTAAGCGGTGGCGTCTTTAAAGATCGCGGACAATACGTTACCGGTTAACTGGCAGTGGTATGCGGTAAAATCTGGACCGTTTCAGGGCTGGTAGTTACAACTTCTCAAAAATGTTGTAGGCGCAGTATAGGGCAGTGTTGCTGGACCCCGGGGAATGCAGTCAAGCGACAGACGCCATTGGATGGGGCCCTTGGAGGCCCACCTATGCATGGGGCCTATACGCCCTGGCTGCGTTTCTACCCCTGGAGAATTAACTTTCCCAGTCGTTCATCACTTCCCCCTCCCTCCTCCTCCTCCCTTTTGTCCTCTGTTTTCCCTTTCATCTCTTGATTAATTCCCGTGAACTCTCTCAAGTTCAAAGAGTCTTGCCCGATCCGGTATTTTATACATTGTGTCTGTTGTCTGTGGAGGGTACATTCAAGCTCTCTCTTTCTCCCGCCCCCCCTCTTTTAGACTCTCTTTCTCTTTCTCGTGGAGCTTTGGGTTTGCCTCCAGATTAGAGAAGGTCCCCTGTCTTCTGTAGAATATTAAAATGTCTGAGCGTGCTCAGTTTACTATCTTTCCCTCCCTTCCTCCTCAGGGTACCCCCTCTTTCAGGCCCATACCCAGCACCAGAGGATGGGGTCCTCTGGTTGGCTCCGGTTTCCATAGATACAGCAAGGATTAGGGTATCTGTGATCATAAAATTTGAGTTAACTGATAATTGTAGGCTAAGTCATCCTTCATCGAATAGTATTGTCAATTTCAAAACTGTTTGGTCACACTGAGAATTCTGTCACTTTCTCTTCGCTTTCCCTGCAACCCCAAAACTCCCCTTTCAAGAGATGGTGGGTGGACTAAGTTCCACCTGTACATTATGATTCCAGTCTTCAAGGGGAGAGATGTAGGTCTGAGAGAGAGAGAGCACATTCAAAGAGAAGATGTGTAAACTGAAGCTCACTGTAAGCTGAAGCAGATGCTGCTCCACATTTCGTAACTGAAAATACACACACGACTTCTTTTTAGTAGTGCAAAAATGATTTAGAACAGAACCGATGAATGATATGAAGATTTAAAAAACCCTGACCCAGGCGTTGATGGAAGTTTGATCGTCTTTATGACCGTTGGCATGGAAATTATGTGGTGATCGTGACAGTCCCTAGCGTCGGCAGTGCAGTGGTTGGTCAGGGCACTTTGGACAGTTTTTACAGTCCAGTTTTATGAAGCCTGATGAGTTGCATGGTGATGTTGTGTTTTGAGTGGAGTGTTTTGGCTGGAGGCTGAAGTCAGCCCTGCGGTCTTTTACACCCCAACAGAAAAAAAAAAACACCCGTCTGAACACTCGAGCGTGAGTCACTTTGCAAAAACGACTGCCGCGTCAGGAGAGTTTGAGCAGAATCCGAGGAATGTTTAAGACTGCTTCTCCGTATTAACGTACTGTATACTTGCTGAGCGCGACGTGACATAGCGGCCACCCCATGTATCCTGGCGTTCTTTCGTTCGTGTGTCAAAAGGATGTGACACGCTGAAGCTATTTGTCCAATTGAAATGTCTTTCAACAAAAATAAAGTATATTTACTGTATACAGTGAGGCTGCCTTGTCATGTGACCCACCCACTAACATGTCACATGAAGTTGCTTGCTAGTTTTGATGACTGTGCGAGTTTCGGATTGCATGCAATGAATCGAGTCTCTTAAATGTATACTAGTGGCACGGAGAGTGGCTGGAAAACTGTGTATCCTTCCCTCTTGTACAAACTCTTCCGTCTTGCACAAACTAAACAAAAAGACCGTAGCCTGGGTTGTCAAGTCTTCTGTACATGTTTACTCTAAAAGTCTCCCAGAAACACCATAAAATTATTTTTCTTAATCTTAACTTACCCAAGGGGTGGAAAATGACCCTTATGTTTCAAGTCTTTACCTTACACTTGGTTTTTGGCTTCCAAATATACCTTAGTAGTGTTATTTAACACTAAACTACCCTAATGGCCCCAGAAATTATGATTGTACTTTACCCAAAACCCCATCCTGAACTTCTGAAAATACAATAGATTTAGTGTTATGGCATGACAAACCTTTGGTTGTTATTGGCTGATCATTAGTAAGGTTTTGCAATCAACTGTCAAGAAGAGGTCCTCGCTTGAATGTATGTGAAGGCATCTTCAGTGTCCACCATCATGACAGAAATGATGACGATCTGACCTTCACAATGACAATGTAGATCATTCATTGTCAAAGATATATATATATATATATATATAGATTTATATATATATATATACACTCACACATAGCCTTTGCTTCCATAGCCTGGGAGATTTATGAGTTTTAGCAGACTGGCCAAAAATATAGCAGCATGCATAATGGAGAAGCTTAGTGACTACCAGAACCTTAACGACATACCGACTATTTATATCACGCCACTTTGTCTGCAATTAAGGTTAAAGAAAATGTTTACTGTAAGTGTTGGCTCTGCATTGGCTGTTGTTGGAGGCTCAAGATTGCAGTCAAAGGACGGAAAAAAAACGCCTTGCTGTGGGCCGTCTGTGGAGAAGGGACGGTATGTGTTGCTGAATGTGCGCGCAGTCCAAAGCAGACCCAAGTGGGTGCAAAATTATACCGTTCTCCAGATTCAGTGAGGGCGATATGTGTTTTTTTTTTTTTGCTGCTGCTTCCGGCAAAACACAGCGTTCATGCTGTCATGGTTGGCCAGAAGGGCCAAAGCACTTATCTCACGGCAGGGTTGAACTGAGGCGGTTAGGGGGCTGGCCGAGGGCGGCTAGCTCAGCGCTACCTGCTCTGCTCTTGCCCTTGAAGGAGCCGCGGGGTGCCTGGTTTTCCTTTTTTTCCTCTTTTTTGATTTTCGTCTTAAAATCGACGCCCGGTCTAGACGCCGAGCAGCCAGGGTGAAGGTGGGTTAACGGTATGATCAAGTTTAATAGATCAATTAACTGCTGAGCGACAGTGAGGGCCTTCACATCCTGCAGCTTTTCCAAGGGCAAGAGCGGGTAGGACAGGGCTACATGACTGATGTCTTTCATATACTTGGAGATTTGGCAGACACACTTATCCACAGCACCTTGCACAGTTTACATTCCTACACACTATCCATTTAAACAGCTGGCAGCTGGGTATTCTTACTGAAGCAATTTGGGTAAAGTATCTTGCTCAACGGTACAACAACAGTACTCACAGTACCTTGGAAGTGGACCCTCAACCTCTGAGTTGCAAGAGCAGCTCCCTAACCATTACACTACCCTGCCTTTACCAGATCAGAGTGGTTACCACTGATTTATAGTAAACAATTGCAATTACAAACATTCCACTGAACTACTGCTTTGTAATGACAGTATTGGCTACCTATAGACAGGTATTTATGATAATTATTCACATTGAAATGTCTTAGACAGCATACTTTTTACCGCAGTCAAACAGCAGGATTTTACTCAATGATCAGCTATTTTGCTTGGTAGGTTTTCTGTCACCCTGAGAAAGACATTTGACACCATAGTCTGCCCTTATTGGCTGTGTTTGAGAAGTATTTTCAGTTTTTTCCCCCCATGTTCATAAAACTCTTCACTGCTGCCAACTCAGAGTAGACATTAATGAGTTTTATTGGATTTCAGTTTATTATTTTATTATTTTGCAATGATGAGAGACTTGTGGTAAGTTGCAGCTTGTCACACAAATTAAACCGCGGCTTTGGCGCTAGTCCCTGGGGCAGACGAAAGGGTAGCGGAATGGAGGAGGTTGACCGCCGGGGCGAGTCCTGTTTCAAAGTCTGACGAACACGCGAAAGAGACAAAAGAATGTAGGGGAGCGACACGTATCGAGTAACCATCAGACTCTTTGCCCAACGGGCAAGGAGAGTGACGGGAAGCTGAAATCATTAATTACAAAGCGAAATCGTGCGCTGACATGACGGTCGGTGGCACTGGCAACGTGCTCGCGCTGCGGCTAACAGACTCTGCGCTGCCAGCGCTGTGAAACAGGAGAGGACCCAGTAAGACACTGTAGGGTGGGGTGGTATTTCATCTAAGCCGCCTGTTTGTTTTATGCAGCCACAGTGATTTAAGCGCACCGGTAGGTCCTCCGATCAAACGTAAACAAGCAGTTTTGGGTTTCACACCACTCCCGGGGCGGTTTCTCTATCACTGCCGTTGCAGAACCGAACGCCTCATTCAGTAATATGGTACGTTTGCTAAGCGGACATACTGCTCCACGTTTAGTTATGTTGAGTAATCAGCAACTTTGATAAAAAAATCTAAAAATTCGTTTTTTAATTAATGTCCTTGTGATGATAAAATGTGTCCATGATGAAAACAATCTTCATTCGGTTTGCCAAGAACATGAACGAATATTTAAATGCCTTTGTGGGTTTTGTAATACACCAGCCTGTCAGGTTGTCTGGCCTTATACAAATTCATGTTACATTGCTTCTCCTGAAATTGTCCTTTTGTTAGCGGTTCTTTGAAAAAAAAAAAAAAAACATTCCATATTAATGAGATAGTAAAGTAAATAGTAGAACATGCTCACGGAACTAAGCTGCAAAATAAGAAACAGCACCCAGCTATTATGCCTGACATTTTTACTGAAGTTAGCCTTTTGACACATCTGGCACAGAAAGCACTCAACCTGTAACTTTTAATAGGTAACCTTCCACCAGTTTACTGAACGTTTACTCCAAAGCTGTGAGGCCGGTGACCTTGTCAAAAACATTTTTTTTCTGTACCACGTCCCCATGGTTACCGCATGCGCATCTTCGTCTCGCCTGTACAGTGGAGCCGCGACGCCGGAGCAGCTTGATCCCACGCTTTTCTCTTATAAATAAAAAAAATACTGTGACCGGCGGGTTCCTCCACCTGTAATCTCCTCAGAATCTATATCAGAGAGAGCGCTGCCTGAGGAGCGTGGCTAGCCGCCGCTAATCCCGCCATCCCTGGAGGGGTGTCATTACGGCGGAGACGCACGAGGAGCTCAGAGCGCCGTTAAACCCACCTCCTGAGTGCACGTACGCGGCCTGCACGCGGGTGGCATGTGCCGCCTTTCACACGCTCCCTTTTATGGGTCAGCTGTGTACATTAGGAGGGAATAAGAGGCTTAATGGAATGCCCAGGGCCCAAGCCAATACCTGCCACTTGCTAATCGCCTCTCTGTTTGGATTGGCTGTGAGTGAGTGCGTGTGTACATGTGCATGCCTCCGCTGGTGTATTGCTACATACGTGCACAGGAGTGCACCAGCACACAAGTGTATTAATGTTTACGTACATTGGTGTGCACAGACTTGAATGTGCATGTTTGTATGTGTGCATACCGCAGGCGAGGTTTATGCTGGGGATGCTTGTGACATGTCCCCACCACTTTTTGTTGTGGCCCGGCACTTTTCAAAACAAACTGACGCCCATGGTGCATATGTATTTAAATATAAAATTCTGTATGTGTGTATGTGTGTTTTTATATATATATATGTAATTGTATGTGTATGGGTGTGTGTATATATAACTGTATGTGTGCCTGTAAGGGTGTGTGGGTGTGACCTGCAGTCTCTCTCCAGTATCCAGTTTGCTTTTCCATGGCAAAGCTTGTGTTAAACCTGCCAGTTAGTGTTGATTACATCCTGGGGTCACAGCTGAGCTTAAGTCACACCTGCATGTCCTGCATGACCTTCTGAGGCCCAAATCAACAGAAACGCCCACCGCGTGTCGCCGCGATGTATTTGCCGTCGCGGTTTAGCGCTGTGCGCTGTCTGTGTTGTGAGGGTGAGCTGGGTCTGCTGCTCTCAGCCTCACTGCTAAAAGCAGGCTGGACTTGCTGTTTGTCGTTCTCACCCCTCATCGGTTGCTATGAGCAGCGCTGGCGTTGCTGTGGTTGTTGCCGTGGTTTCCAGTGAGCGTGTCTGCGTGTTTCTGCTTGTCTCCATGAGGGGGGTGGCCCTCAGTTATGGACCTGCACAAGGCGTTCTTCAACATGGGGATACCAACCACCACTCTCCGCCCCCCAAAAACTCCATCCCGCCGTCCCTTGAGCTGAGGCAGAGAGAGAGAGTGAGAGAGAGAGAGAGAGAGAGAGATGGAGAGAAGGAGAGAGGGAATGTAAGTAGACGACCGTCGGTCGCATGTGAAATGTAGCGAAGAGGCCGGAGGCAAGAGGAGGTGGAATCGGTCCAGATCCTGCTGAGGTTTAACCTTCACCTGCCCCCCCCACCATCCCTATCCCTGCCCCCCCAGTGGATGGAGGAGGGAGGCGGTTGCCAGGGCGACGGACCAGCAGATATTAAAAGTGTGTATTACTGTGATGTACGTTAGCAGGGGGTTCTGGTATCTGGAGATGTAGTTGTGCTGCTTTTAACAGTGGTCTCCTATGGCTCTGTATCTGAGTGGAGTGCCCTCCACCACCTAGAATCCATCCCCAAGGCACCCCCCCCACCTCCCCCAAGGGGCATCGATGGGGTTTGGGACTGTAGGTGCTCCGGAAACATCCAGAAACATTTGAGAATAAGGGGAACATTTTCCTCTGGGTGGGAAATGGCAAATGGAAACGTCAAGGTGGCGTGGCCTCAGTTGAAATACCCCGCCGGCCAAGAAGCTAATGGAATATTGCGCGGGGGCCTCTTGGGTCTCCTCCCACAGTTCCCCCTTTTCTGTGGCCCAAGCCCTGACCCTGGCTGACAGCTCCAGCAGTCTCCAGACCCTTCACTTGGCTGCCATGTGTGTTTGGATGGGGGGGGTCTCTGCAAGAATGTCTGCCCAAACTTCTCTCGTTCCCCACTTGAATTCTTCACAAGATCTCATCTGACATAATCAATACTTAGATTATTGTGTTGTGATTTTTTTAGTGACAAGGCCAATGTCATTGTTAAGGCCCTGTTACAGGGAGGGCCCTGTTGTAATTAATGTGATTCTTATTTATTTTTTGTGTATTTTTCCACTGGAAAGCCCCATCAAGATTGTCTTCTCTTTTTCTAGAGGTACCTGGTAAAGATTTTCGCGCAGTAAAACAAATCTTTTTTTAAAGCCACAGTATTCCTGCAGGAAGTCACTGATCATCCTGTACATTAGTGATACCCTGCATGTGGGTCATGCCCCCCAGTCATGAGATGGTCACAATATACTCAGAGGAAAATGTAACATATCATACAAGGTAGATATTGTTCTAGTCATTAACATTAATACTAGTTGTAGCATACTCTTCACATTTTATTGCTTCAGAATGTGTTCAGTAAAATACATATTTTTATATCGTGTCAAAATGCATAAGGCTACATTGTACTGCATAAATTGGAAAATGTATTGATGCGTTAGGTAGAGCTGCAACGATTAGTCGATTAATCAATTAGTCGATCGAAAGAAAATTAATCACCATCTATTTTTATAATCGATTAATCATTGAAGCAAAAATGCCAAACATTTGATGCTTCTATGTTCTTAAATGTGAGAATTTGCTGCTTTTCTTGGTCATGATAGTAAATTGAATATTTTGGGGTTTTGGACTGTTGGTCAAACAAAACAAGACATTTTATGATGTCACCTTGTGCTCTAGGATACTAATGTGCATTTTTCACTTTTCTGATGTTTTATACGCTACGCAATTACTCGAGAAAATAATCGGCAGATTGATCGATAACAGAAATAGCTGTTAGTTGCAGCCCTAGCGTTAGGTGGGCCATGGGCATGGAAAGTTTGGGAAGCACCCCTGCTGTAGAGGATATGAGGCCGAGCTCGGAGCGATGGGGGGAAGGTGTCCGTGGCTGTGATCCTCAGTCACACCGGCCCTAAGAAGCTCACACCCAGCAGAATTCACGCAGACAGATGTGTGAGCTTCTGTTCGCCCTTTAGCCCCGGTACAAACATCTACTCATGTGGCATAATCAGATTAAAAGAGAGGGAAGGGGGGTGAGGAAAGGGGGTGAAAAAACGCCATTATTTCCAGTTTGTTTGTCATGAAGGTAGGTATGGCAAAGCATGTGGACAGGGAAGAAATGTAATCCCTATGTGTGTGTGTGCTTGTGTGTGTGGCTGTGTTTCTTGTGTACAGATGCCTCTTCACTCAAGATTTAAAACACACACACACACACACACACTCACACATGTAACAAAACAAAGCCCTTATTTCCTCTCTGTTGTCTCTTGGGGTCATGCGGTGTAGTCCTGTGGCTTTCTCAATAATGTCCTGTCAATCATGGCCGGTGACTAATACCAATGGTCACCTTCACCGCATCTGCTGCCATCAGCTTCGCTGTGGGGAAAAGAGCCAATTCCCGCCACCCCCTTCCTTCGTTTCTAGAAGGTTCCGTATATGGAAGGAACCTTCTAGAAAGGTAGTCCATGCGGTCTGTAGCTTTATATCCTAAGGCTCCTGCTTGGATGCTTTTTAAAGGGGTGGGGATGGAGGGGTGTGGGGGGTTTGGGGGAGGGGGTGGGGTATTGCTAGACCCATCATTTGTGGCCATCTTCTTCCTGCAAGGCAAGTTGCCTCTGGTCGCCATGGTTACCACAGTAAGTATTGGAGTGTGTGTGTGTGCGTGCTGTGTGAGAGTGAGTGAGAATGTATGTGTGTTTGAGAGAGTTAGAGTTAGTGTGTGTCTGTGTGGCAGAGAGAGAGAGCTGGTTTGTGTGTGTGTGTGTGTGAGACAAAATTTGATTTCAAGGCGCGTAGAGAGAGAAGCAGGGTCCCGTCACTTTAGACATCTCATCAAGAAAACATCAAGTGATTCCTTTGTCACATATCTTATTGTACAAAATCCCATTAAAACACTGGCCGTTTCAGACAGGCAGCGTCCAGTTGAAAAAAAAAAGATATCATTTCACGATAGGATATTAGTAGAGGCCTACTCGGCAGATAATGTGTGTCCCCTTCTTCTGCCATGATTTTAATCATACAGCATTTAATTACGCAGAATAAACCTTGATTGATTTGCCTCATCTTTGTAGGAGCTGGTTCTAATTGAGCTGGATCACAGAGGTCCCCGTTTCTCTCCCTGTCTTTCTCTCTCTCTCTTTCTGTCTCCAAGTTTGCGCTCAACTTAAAGAGGAATTAACACTGAACGGATCTTAATTCGAGAATACTTACAAGTTAAGCTCGCCCCCGAGTCGGAGACAGCCGTTAATTGAATTGATGCCTGCCGGTTTCGCGCCGCTGGCATACTCGCAACTGTATGCGGACGGTTTTTTAAAATAATTTATTTAGCCAGGAGAGGCCCGCAGATGCTGACATCTGTTTGACATCTGAAAAAAGGATTTTCCGATGGCCGTTACCACCGCGCGGTTGGTGATGTTTGCAGCCAGCGCGCGGGGATTTGACCTGGCATCGTCTCGCTGGAGTGCCCACGCCGCACGCGCCGCTGCGGCTCCCGCCCCGCTCGCTGAACTTTCTATCTGAAAGGATTAATCTCGCCACCTTCCTCAGCTACCGGGCTTTGTCTGCTAAGAGCTGGGGTCTGTGAAGTTAAACTGCGCATTTTATCCTGCCGACATTTTCATGTGGGCGGATCTGATCTGACTGGCGTATTTTTAAAAAATATCTCTGAAGACAAAAAAAAAGACGAACGGCGGCCCTCTGACTGCTTGTCACCTCCAGCTGAGCTGTCTCCTCCATTTGTGCCCTCTTCCTGCTCCTTACTTCCCCTCTCTCCTCTGTCCTCCCTCTCCTCCCTCCTCTCTCCTCTGAAAGGCTTTGGCTTTGGCAGAGTCCACCAACAGACCAGACATATTGCAGCTCAGTTGTTTATTTCCTCCAGATAATGCTAAAAGACCAAGAAACATGTGTAAGAAAAACTACATTACCCACAATTCAGTAGGAAAGCCCTGTACATGTTGTAAGTAAAACTTTACAGTAAACACACATGTTTAAATACATAAATGATATTTTTATGTTACATACACATATGATAGTTTTATACAGATAATTTAAATATGCTTTTGTGGGCTTGTGCCACACATGGCTACTCTCTCACACACATGGTGCATATTGCAGGTCTTAGGGAGCAGGTTTGCTCACCGCGGCCTGGTTCCATGTGTGTGGGGATTAGGCCCGGCTTGCAACCAGTCAGCCTGAGGATTCCAGATGGCTGTCTGAGACTGCAGCACCTCGCTCCACCCCTGCCACACACGCACGCACACACACACACACTCTCTCTCTGTACAGCGCCATGTGGAGTTGCGTAATCCTGGGCAGTGCTGTCCAGAGACTCTTCCCTCCATGTGTCCCCACACTCACCTGTTTCTGACCAGAGCTGTGCATGTCACAGGTCAAAGGTCAGGCTGCATGGTTCCATTCACACAAATCCAGAAAGGGAAAAATACTGGATTATACCATGTTGTGCTACACTTGTGTATGTGACATGAATCTGTAACCATGAAGCTACAATGTATTGTGCCTTGTGGTACTATATGTTCCAACTTCATGAGGATGTATTAAAACAAGGTTGTAGATTCTCTGAGAGGCAGATAATTGGGCCCTTCCTAAAAGACATTGATAGTACAGTTAATTATAGAACAGTGCAGGTATATTTTACTGCTTCACAATGCTGGTATTTTAATTTAGGTTATTGCAGGTATCGGTAAATGTGTTACAATGTAGATATTGTTGGGCAGTGCTGGTACATTATACCGCAGGGCAGCTACATTTTAATGGAGGATACAGTAGGTGTATTTTAACATAAGTCATTGCAGGTATATTTTAAACATAGGCTATTGGTACAGTATATTTTATCATGGGGGTTTTGCAGGACATTGTAGATGTATTTTACTGTAGTAGCGTAGAGGTGTAGGTATTTTGCTGATGTGTGCACACGGATGTCAGTGATTGGCCAGCCGCCCTCTGTGACAGCGGGCACTGGGCATGCGGCTCGTCCGGTGTCACTTTGCCACTGGCCGGCTGCCAGGCAAGCTCGGGCACCCTTGACGGACAGGGAGGCGGGGAGGGGCGGGGGTTGCCAAGGTGACCGGGGGACTTTCGTGCCAACATCGACCAGATGTCACCTTCCGCACGCCCGACTGGCTGACCAAACACGCTTCGGCAAAGACGGGGAGACCCCAGCCTCTGAGGGCTTGACCCCAACCCCCCCCCAACCCCCCCTTCACCCAACCCAAAATACCGTGGCTCTCCTCTTAGACCGTAACCATGACGACGGGCAGAACCGCACACCTCGCGGTCAGACAGATGACCTGGGCGTCCGCGGCGGTCGCGCCAAGTCGTAAACGACCGCGAGCGGGCGTAGGCGCCGGGCCTATCACAGCCCAGGATCCCGTCGCCAATCTGCGACAATCAGTTCCTGCCTTTGGACTGCGTCCTCGCCACGTCCGGGGATATCGATCGAGACACATGTCGTTAGGCCATAATGACTCGTTTGTATCAATTACCAATGACATCCTCGCGATTTGCCTCCTGGTTTGGACGAGGCACCTTCAGTCTCCCAGGTCTCCTGCATAGAAGCTGTCAGAAATGCAGTGGCTGTGCTGTTCTGCTCCTGTTAGCACCATGGATATCCTATGTTTGTGCTCTTCTCTTGGACAGAGTAAGCGAGGAGAGGGTTAGTGGTGCTGAAATGTCCATGTGCACGAACTGATCAGGTTGATTCCGGTCGGAACCAGTCGGCTCCAGTTGTATCGGCTCTCTTTTCGTAACCTTGACTCTCAGACATGGGTCCTTTGCTGGAGGGCTGCTTTATATTCAGGCCATTTTGTTTTCACCAGTTTGCATACTCTAAAAATTAAATAACTTGTGAGCACCAGTCAGACTACAATGAAATATTAGGCCAGAATTAAAAATGTTACAGTGTATAATAACACAAGAAAATGCTTCTTCGGTGAGCTTATCAATTCATTTGGTTTAATCACAAGATCATTCAAATGACTGGCCATCTAAGTAAATAATTAAGAGAAGAACTTAGCTTGGATTCCAGAGATGGGTTCAACCCGACTCTAGGATGGTCTTTTTGGGCAGCAAAGTGGTTTTTCAGTGCTGTCTGTTGTGCTCCACTAGCTATTAACTGTTCTGTCCTTGACCACACCCCTCTATAAATATTCATGAGCATCCAGCTAATCATTACAATTTAGGCATGAAAAATGGGAGGGACAGAACTGTCAGTATTAGATCTTAATTTTGGGTCAGGTTTCCTTCTGTTGGGTCTCAGGCCAGGGTCAGCTTTCACGTGTGTAACTACAGTGTACTGTGAAATATGCCGTATGAAAACATGTGATCTAATTTGATTTGATATGGAGCGTCTGTGTGTCCGCCAGAGCTTCTTGGTTTCCCAGCATGCCTTTCTGCGTGTCTGCGTTGTCTGGTTGTTCGATGCTACAAAGAGCGACCCGCTGCAAGGCTTGCTTGAATAAATTTCAGCGTATCATTGGGCCTACCTCTCAGCGCTGTTTCTTGAGGGGTAAAGATGACAACTCTGCCCTTATTACTTATTTATACGTGCGTATATCTCCCACACGCGGGCATACATATTCATCGGTAGCCAGGTTTAGCTGTCGAACCCGGCTCTGTGTGTGTGTGTGTGTGTCGTCTGGGGAACAGAGGAGGGTAATCGCACGTTTCGGGCGGCAGAACGGGGAAGGTCAGGCTGGAGTGGAGCTGATCAGACGACAGGGCAACGACAAAGCGCTCCACCGCAGAAGGCTACCTGTGGGACAGCCAGCGTGTTTTTATTTATTTTATTTAACCTTCGTTGAACCGGCAAGGTTGACTGGGAACTCAGCTCTCTCTTGCAGTGGTGGCTAATCGGGAAGGGGTTTAGAAGGATTGCGTAGCCAATCAGGACCGTTGATAATTAGGTGGTGGGATCCTTATGGTGGTGGTTATTCTTTCGAAAAAGTGCCATGAGATATTTAATAACCACTGTGTGTCAGGCCCGCAGCGTAACGCCTCACCTGACATACATCCTGACAGCGCCTGAATCATTGCTGCTACCCTCTATAGCACAGTGTCCCCATCACTGTGCAGAAGCAGGGACCAGTGGCTGAGGGGACCCATACTGCACTTATCTGTATTCGTTTTAACTGTAATTCTTTTTTAACCTAGGTTGTTGTTCATTTAATTTTCTACTTTACTAGATTAGTCTCTAGAGGGGTCCTGATCTGTTCAGTCACCTTTGGCACTTGGGACTTTAACCCTCTCTAGGGTTATCTTTGCACTTTTTTTGCCTTTTCATATGCGCTTTGCCTCGTAAGTCACTTTTGATGAGAGCGTCTAATAAATACCTTTAATGTAATGTACTGTAATGTTGAGACTGAAGTCGTGGAGAACTGTGTTGGCGGAGGGGTCTTTGTGATTTCTTTTCCATCAGCAGCCGGTTTAAGCCCCTGAACCAAGTTGTTCGTTAGCCAATTAGACACTTAAATTAAACCGCTTACATGCTGAAACAAGCCAAAACTAGTGACTAATGACTGTCCACCAGCCAAAACCAGCAGACACATTACAGCTTTCCAGGACTGAAGTCTCGACTGAATTTAAAATGATGGGGTCAGAGGCATAAGACTTTCAAAACAGGCTGCGCTCTTCCTGCCCCACCTCCTCGTGACGCTCACCGGACCACCTGTGATTTCCTGAAATGAGAGGCATGCGGTTTGCAGTTTCACCCTGTATAATGTGTCACGGTGGCAGCAGCATGTGCAGGAAGGAGCCAAAATGGCAGATTATATTGGAAACTGTGTCCGTGTGATCTCAATGACTTGTGGGCCATAATAAGGTAGCTGTGATATAATATACGGTCACACAACCACTTTCAGACAAACACGCACACATTCATGCATACTGTACATCTAAGCATTTGCATGTGTGTGTGAGTGTCCATTCACACAAACAAGAGGTTGTTTAACTTTTGGCTGTGACCAGTAAATATATTCTCCTATCCTTTTTCATTTTCGGTGCATGTTGAATGTTTGTTTGTCTGCTTGGCTCAGAATGTGGCAGTGTGTTGATGCGTTTTCCAGACGTGAACAAGAGTGGGGCTGACAGCAAATTTATTTCAGTGGCGGCTCTGTATAACAGTTAGTGAGCTGGGAGCTCGCTGCTTGCAGGTCGCGTGTTTGACTTGCAGGTAAGGCGCTCGCTGCCCCTGAGCGAGGTACTTTACCTGACTTGCTTCAGTGGATATCCAGCTGTAATGAATGGATAGTGTGCAAAAAGCCAAGCCGCGCAAGTCACTCTGTGTGAGGGCATCCGGCTAACGCTCAAACGCAATGTAATGTGATGTAATGTGATGTGCATTTGTAGCATAACTGATTATGATAAGAGTTACGATAAGTTACGTTTATGTAGCATTCAGAATTGCTTTCATCACTGCGAGATTATAGTGCAGCGTCTACAGCAAACAACGTCTACTTTGCTGACTGTGTTTCGCTCAGCATAAGCAAATCAGGCCCTAATGAGTGTGACTGTGAGGGAGCGGCGCTGGATTCTGACGCCGCAGGGATCGCTGGCAGAGACGGTAACGGAAGCGCGGCGATGCGGTCGTTACGATGCAGGGAGATTTCCCAACGCAACACCTTTAGAGTCGCAAAGAATCTGATTTTACGCCATCAAGCCGCTCCTGCAAGTGACCTGAAAATGTTAGCGACAAATAAAAGCTGTGATGCTGTGACGTTTCCTCCAGGTTCCTCCTTTTGGGAAGACCAGTGAGCTTAAAGAGCAGATCTTTTGGCCTGGATTCACCCACAACTTTGACAAGAAAATACAACTTTTTTTTTTCCTTCACGAGTATAGAAGTTTGGCAGTGTATTAAAAAAAAAAAAACCATTTATTTCAAAATCACAAGTTGATTTGTTGGAAATCAAATGTTGGGGATGGGTGCTATTGGAACCCTGCCATGTAAGTGCTTTGTTAGACAGACAGACAGACAGACAGACAGAATGCATAGCTGAAAAAACAGGACTGTGGCGAATGCGGAGGACGGGTTTATACTGGTCGGTCGTTAACCGCTGGAGTGGAATAAAGTAGGCCCAGGATCTTGTGCGGAGCCGAAAACCGCCGCGCCGCCATCCCCCGCTCATCAAGCCTGACAGAGGGATGGATAGGGAGAATAAAGAGGGAGGAAAGAGATGTGCGGAGAGGAGCTTATGCAAGGCAAATAACCCTGCCGCTGCATGGTCTGGCTCCAGATTACAGATTTGGGTCAGCTTGTGCCGAGAAGGCTGCTGAATTTTCGGTTCGCCTGTCACTCTGTCAGATCGTCCCAAAGCCGAGCCCCACCTCAACCCCCACCCCCCACCACAACCCCCCAGGGGAACGTTATTCGTGCCATTATCTAACACTAATGTTAACTTGACTTTCAGATTTGCGTTGGGGCTGCAAGCACGTGGAGGTTATTCTCTGTGTTGCCTGGTGAAAGCACAGATATTCTATGTGTTGACCAGATCACCGTGTTTCTTCTGTCCTCTGAATTTCCTTGTTTGGAGGGGCAAAAAAAGTTGTTTGTCTCTTTCTCCCCCCCAAAGTACTTATTATTCCAAACCCTCTCCCGCCGACGCAGGAGGAGGAAGCCGTACACACGCAATACCATTGATTTACATAATGACTGGCCCTCCCTTCTTTCTGTACCAGATGCGTACTAACTTTGGAGTCAAAGTCAGCATATTTGTGTACTTGCAGGTGCCTGGCTGGCCGCAGAGAGTGATGGGACTAATCGCTTTATCCAGCTGAACCCCTATCCTTCTCCGATCTGTTCTGAGCCATTTGTTGCCTCACCAAATTGTACCTCCTGCTGTAGCCAGTAATAGCACAGCTGAGACTTGAGTGTCCAGTCACATGACTCACAGCTGTACCATTCACATGTGTCTCCACCATGTGACCCACCCAGGAACAGGTAACAGGAAGTTTTGATGCTAACTGCGTTGCTCTGCAAGGTCAGTGGAAAACAACAGACCCCTTTGATACTAACCTTGCAATGCTTGAATTTGTGATAGGTGCATTGAATATATATGGTGGTGATGCTCTGTCAGTTCGAGGGCTGCACTTTTGAATATGTTTTTTAATAAGTATGTCCAACCGTCTGCACATCCAAACCAATGTTCTCTCATGTTGCACCGAATGAAACAGATGCGTGTATCCTGACACACAGAATGGCGGTTTGACGCCTTCGACATCCAGCATGAGGACCTGGGGGAGAGGAAGTGGGAGGTTTCGGAGCTGAATGGAGGAGTGGGTGTAGTGTAATGTTATGGGGGTGGGGGGTGGTGTGTTGGAGCGAGGGTCTGACCCCTGTTTAACCCCTGGTCCATCCTCCTGAGTATGCCTGAGGGGGTGTGCACACGGGTAATCTCCTCTCTGTCACTGTCAGGCCTCAGTCTTTCTGTCAAGGAGATGTAGCGTAGCTGAGCGTCCTACTCCGGCGAGCCGCAAACAGGGAAGGCAGACACCCCTATCCGCGTCTGTTAATTATTCCGGACCCGTTTGCCATTTCTGTTTTGTGCAATTAACAAGCCTGCCAATTTGCATAAGGATGACCAATTATTTCTGACAATTTTTTTTTTTCCCTCTGCTTTTTAAATACTTGATTGTATCAAATGTGGCAGCTTTGCCTTTATGTGCAGCCGATGAAACCATTTTCAATATAACAAAAACACAACAGCAACAACAACAAAAATGACAGGGGTGGGCCACATGTTAAGTAATTTAATGATACCTGTCAGGAAGACAGTGTGACCAATTTGGACACAATTAAGTGAGAAGGAGTCGGCCACCGGTGGTAGAGTTTACTGAAATCGGAGAGCTCGGCAGTGCCCAACCAGAAAAGCTCATTAATCATGAAAAACAGATTCAGGGCTGTAACCAGTTTAAAAGGGGAACTTCACCATGAAATCCATTTTTCATGGTTAATTGATCTGTACGCCGATAATATGCAGAAAATAAGGCCCATTATGGCTTACCATCATTACAGAATGTCTTCAGCAGTCCGTCTCCCATCCTGGAAAAAACGACGTACTTTGCATCACCACGGCAACAAGATCCAGAAGAGCACCTGATCCACCAGGTATCTGCTTCCCCTGTGTGGCGTGTTCGGATAGTGGGGTTTACAGGCTGGTAGGTAACCAGTCTGGACCGGTTTATTTGATCTTTTATTTACCAGAGTAAGCAAACTCAGAAATCAGTTCTCCGTTGCAGTGGTGACCCAATGAATCAAACTTGGCAGGTGTACCAAGGGGTTATACAGCCAGTCAGAATTTTGTGTTGATTTTGTGGACAGATATCAAGAGCTGATTTTTATGGGAAATTGATTTGGACACTGGGGTTAACACTCCCCTGCTCTTGCTCGAAAAGCACCAGGAGATCTTCACTGGCTACAACAAATCAAAAACACACTTTAAAAGCATCATCCAAAGGACAGCACCCTCCATGGCACAGTGTCCCCATCACCATGAAGAGGAAATTAGATTTCTCTTTGGTCCAGAGGGACCCCCTGGTGGCCTAACAGAACCTGTTCCGACAGTGACTGATTTTGTCTCAAGAAGTCTCTCATCCAAGGAATGTCTATTCCCATAGATGCTTAGCTTCTGTGCTTAGCTTGATAGTGGGGGGGTTGGGCTGGGCTTTCTTTGCATGAAGGCATGGTATAAAACAGTCAAAGTATCAGACAGGAGGGGTTAGTGTTAGGGTTAGATTAGGAATTATGGTTAAGGTTAGTATCAGACATGAGGGGTTATGGTTTGGGTTAGTATCAGACATGAGGGGTTATGGTTTGGGTTAGTATCAGACATGAAGGGTTGGTTATGTGTGGCAGTAGTGAGTACTGGTGGTGGTGGTGGGGGGGGGATTTCCCCCAGAGTGTGTGCTTCAGGCTGAGACAGGGTGAGTGACGGGGGGCCCACTGGGGCCGTGGAGGGGGGTAGCTCATGGAGGTGGCGACCGAAGTGTTTTACGGATGACATAGTGTCTCCTGGGACGTGTGGTGGAGTGGTAGTGGCGATGACCTGAGTCTGTGTGTGTGTGTGTTTGGTGTGTGTGTACTTGTGTCTGTGTGTGTGTGTGCATGAATGTGTGTAGGCATGTGCATGTTTGTGTGTGTGTTTTAGTATTCAAACACTAACTTATCACATATATAGTCCAGCAGTGCATAGAGAGAGAGAGATCAAAACAGAGAGAGAGAGTTTGTCCCTCTCCCTCTCCTCTGAGTTGAGGTAGGGTAGGAGTCTTAGGAACAGGTCCCCGAGTGCCCCAGTGTCAGTCCTCCCCCTCCCCCTCCCCCCCCCCCCCCCCCTCCCACTCATAGCAGATGTCACATGGGGCTGGCAGGCCTCATGGCCAAAGAGCCGGTGATGGTCTGACTCCATAAATGACGTGTGCAGTATTTCTCTGAGTGAATGAATGTTATGACAGCTGGAGAGGAAGGTAAAAGCGTAAGCGCTTCTTGCGTCAGGTGATTTTTGATTCTCTTTCTCTCCCTCCCTCCCTCCCTCCCTCCCTCCACCTCTCTCACTCCTCTTTCACTCTCTCCCCTTTGTCTCTCTGTGAGTCACACAATCAAGTACTTCAAGGTCACAGTTCAACACTGTATCTCTCTCCCCTTCTCTCTCTCTCTCTCTCCCTCCCACTCTCCCCCTTTCGCTCTGTTCTTCTTTCTCCCTGCCTCCCTCTTTCCCTTCCTCTCTCCCTCTCTCAGTCTTTTTCCCTGTCAGTCTCTCTCCCTCTCTCTTCCCATCTCTCACTCCTTTTGTCCCTCACTCCTCTCTGCATCTTTCTCCTTCTCTCTGTCTCTCCCTCCTCCATCCCTCCATTCCCTGCCCCCCCCCCCGTTTCCTTCAGCTCTATTGTTCCGTTTAATCTGTGTGGTTTGCCAGCGCGCTGTGGTGTCCTCTCTGTCTCGTAGATGATAGATTAATCCAGATTACGTCTGGGACAGTTTGCGGGGTGTTTTTTGCGCACCCACCCCCACCCCTTCCAAATGACATCCCTGCCATCGCCATGGCCCCCTCCCTGCAAACAAAGAGCATTAAATTCCTCTAAACCAGGCGACTTATGGGCCTGTCGAGGTTCAAGGTTACGTATGTCACCATATCAGCAAAAACACGAAAAAACTGAAAATCACATACATAACAGGCCTGAAAATGCTTTTAAATGTTATTTTTCTTATAATATAATATGATATAATCTGTACAATAGGTGGATAGACCTAAATAGCATTGATAACCAGTTACATTATGTTGAATGTTATGCATTATTTTTTTGTGTAATGTATGCCCACCGACAGGCCCTTTTTGGTGCTGATGTGGAATCTGGTTACTTCACCAGAACCGAAATGGCCAATGGAACCGACACCCCCATCCCCCCCCCCGCGTGCCTACCAAGGCACAACCCCCCACCCCCTAACCAGAGAGAGTGCAAGGAGACGTTCTGCTCGCGGGCGGTCAGGACAGAGTCACACTTTTAACAAAGGGCTTCTTTTTATAATGAGGTTCAGTACCTGCTTGAATTAATTTTGCTCTTGCATTCATTTTTATTTTTTTTTTTTTTGAGGTTGAGTGTGCAAGATAATGCAAGGGCGAAAAACAACAACAAAAAAAAAACAAACTGAGAAACAAAAAAAGTAGGATTTTTTAAGACGCATAGTCCTTGAAGAGCCTTATTTATTCATTTTTATTTTTCGTTGTTCGCTGTGGAATGCTTCATGCGATACCCCCACCCCCAAACGGTCCTTGCATCCTGTATTCTGTGGCTTTAGCACGCAATGCAGGACAAAACAGGAAACGCATAAAATTGTGACTTGTGGCAGAAAGGGGACACATTGAAGTCGATGGCACTTTTACAAGCATGCGTAAATCAGTGAGTAAGGACCGGGTGGGGGGGGGCGTCACTCTTCCGAGTTTTGGTGGAAGAGGAGGATGAAGAAGAGGAGCAAATGAAAGAGAGGGAAAAAACAACATCAGGTGATCATTGTGAATTACAGAAAAAGGGAGACACAGAGAGATGTAGAAAAGACAGAGAGGGGGGAGGTTTTAGGGGTTTATGTGAGTGAGGGGATCAAATAAATGAATGAAAATCGCAGGTGTGAGTTATGAGCACCGGTATTTCATTCCCGCCGGGGCCGTCATCGTCATGGCGAAAAGGTCCGCGCCGGGCCTGTGAGTCTCTGCAGGAGCGGCAGTGAGAGATAATCAGGGCTGGGGTCAAAAGGGATTGTGTGTGTGTCTGTGTGAGTGTGTGTGTGTGTGTTTGTGTGTCTGTGTGAGTGTGTGCATGTGTGTGAGTATGTGTGTGTATTTATGTGTGTGTGTGTGCATGTGTGTGAGCATGTGTGTGTATTTATGTGTGTGTGTGTCTTTTTTAAGCATTCCTCCGAGCCTGGAGATGAGGAAAGCCACCACATTCTGTCTCCCGGGGGAAGGAGAGACAGGAGTGAGAGCTGGTTTTGGGGAGGGGGATGCGGGTTATTTAGTGCTGGAAAACAGGGCCATAAAGAGAGGGATGGGAGAGGGTGGGGGGGCTAGGGTGTGCGGTGGTGGCGGTGCTGGTGTCTCACTCACTTATTTACAAGGGCCTCTTCATTTCCCATGGCTGCATTGATTTCCATTTTATTATTTATTTATTTATTTATTTCACTTCCCCCCTCCCCCTTTCCTTTCTCTGGAATTACCTCGCTGTTCACTGGCTGCTTCATTGCCAGAGAGGGATCCTGAAACGAAAGCAAACGCGTCCTATGGAACCCTCCATTTGGTTAAGTTTGCATGCAGGCGTGCGTGAGCGAAGTCAGCCCAGTTTTGTCCAATGAAGTTAAGCTTGCGCCGCCGCTGCCTGCCGCTGGTATGTTAGCGGTATGCTGCAGGACGTAAGTTAGGCTGGGGATGAGGCCTGCTGGCGCTAACTGCTCTGAAAGACCTGAGGCCCAGACTGGGAAGAGCTGAGGGGGTAAAATCAGGATTGTTGGGGGGGGGGTTTGTGCTGCTTGCTGACCCTCAAGAAGAAATGGGGGGGGGCTACCCATGGTCTGTGAGCACTGTGGTGTCCTGACTCGGGAGGGGAGGGGGGTCAAGACTGAAATGGTGCTCATTGGTGTGAAACTAATATCTGTCCGGTTTTTCAGCGAAAATAGGTGAAGCGAAGATGACTCACATATCTAAAATAAATAAATAAATAAATAAAACAAAATGGAAATAAAGTTTAAAGAAAATGTTTCTCTTTTGTTCACCGCCGAGTATGATTTCTTGCATTCCTGGTGTCCTGGAGGAAGGTTCTGGAAGCGGCTGGTTAAAAAGGCCCCAGAAAGCCTGAGGAGCGGGACCCGGGCTGGAATCCTGGCAGCTCAGAACGGTTAAATATTTATCCCCCCATAACTGCAGGATCAGGGATAGCGCTGGCTGGAGGACCACGGGGGCTTTTGTGTGCTTTTGGAGGGTAGGGAGCAGAGGCTGGGTTATACCTGGAGGGAGAGGGGGAGGCGATAGAGACAGGCCTGAAGGCCTGAGGCTGGAGGTAGGCCTTAGGCTTATGAGCCAATCCGGGCTGCGTCTGAGACACCCTGGCACGCACGCTGTGAGCGTGCCCATAGGGCGTGATGGGGGGTCAGGGGCGGCTGGGAGAGGAGTGGGGTGGGGTGGGGTCTCTGCACCACTAGCATGATGGATAGGAGGTTGGGAGCTTTGGATGTCTGCAGTTTCATTCACAATCCCTTATCTGGAGCGAATGATGCAGCATGAACACCCTTAACACACTGTCCACTCACAGAGCTAGGTAGTATGTACTGAGGCAATTCCCGTGGAGTAGGTTTCTCCTAAGGTACAATGGCAGTGCGCTACCTGGTAATTGAACCCGTGATCTCTGTGCTACAAACTAGACTCCCTAATTCTAGCGAGTAATATCCTGTAATACTACGGTGGCACCATTGATTCGGGGCACTCGCTGTATGTGGTGATGGTGATATTGCTGACATTCTGCTGGCCCGCTGGGGGTGATCGGACCCCTCCCTGGACCGGTGAAGCCTGTCCCCCCCTGCCCTTTTATCTAACCCTCAACGCCCCCACCCCCAAGCCGCGCACTATTGTCTGAGCGGATCTGCTAATGGGCCGATTACAGAGAGACGACGCGTCCGTGCGCATCAGTGTCCTCCATGCACTGTTTAAACGCCTGTCACACCACGTGGAACCGGAGGCGCAGCATCACCAATAAACCCAGCGAGTGAGTGAGAGTCGATAACTGAGTATCGGAGAGTCGAAGAGTGAGTTGGTGTGAGAGTACATCGATGCGTGTGTGTGTGTGTGTGTGAGTTTGGCTTTGGTAGAGGAATAAATAAGAAACTGAATGGGTTTGAGAAAGAATGTGTCTTTCAGTGAATGACAGTCAGAGAATCAGTGAGTTAGAAATAGGGAGTTAGTGGGTGAGTGTGTGAGTAAATGAGAGTTTGAGTGAGTGATTGAGAGAATGTGTCAGTGTTCATCAGTAAGTTTCAGAGACCAAAAGAGTCAATGTGAAGTTATGACATTGTGGTTTAAAGAATCAATGAGTGCAGATTAGTAAGCGAGTGCCTTTGAAACAGTCAGTAAGCAAGTGTGAGGCCTTGTGTGGGTGAATGATTCAGTGAGTTAGATTCAGTGGCTGAATCTAGAAGGCGAGTGAGTCATGAGTGAGTCAATCAGAAAGTGAGTTTGTGAATCCATGTGTAGATGAGTCAGAACTCTGAACTCATGAGAGTGAGAGTCAGTTTATGGGTTTGAATCAGTGAGTTAATCGCAGGACCCCGCCCCTACGCAGTATCTAATCTAACCTAAAATCTCATTACGTATGTTTTTTTTTTTTGCTGTGATGCAAATTTTTTGCTGATATTGTCTGATAATGGACACGGATGATTAGATTAACTCTCCCATGTAATGTATTAAAAGCTAATGGACCCAGGCTCTGCCTGCTCTTGACCCAGCCCCACAGCCCCGCGAACTAGCCGGCTGATTCTCCTTCGAGGAGTCTATTTACGAGGGTATCGATCGTGTGTGTACAATTAAGGTGGGGGTTGGGGGGGGTGGGGGTTAGTACTTCCTGGCGTGTTAGCGGAGCTGAAATTCTGAATGGGATCAACTTTCTGAATTAAGCAGCTGAGAACACCCCCCCCCCCCAAACTAAGGACGTTGACGCTGATGTGTAATTTGATGAGGAGGACATTAATCAAGTTTCCGCCTAGACTCTACGTTCATAAACCACGCAAACGCGTGCCCGCTCAGAGTTCATGGCGGGTAATGTTTGCCCTGACCTGACTTTAATGCCCAGGCCCACGTGCTGCCGCTTTGTACCGCCGTGTAGCGTCTGCCATGTAGCGTAACCATTCCCGCCGTTTACATCCCCGCATTTGTTACAGACGTGAATATCAACGTTTGTGCTCGCGCCGCAACGGATGGGTAAACAAGCCAATTAAACGGGGTGCCAAGCATCGATAGCCCTTGCTGTTTATCTCTGGAAAACACAAGAAAGGAATAAATTTATTCAGATTTTTTTTCTCTCTGCTTCTGACAATAAAAGAGAAAAAAAACATGCTCAAGACCTCAAAACAAGGCCCACATAACGAATCAGTGCTGGTTTAAGACTTCTTCAACATGGATGTCTTTGAGTGGCAAGAAATGAAACAATTTTCTCTCTCTCTCTCCCCTTTTTTCTCTCTCTCACCCTCACCCCCCCCTTCCCTCGGCGTATCTTTGTGGCCAGCTGGGTTTTGAATACATGGACATGGCATGGTGGAGGTGCGAAAGGTTCAGAGCTTGGCAGATGACTGGTATCTGTGTGGTGCGGGCTGTGACTGATCTGGCGGCGTGATCTCTGACACACGCTCACGATCCCAAAGGCCACTTTGGTCACGGATCTGGCGACGGTCTCGAAATTCAGTCAGAAAGATTTTTGGTCAGGGCCCAATCAAGCGCTCTTGGTCTCTTTGAGAGAATGTGCAATTCAGTCGAAACAGCCTGCAGTCTTTTTAAGTGCATATGCTGTTCTAGTTTAGAATGAAAATAACATTCCAATCAACATGTTTGCTTTTTTTCAAATGAAGCTGAAAATGTGGAAAGAGACTTATGTTGCAATGTAAAGCTTGTTTTGATCAATTGCATTTTTCCTTGGAAAAGATTGAAGTTTGTCTGATTGGGTCCTGGCCTTAGTTTTCCATTGAGTTTTGTGAGCCTTTTTTTTTTTTTTAGAAAGATCTGTCCTTTCAGTCAGAGCTGATTTGCCATGATGTTCAGTCCAGAGTAGACTTCCCTTTTGCTATAAATAGATGTCTTTGTAAACTATATGGACCAACAAATTACAGAAAACTGAATTTACCGGTGGGTAGAAAAAAAGAAGTGCTTTGTAATTTCTTCAGAAGACTGACTTTCTTTGATCATTACTTTAAAAAAAAAAAAATTAATAAATAAAAACACAGTCTTCCCCCTCACCCTCCTTTTCTTCGTGGAGTACTTGGGACTTGGGGTCCAGGAGCAGCTGGAAGAGAAGAAGAAAGAGCGAATAGTGGTCCTTTGAAGTTTATGAAACGAAAGAGGGGAAACGGATGGGGAAAGGTGTAAAAAAAGAGAGAGCGCGGGCTGAAGAATGAGAGCGATTCGCAGGAGGCGCGACGGGTTCTCCTTTTTGCTTTTGTCACACGGTGTAAAGAATGGGCCCGTTTTCCTGGAGAACACACTGCTACGGTCCATCAAAAAGACAAAAAGAGATTGTCAGAATTCATTGATTTGAGAAAGAGAGAGAAAGATAGAGAGAGAGAGAGAGGGAGAGAGAGACTGAGGAAACAACAACAGAAGCGTGGAAAAAGTTGTTAACCCTTTCGGGAACCGCTGACAGGTTTTTGATTGGGCAAATACGTCTACCGATAAAGAGACATGAAAGATTTGACGTTGATTTAGGAAGAGCAGAGACGAGAGATGGAACGTTTGAGTATTTGCACTCTGTATAGGTTTTTTTTTTAACCAGCATTTTTTTTTTTTTCTTCCCAGTAAAATGAGGTCACCTTAACCACATTTCATGTCACGCGTTTATCAGATAATCAGGACCAGGTTGATAATCAAACACTATTGTGTCAGGCAGGCGAACGCTTACATTAGAAGAGAGGTAAAAAAAAAAGAAGAAAAATGGGGAGAAAATCATACTCAACAAAGCTTCAGCCAGGCAAATGAATGCTTCTTAGGGCCCAAATGACTGTACTTTTCCCAAATGGCTGTAAATTACCCATGATGCACTTTGCCTCAGTGAATTTTAAAATGCACAGGGTTTTTTGTTTGGTGGCATAAAGTAGGTCTGTATGAAGAAAGCAGTGGTACTGTTTTTTGTG
>CM040741.1:4085000-4157500 GCA_022829145.1 Albula goreensis | reverse complement strand
ACATATGAACAAATGAATGCACACACAAACACACACACACACACACGAATACACACTCCCAGCAAGTGTATGCTAATCCCCCTCATAACGTAGCAGTGAAAGACTCTCCAGCCTGCTTTTCCTAGCTTTTAGGCCTTGGTGCTGGAGAGTGTGTATTTGCCAGCCTTGGGGCCCTGGTGCTGGCACCAGCAGTTAAGAAACTGGATTCATAATCAGGAGGTTGCAGGCTCAATTCCCACAGCAGGGCTGGTGCCACAGTGCCTGTGAGCAAGCTGCTTAACCTGAATTAATTCTGCAGCTATCACACCACACAAAAGGATGATGTTTATATATGGGAACTAAGCTTGTGTAAGGCAGGCTGGATAAGAGGTGTCTGCCAGGCAGTAACATATAATGTAATATTAGTATAATTTAATGTCACAGGCTGCGGGTAAACTGTTTCAGTTACACATTACGTCTGTCCTGTGGCACGCCTGGCACTCTGCCCTCTCCCTCCCACTGCCTTACCTCCAAGCCTGGATTTAACCTGGGCCTAATCTGGGTCGAAAATACTTCATTAAAACTCTTAAGATGCCAGTAAAATATAGAAAAAATACCCCTGCAGATCCCTGGGAATTTTCAATGAAATAAAAATAATTTTGTGCTGAATAGCATTGAAATTAATTAAATTATTTAAAATTGTTAATAATTTGTAATAATTTTGCTGGTATCTAAATAGGTTAAAGTGTTCTGAATATAAACATTTCTCAGATTACTTTTCTTACATTTAAGCATTAAAACATTTGGCTTTTTTGCATATAATGTGTTCATACAGTTGTATATTTTACTGCATTTACCTCTCACACATGGGGCCCTGTCTTGACCACTGCACTAGGCCACAGTCCCTTTGGAATCACTGCCTTACCATTTCTCTTGATTCTCCTTCCAGCTGTCGCTTAAACTCTGCCCCTGAAGGCTGAATCCATTGACCAGTGACCTTATAAATGTCTTTTGAGTGCCTTAAACAGAATGTGCTGAGTCTGCTCACCATTTTAATTTGTCTCCTCCCCCCAAAAAAAAACATTGCTCTTGAGTAAGGAATATTAATATTTCAATACGGATATTTCGTTGGAGGGAATTCTTAACTAGTAGCATGTAGAGTGTAGGATATTGCGTATGCTTTAAAGGTTATCTGTCCATACATTAGGCTATTCACTTACTATCATTTGCTTAATTACCTTGCCCAAGGGTATAACAATGACACAGCTAGTCTTGAGTTAAGACCTGGAGACCTCTTAGTTCTCATTCAGCACAGTACAAGACATTCTATGGCTTAGGTCTTAGCCGCTATGCTAATGATGATGTCATAATAGGTGTCGTGCTTTCTGATTTGTCGTAGGAGGACTGTGTTGCTATATTCACTGTGGCAAACAAGAACCCTTCTAGTGTGTACTTGTTTGAAAAAGAAATAGAAACCTGAGCTTCTTAAGAGAAAAGAGATAATTGTTTCTGCCCTCACCCTTGCTTTTGGAAATGCTACAAAATTTTAAGCTTACCGAAGACAGGAATACGGTCTTTCTGTTAGTTCAATACATAGCCTACTCACCAGATGTAGTGCGTGTTTTTATAGTCGTTACTCCACTAATAATTGAGCTGGGATTTCTGCGCCACACTGATGTTCAATCATAAAGGAGGAGGAATAGCCTTATGTAAAGCCTTTAGCAGCTGCAGCTACAAAGAAGCTATTGAAAGGATTACTTTATGTGCCATTTACATGTGTAATATTTCCAAAATAAAAGGCACAGAGATTTTTTGTGGTAAGGACTTGAGAGGTAAGTCGTCCCTCGTACCGTTAATTCTTGATTCTGATTTCCATTTCAAACAAAAGAAAAGGTGATGATCGATACTTCATTTATTTCCTCTCCTCCTGTTCAGAAAATCTCCCCCCCTTGATATTTCAGTTGTAGCGTTTCTGATGTGAGAAAAAGGTAAGGGGGGGAGGGAAGGAGTCAATGGGGGTCCATAACTTCCCCCATAATGCACCTTGTATTTTAACAGCCATTACCTGTGGGGATAGCAGTGCAGTGTAATGTTTTGGCAGATGGGCTCATAACCCCTGAGGTTGCAGGTTTGATTCCCAAAAAGGGCACAGCTGCCCTACATTTTAACAAGGTACCTACCCCGAATGTCTCAGTGTATATCCAGCTGTATAAATGGATGGTGTGGAGGAATGTAAACTGCGTAAGTCACCCTGGATAAGAGCATCTGCGAAATGTGTAAATGTAAACGTTTCCTGGCTGGAGGTGCCGCTCGCCACCCTCTCGTTCCCCTCCTGAGCGGGGGCCTTTCCATGAACCGCGGTGGGGGGGGGGAACGATTTAAGATGAAACATTAGAAATTAAGCCCGGTTAATCTGTCTTGCTGACTGAGGTAATAAAAGTTTCATTAAGCGATACATCATGAGGGTTTGCTGGAGAGGAGAGGGGTAGACGCCCCCCACTCCCCCACCCCCTCCACATTCCCCCTTCTCAAGGTCAGCCCAGGATGGCGTGGCCGTTCCAAAGGAAATCGCTGACAGGGCGGGAGAGGAACGGCCTGCCCCGTCAGCCTCGCTGCGCTATCGGGAACGCTGCGATGAGTTTTTCCCACTCAGCCTGCTCCTTCCTCCATTAAACATTCTGGTATTCATTTATTTGTTCATTTTTTCTTTCTTTTCTTCCCCATTTTTTTTTTTTTTGCTTTGTTTTTTGTCATCAAGCGTGGCCAAAGCTAAATGTTTTTGATTTTCCGCCCTCTGTATTGCGATTGCAGGCAGTTTGTCTCCATTCTGCGCACTGTGCTAAATGAAGTCCAACAAAGGATGGGGAAAATATGTAATGAAAATGATTTTCATACGTGGCAAGGGGGTGATGAATTTCTGCAAGAGCTCAGTAAGAACACTGCAGTTTCCATTTTTCATACATGATGATTTTATGTGTTTTGAGTCTTTTTGTTTTGTTTATTCTGGTTGGGCCAGCAGAAAAAGATGAAAATGTAGTAATTCTTGGCTAATAATAATAATAATAATAATAATAATAATACTAATATATACATTGATAATCCACCCAAAGTGCTTTAAGTGTAAAATTAAAACAGGCTATGAAACAAATAAGAGGAGAGTTGAGGAACTGGGGAGTCATAAAACACAGTAACAAGATCTATTATAGATTAAAAAAAGAGAGATAAAAAGACATAACCTGGAGGGGTAAATGAAGAAAAAGTGGAGACGGAGGTGAGCGTTTGAAATCATCTCTGAGCTCAAAACCAGCTCTGTCCCGCTGTGCTTTCCTAGGGTTCTCTGACCAATAGAAGCTCCTCCTCCCTGCAGATTTAAAGAGAGAGTTCATCCAAATTACACACATACCAAAAAGTGATAGTTTGCACAAGAGATAGTGGAAGAGAATACCAGTGACTAGCACTGCTCCAATATTCCTGTTTTTTGAAGTCGACACATCTGTACTGACAAAATGTTGATATTGATTCAACACACATCCACATCCAAGTCATTGAAGTCAGTATTAGCAAAGTGTTAGCTGGGTCTACATAGCCATAGGCCATTGTATTGTTAGCATTGTTAGAATGTGTTGGGTGAACCAGCGCAACTGTCAACGCTCTCACTCCTGGACTGTAGATCACTTGCAAGGTATGTGAGATACTACAATACTACACAAGTGTGTTGTTTGTGGGGAACAGTCTCTTTAATGCTCATTCTGCTCCATTCTATTATGTTCCATTCCATTCTACTCCATTCTATTCCATTCCATTCTGCTGTTCTGCTCCATTCTATTCCAATCTATTGCTGGCTCCTGCTCACTGGCCTCCTCTTTCTGCACCAGGGAAGAAGATGAGTTAATCTACCTCTGCTCCTGCTGGCTTTATTAGCTAGCGCTGCAATATTTGCATTCTATCCGGTGGGGCTGGGGGGTATTGGGGGAATAAGAAGAGAGGGGAAAAGCACGGTAGACCTAATGGCTTTGCTCTCATTCTCATTTTCCAGCTTGCCTCTGGACTGAATAGTACTTACACCTGGGGGAGAAGAACCCCCCGTCCCCATCCCCTTCCCTGCCCCACCCCCTCCCAATTCTCAGTGCTGGCCCAGGTAATTACCTGAGAAAAGGGAGACTTGCTGTTGGGAGGGGGACTGTGGGATTTTTTTTTGTGGGGTGTGGGGGAGGGGGATAATCATCACCCCTTCCCCCCACACACACCCCCTCTGACCCCCATCATTCCCTGGACACACTTCCTCCCCCTCCCCCCTCTGCCGATTGAATAGGAGAGGGGGAGCTGGGCTGATGGTCTGAGTCCTACTCCAGTCTCTTATAGAGCAAATTGATTTGCTTTGCGCTTTAGATGCCTCTTGGATCTGAAAACAAACCCTCCCCTGAATTGTCCCAGTGGCCCCCCACACCACACCCCCCACCCCCACCCCACCCCCACCCCCACGCACGCACGCATGGGCCCGGGGTCTTTGTGCAAATAGACTAGGGGGACGGGGACACCATTGTTAACGGGGTCCGGTTGATTAGGCGTGATTTATTGAGAGGTTTTGGGGCTGGAGTGGTGGGCAATGACTGGAAAACCACCCCCCCCCAAAACGCCCCCCATCCCCTGCCCTCCTGCCTCCCGCCCCCCTCCCAATCAATCTGGGAGCCACACTCCCCTACTCCCCCCCACCTCCCCTCCCCCAAAGCGACCGTCAGAGGGGAGGTTTCTCCACGAATCGAGGCTGAGCACAAACTGCGAGGCCCCGTTTATGTGCTCCTTTCCCAAGCTGAACCTCGCTGGCGTCACAGCCGCTGTTCCATGCCCTTAGGCGGATCTCAGCGCGCGATAAGGGTGGGATGCATGAGTGTGTGATGAGAGTGACGTTTTCCGGGGCTGGAGAATGATGTTAATTTGCGATGCTGCAGTTAATTTTAAACCGCGTATCTCCAGTCGTGAGCACCTTTCTGATGGTGGGATTTTTTTAACCCTCCTTATTACATCATCAGGCTCCTTGTTACATCATCAGGTAGTGACAGATGTGGAATGTCACCCCCCACCTCCCTTCAGCCCAGGGAAGTGTTTATCCCAAACCTGCACCCCTCCCCCCCACTGGTCCTATTCCTCCTCCTTTCCTCCTTTCATTTCTCCTTTCCAATCTCCGTCCATCTGTGACTGGGAGGGGGTTGTGTTATCTGGAATGTGTGTGTGTGTGTGTGTTTGTGTGTTTTTGTCGTGTGTATGTATGTTGTGTGTGTGTCTGTAGTGTGTTTGTAACATGTATGTGTTGTCTGTGTGTATGTAGTGTGTATGTGTGTGCAGTATGTGAAGTGTATGTGCGTATGTGTGTGTGTAATATGTATGTGCTGTCTGTGTGTATGGAGTATTTGTGTGTGTGTGTGTGTGTGTGTGTGTGTGTGCAGCATGTGTGAATGGGGGTAGAGAGGGGAAGGGGCGTGGGGGCGTGGGGGTGGATCATGTCATGCCAATGATGGCGAACACACTTCACACTTCACATTCCCCACGGCGCAAGGCCTTCTGGGAAATCAAGCCAGACTCCCTGCTATGAGAGGGTCGACGAGCCCTCAGTCAGAGGCGAGTTGAGAGCCCCCCCAAGACATTGTAGGGGTCGGGTCTCAATTTCACTCTTCCACCGCACGACATCTCCCTGACAGGAGGAGCCCAATCCTAAGGCCTGTAACACACCGTGTCTGCGTACGCTGTTCGATTTGGCGGACAGCCTACCCCCCCGACCATGCTCCCCTCTCCCAGCCTCCCACGAGGGTAGCTGGGCCTTGACTACAAGCAAGAAGTTCGATATATATGTATGCTCCTGAGTTCCCCAAACTGTTTCTGAAAAAAAAAAAAAAAAGCTATTGAGCCAACACTTCCTGTCAAATATTTTCATGGGATTTATCCTATGTCTCAATTTTTATTTTTATTTTTTTTTGCAATTGGTATTCAGTGCAGCATTTTAAATCCCTAGCCTGAACTCATTTTTTTTTTTTGAGAGGGAAGAAGAACTATGAATCAGTCTGTGTTGGTGTGACTTTCAGGATCTCAAAAGCACTTTATGTTGAATGGGGGGGGCAACTCTATCTCACCAACAATGAGTGGCACACACACCTGGCTAAGTCATGGCAGCCATTTTGTTTCCAGAATGCTAACCACCCATCAGCTTGAGGTACGGAGAGAGGGAACCATTCAGCCAGTTACACTGGGGTATGATTAGATGGACAGATGGAGACGGCCAACTCGTTAACTTGACCAGAGCACAGGGGCTCCTCGCCACAATAGCCACAGGATTATATTTTCACTGACCTTAGTTTTTCAGTCTCAGCTGTTCAGAGGCTTTGGCTACTGTTCTGGCTTGTTTTTGCCCCCTAGTGGTGAAAGGTGTAAACTTCTATGAACAGCTGAGGGAGCTGAGTGAGGAGCCTTCCTAGGACATGCAATTAGCATCCATGCCTTAATAAAAAAAAATGCTGACTTATTTGACTGGGAGAGGTATAGAAAATGTAATCTTTAAAAAAATCATGTCATGGTCTCAGATGCGCGTGTTTGTAGCCCTTCCCTTAGCGGCCTTGTTTCTGGTGTCCCAAATGCCAGACTGGATTACATTTTTAGAGCTGAGATTTGGTGGTCTAGTGGGCTCGGAGGCGGAGCGGGCGGCGGGCGGCAAGTGGAGCTCCGCAGACACGCGAGATGTCCTGGGGCTCGTGCGAGTGACCGCTCCAAACGGCCGCTTCGTGTGTTGTCTCAACGGTTAATTGCTTAGCTGCAGGGTCGGGAGATCTGAAAAGGTCCCTGTCTGCACTGCGGGCTGTCATCCGCGTCGGGGTGTGCAGAAAACCTGCGGCCCTGGCGCGGTCAGCGGGAATTTCTGTCATCCTTGCCGTCCTCCCTTCCCCTTCCCCTTTCCTTTCGTGATCCCTCTCTTTAGAGGGAAAAAAAAGAAAGCAAGAAAGAAAATGGAAATGTAACTTTTTGACCTGACGTGGGAGTTGAGAGCGCTGGTTCAGTGCAGTCTGGGAATCAGGCTGATTAGAGAGGACGTTCTACAGCGTGAGCGCTCGAGAATCATGGGGTGTGTGGCGGGGGGGGCTGTTGGAGGCCTCCGAAGGAGAGAGTGAACACATGATCCAGACGTTAGTGTGGAGGGGACACTACCGAAGTGTCTACTCCATCCTTAAACACAAGAGCGCTGGACAGAGCGCACATTTCCCTATTTTTACTCCACAGGGTCCAAACAGTGATGAAATGAGACATCTGTGTGTAGGGGTCAAGGGGTAGAGAAGAGGGTACACTTCCCTAGGCTTAGGGCACAAGGGGAGAAGAGATAGGGTACACTTCCCGAGGTGTAGGTCAGACACTAGTGGACACTACACAGTGAATTTCCCTGTTGGTTGGATTTGGAAGGTTTTCTGACATCTCCGTTGTGTTCGAGGCTCACAAAAGTGCACTCAGAATAGCTGTCCTTTATCTTTTTAGAGTTGCCATATGGGTACAAGAATCAACACTGTCCTATGGCTGAAATAGTCAGTGGCATCCGCCTGTATGTTCTGTAGCTCTAAAAGAAACACAGTAGGCCTCGGTCCCAACGAAGATGTCCAGTTCACTCAAAATGCATTCTGAAGGGCAATGCCTGCATTCTCACTCTGTAGTGGATTTCCCAACGCTCACAATCAGTGATGCATAACTGCAAGGTACAACGCTTATATCATTTAATCCTTTTTATTAATTAGTGTTTTTATTCAGTGTTATTGTATAATAGTCCTTTGTTTTTGGATTACAGTGCTGTTGGTGCCCATGGGTTTTCGCATGCTCGTAGGTGGTCACAGCCACTTATAGGTTGTTGTGTGCAAAGGCTGCTGGGTAAGCTGGCATGTTGACTCCGAGGCATCTGCACTGGAGGACAAATATAATTTTCCATTATGGGGGCAGTAGAGTTTTCGATTGATTGATTTTCTCTGCTGATTTACAGTCGGTGAAAGCGTGATAATAAAGAGGTAGGAATGGGAAGATTGAGGAGTAATAGCCTGTAACGTAAGGACAGATAAGTTATAGGGCAACATGGCAGAGGATAAAAAAAGCTGAACATGTGAAGCCTGAGCACCTTATCGCGCCGGTTATCTTCATCCCTGCAACCTCAGCTTCAGGAAATATTCCTGGGATTTTGGGCTCGGGAAAATCGCCTCATTATATTCCAATGGCCCCATGGACTGGGAACTAAAATGAGAAATATTCACAAGGGATATGGAGAGATATTGTACATAAATAAATGATAAATGGGGGAAAAAAAATTACAATTTTATTATTTATTTTTGATAGCCTTTGCCTGCAACCTCCAGGCATAAATTCCATAACCCTGAAGGCCTGTAGGCTTGATATCGTTTGATGCCTGTGGAGTTCTTTATTATTATTTTTGTTTTAATCTTATTACCTGACTGAGATTAGGTGGAATTAAAGTTTCCCCATTTATGAGATAGGCATTGTGTCAGATATGAGGTTGTGTAATCTGTGGCACGCCCACTGCCCCCATGGCAATCAATTAAATCAGCCAATGATATGAGCCAGCATGTGTGGGGGTGGGCCTTCTGGGACCCAACAAGCGAATAAATATTGAGCATCAAATGTATGACGGAGCTGGCTACGAGGCAGACTGAAGATAATGTATTCAATGAAAACTGGCTAACAAAAGGACAGTAAAATTAAGGAAGGGGGCATTGTATAGTAGGTAGTTGCACCGGAACTACAATGAATTTCATGAATTTCGGGTGAGTTAAACAAGGGGGCATAAATGGAAACGAGTATAGAGCAAGTTCCACACTGATATAAGGAAATATTATTTTATACAAAGAGTTATCAATACATGGAATGGTTTGCCAGGTCACATGGTTGAAGCAGACACCCTTGCTGTGTTCAAGTCCAGTCTTGATGCAGTACTGGATACTCTTTAGTTTAAATGGTGAGTTTACTTTGGCCAAATGACCTGTTGAAATGACCAGGCCCCTGGCTGTAGGCAGGGATGGTGGGGCTCAGGCCCCCGGCTGTAGGCAGGGATGGTGGGGCTCCGGCCCCTGGCTGGTCCCTGGTGGGGCTGGCCCCTGGCTGTAGGCAGGGATGGTGGGGCCCCTGGCTGTAGGCAGGGATGGTGGGGCTCAGGCCCCTGGCTGTAGGCAGGGATGGTGGGGCTCAGGCCCCTGGCTGTAGGCAGGGATGGTGGGGCTCAGGCCCCTGGCTGTAGGCAGGGATGGTGGGGCTCAGGCCCCTGGCTGTAGGCAGGGATGGTGGGGTTCATGGTGGGATGGTGTGGTGGGTCTTGTATGCCCTGCCTCGGGACTCACAGCTGCGCCAGAAACATGCGCTTCTCCTGCGCGACCACCCGGTGGCCCCCAGGCACGTGCTGCACTAACAGTTGAGCAGTGAATGCGAGGCCTGTGTGGAGCTGGTGGGCCTGCGTCTCACGGCACGGCGACATCGCGCGTTAGCACCAGAGCACCTGTGACCCAAGTGGGGGAAAGCCAGGTGGGTTCAGGCTCTCTGTTCCAATGCTTGTGTGTGTGTGTGTGTGTGTGTGTGCACGTATGCCTGTTTAATGAATGAACCTCGCCAGTAGCAAGCGGTGGGGCAAAGCCCTGTGTGTGTTTTTCTGTGTGGGCTTGTGGAGAGCGAGGTTGTAGCCAAGGGAGAACTCAAATCAAAACACGGCTCAGACGAGAGCAGTAGCCAGGAGATGGCATGCTCTTAAACTTGTGCAGAGGAGGGCAGCGGGGTGGGAGGCAGAGGGGAAGGGGGAAGGGGGAGAGGAGAGGGAGTGTTTTTGAGGTTATTAAATTAAACAGCAGGGGTGATATTAAACTTTGCGGGGAGCCTGTCTGTGGGTGAGGGGTGCGTTCAGTAAGCAACACATATTAGTTTGTTTTTAAAAGGTCATCATCCTTTTCTGTTCCTGTGTTTTGTTTTTTGTTATTGCTTCAGTTCCCTGGGCTAAGACCAGCGCAAACTGCGCTGCTTCATTCTACACCGCGACTCAATACTTTAAACTGGTGGGCTGGCATAACATAACATTCATAACATTCATAACATAATATTCATAACAATCGAACGTTTCTACTGGCCTGGTTCACATGTTATTCTAAACACATGTCTCATGGTATTGTCTTTTCTGTTTTTGTTTATTAAACCATTTATGCAGACTGACTTATTTACTGACCTTGGTGAAGGGTAATGTGCTGTGTGCAGCATTTGGGATTTGAACCTGCAGCCTCCTAGTTTCCAAGGCCCAGTCCTGTGACCATAAAAGCATGCTCAGTGTTGTGGGCCTCTTGGTGACTCATCCAGTAAAGATACTCTTTCTGAAAGCAAGTGTGTTCCCTGTGACTGGATGCTTGAGTCCCAGCCTTACCAATGCCAGCCATGGCCAGAGGTCCACGTTAGTGAGGCAGCAGTTGGCCTAACCTCACCAGGGAATGATGGAGGTGAACTGGCTAGCTTTGATGACCTCTTTGCTCTCAAGCACCCACTCCTGGTCAGACCGGGTAACTGCAGATGCAAAAACTGAGTACATGCTGACCTTGTACACCATCAGTGTCATGGGCAACAAGATGCTCATGGCTCCCTCCATCCGCTGCCAACAAGAGATCAACAAATTTAGTTGATTGTCTGTTTGGGAAAAAAAATCAGGGATAAACATTTAAGAAATGGAATAGCTTTGGAAGGGTGCTCTCATGCTGTCTGAATGGTTTGTCTTTTCATGCATGAGTGTGTGTGTTGTTCTGGGCGATTTACAAACATCCGCTCAGTTTGCAGCGGATTACCGGCTTCTTCGCTCTGTGTTTGTATGTGGCTGCATGGGATTCCCTTCCCTCCCTCAAACACAAAGCTCTGCCTTGGCACAGAATGAAAGGAGTATCTGCAGCTAATATGGGCATTGCATAAACAAAAGCAGATGAAAAAAAGTAGGTTTTTCCCAGGTCTAAAAATAAACTCCTGTTTGATCTGCTCTTATAAAGTCGTTCTTCTTGGGCCTCCTGTATCAGGATGGCTGCGTCTCCAGGCCCTCTCCAGGGACAAGTTCTCACCAAACCCATCGCTGGGGGATGTGCTTAATATCTGTGCGTGTGTGTGTGTGTGTGTGTGTGTGTGTGTGTCTCTTTCTCACTCCCATCCTTGTTCTTCATCTCTGTCTTGCTCTCTTGCATTCTGACACTCTCTCTATCTCACTCTCTGCTTGTTCTCTTTCTGTAATTTCACTCAGGCTTTAATCTTGAGCATGCTGCCTAGTTTGTGGAAGTGTGCTTGGTCCTGATTGGTTGTGATGTATAAGGGTTTCATGGGCACAGCATGGATTAACATTCGTGTGGCCTGATTGAGTTTGTGTTTGCTCTGAGCACTGGAACTTTGCATATGTGTGCCTGTTTACTTTCTGTGTGCCTGTATGTGTTTATTTGTTTACCATCAACGTGTTTGCATGCGCGAGCGAGAGAGTGAGAGTGTGTATGTGTTTGTGTTTACTCTCTGTGTGTCTGTGTATGTGTGTTTATTTGCTGTTGATGTATTTGCACACCTCAGGGTGTGTGTGTGTGTGTGTGTGTTGTGTGTTCTTCATGTGTATCAGTATGCATTTAAGCACACAGCTGTAGTTGCTGGCCGTAAAGTCACCCTCAGAATTGCAGTGAAGCGGCAAGGCCTTTCTTTACCCGGAGGATGTCCATTAACTCATGTGGGCATGCTCAGACTGCATGCTCCCTGCAGATTCAGACAAAGGGCCGGCTATGGGATTCAGCGGTCAAGGCAACTGGGCCTTTGCCTTATTGTGACCATAGAGGTTGCCGGTTCAAAACCACCTTATCATGGATAATACAGAATCATGCATAGATAAAAGGATGTCCATTTTGTCACTAGAACCAGGGCGTGATTCTGTGTTGTTTACTGGCAGAGTAAAGTAGCCAATGGCAACATTCACACCTGGGTCACATGATGACCTTTCTCTGTTTGGAGTGGTGGAGAGGGGAGATGGAAGCGAGACAGTGGACAGGGCTACAGTTAGATTAAGCTGATTTGTTTGTTAGCGGTAAACATCGATAACAGGTTGACAGAGGTGAGTGAATCACCAGAAAAAGAGAAGAAAGCCCCTCTCTTCCACCCCAGAATTAGTGGAGCTTATGGGGTGTTTTTATGTTAATACTGCCAAATGCAGTTCACTAATCCCCCCTAATTCCCACTGCGGCCAGCATTACTGCTTAAGAATACCCTGATTACTCTCCAATGGCATACATTAACTTTTACTCTTTTCATTAGTCAGCAGGGGGTGGCGCAGATTCCGTTACTGTGGGGCAGAGAGGGATGGCGGGGTGGGGGGTTGTGGTGTATGTTGTGTGCATATGCATATGGCTGTCCAGGACTGCCTTAAAGAAGGCCTGTCTTATTCTCCTGACACATCACATCCTGCAGGTTAAAAATCATGTCATTGTTTCCTGACCTCCTCCTGAAAAAATTTCCCATGTACATTTTGGGTATGTTGCAGATGTGGAGCTGCACTGTTTGTGAAGTTACTGAGTAAATGAGGGGGGATTATTTTTCCAACTAGTTTCCCAAACTCCTATGTCACTGCTTCCTGTTTCTGTTTTTTTTTGGAGGATTTTTTCATGGAAACCTGGAAGTGAAAGTGGCTGGAGAGGGCCTTCAGTGATTACAGAATGAGACCTGAAAAGGGTGTGGCTTTTGTTTGTTCACTGCTATGAACCAATCACTGTTTTTCAGAGTATGGAGAAGTTTATTATGATTGGTTCGGGCCTGTGATTGACAGCTCATTTGAGCTTCATGCATGATAGTTGGTAGACATGGATCTCAAATTTTGGCTACCTTAAGTGTATGTGGGTATTTTTTTTAAATTTCTTTCCAGCAACCGATTTGGTCTTTGGAAAGCAAGGTCCATGTCTGGACTCTTTAGCCAGTTAGTGATTGCAATCACTTGACTGCTGGCATGGACCAAAAACAAAAACATATTGCAGCCCTCCAACTACTCAGCATGAGTCTGTGTATTACTAAGTTGATGAAACCTCACTCTACTATTACTGTCTGCACTATCAACACAATGTACCAAACGCAGCTGATGAGACAGAGAAACCTGAAGTGAAGGAATGGAAAGCAGGCCCTCTGACTGTCGTATCTCGTAACTGCTATGCTTTTATTGTCTTGTAGCACACAAACAAGGGGAGATAATAATAGTGTTTCAACCCACAGCGTCTTCTCTCTGATGGAAAATGTCGTGTTCGTCTGCGTGTAGGTTCCTCCGCTGTAGTGAAAATCAGCAGCTGGGATCTGGGCCTTACATAGACATGTGGGCCTAATGTTTTTTGTTGCAGACCGAATCATTTGGGACTTCCCCCAAGGGACATTAGAGAGAACGTACCTGATCAGAGATAGCTTATTCGCAGGTTTCTGTGTGATCGCAGCAATCCTTGGTGCCTCAGAAAAAAATATGCTGTGGCAAAGGGTTTACGTTTGATTTGTTTACCAAGGTATTTATTTATCTGTTTTTTTGTTTTTGCATTTTGTTGTTAACCCTGTATAAGGAATGACAACCGGCTTCTGAGAGGCGGACGGGAACGGTTGTCGTGACGACATGATGTCAGGCAGCACCAAACCTGCTTACGTGGATGGAGGCCGCAGCCGAGGGGTCGGACAGGAAGTCATGCTCCCCACAGATGCACACGCTGATCTAGACTGGCATTTCCTGTTCCTGCTGTCATTGCACGGGCCGTCCCAGCTGACGCACCTTGTCTCACAAATCATCCGACCGCCCCTCGAGAAAACCACTGATTCTGTGGTCTTTGTCCCAGATTCTTTGTGTGTTTGTGTGGCATCTTTTCGCTCTTTGAGGACGGCTTGCTTTCGTGTGCCAGAGTCGTCGTTTCCTCTCTGCAGACTCAGGTGAAATATTCTCTTCATCAAAGAAGGTGCGTTCGCTAGCTCTTGCTGTCGTCGCCGGTCAGGTTTCGGGACTAACCGTTGCACGTCTTAGACAGGTAAATAGGCACGAAAACCACAGTGACAGAAAATAAACACAGAAATGGGGTACTTATTTATCTTCAATTTCAGAAAAAAAACAGACAGAATGAAGGGGTTGCTGAGAGATGTTTCAATGGCTGCCAGGTAATTCAGGGACTAGCTGGGTAAATTTACAGACAGCCTGGAAAAACTGTGCAAATTTGACAGTTTGTAAATTTGCAAGAAAGTACATAATTATTTCTGGAAAGATATAGGCTAGGATTCAATCAACATTTGTTCTTAACTTATGCTCACAAGTAAATGTTTTTTATCCCTGATTTCTTTCCCCTTTATCTAAGATTTTCAATTTAAAACTCAGATACCCTGGTCAGTAAAAATGAAAATGCTCCTGACTGGAAAGGGAATGTGTAAGCGGTAGGCACTGAGGCACAGTAGACAGAGAGTAAAAGGACTGAATGGGGGAATGAAAGGAGAGTCAGAGATGATTTTGGTGCGGTCACTTGGGCCCTGCCTGCTGTCTTTGTCCATTACAGCGCTGCCGCCCTCCCAAGGTCCAGCCTTCATTAGCTCTGGCTTTAGGATGGGCTTTCATTTGGAGCTGGATCTACAACCTGCTTTAATTATCCTGACTGCAATCATGGGTGTCTGAGGGAGAATTTAGATTTGAATTGGATATGAACCAGCAACCCCTTGAGTCCCCAGTTCTCAGTTCTGCTTTTCCACAGTGTGCCTGTCCACGCATCTCTGACTCCCTGTGGCCCAGCACAAACAGACCTACCTCACGTTAAACTTACAAACACTAACTTCTTCATACGCAATCACAAACATGCACACACACACACTCACACACATAATCATACACACACACACACACACACACTCACACACACACACACACTGACACACACACATGCATGCTCGCTCACATGCACATACACCTCCTCACAGCTCACATAAACACACGCACACTCCCACACATAAACTCACACACACACACACACACACACACACTGCATTCCACACCTCTCTTTCAGAACTAAATCTGTCCTTATAAATATTTTTTAAACGCCCTCCTTGAGCGAGAGCAGTTACAGATCTCCACTAAAACCTGTTGCTGAGGCCTCTTGAGGTAACCAAGAGCTCCTCGCCCTCGGATGGGTGGGGCCAGGGCGGGCTGTGGAGTGGGTGGGTTTGGGGGCGGTCAACAAGCAGAGAGCTTTGAGGCACGAGACGAGAGGAGAAGCCCAGTCATTACTCCTCCGAACCCCAACCGTCACTTTTGGCCGGGCCTGGGGGTGATAGAGAGCCACTCCACTTGACATCTCCCGCCACTTTCGCTCAAACTGCGAGACCACGAGACTGCCACGCTCTGCTGTCAGCTCTGATGGAGTGGTCCAGCAGAATGGACACTTCTGTCTCCTCCTATTGCCCCCGAAGAAAAAAATTACCTGATGGTTTTGGAATTATGGGATGGGCATAGAGGGGCGTATCTACTCCAGGATTTCACAACAACTTCTGTCCTTAATTTTTTACCAGGCCCAATTATCTATTGTCCTGAAATGATTACCACCTTCCACCTGTTTGGCCACCTGCATCCCTTTTTTTAACCTTAGGTGGAGACAAATTCAGTTAATTTAAGTGCTTAATTGAATTCAGAATTTTTAAAAAATGCATTCAATTTGTTACCACACAAAGACGAGTTTCACTTCAAAAATAATCTTAGACACGATTTTCCTCAAAGTAGGAAAACCTCAGTTGGTTTTAGTTAATTGGAGCGAAACAATTCTTGGAACTCCATTGCGTCATTTCGTGAGTGGGAAGGATGTGGGGGGGCAGGTGGAGGGGTAGGCACTGAATTTGATGTGTATAAATGTGACAGGAGTGTGCAGTTTTGTCCCCACCAAAGACCGTCTCTGTTTACTCAAGAGGGAAGACTGGCATCAGTGACTGATATTAGCCGAACCGCAGTTTCTTTACACTTTTTTTTTTACAGTCCTCATCGTGTCCTTACTGTCGGAGTTTCTGATTGGTTGCAGGGGTTCAGCTGGTGCTACATATTCCTTCATGAACATTCAGGAAGAGAGGTGTGTCCCAAAAACAGAACATACATTGCCAGAGTACTACCCATGGCCACGCCTCTTCATGAATATTTATAAGACACATCAAACTGAGACACCTCTGTGTCAGCAGCAGAGAATGTGTGAGAGAGAAACCTTAGTGTGTTAATGATATTTTAATAATAGCAAAGTTAATGGATGGCTGTTGATCAGTGGCTAGACTGTAGTATACTGTACCTTTTCCTTTAAATCTTGAGTTGTAAGTGTGTGTGTGTTTGTGTACGCCTGTGTGTGTGTCCTTGCGTATATATAAGTGGAATTTTTTTGCCTGTATCGCTCAGAGCTGAAAATGTCCCCTGTGACCTTGTTCGTCATCTGATTCAACAGAGAAAGCAGGATTCTTTGAAAAAAGATCATGTTTTCAAAGAGTCGGAACGACTTCTACAGGTTACCGTTTGCCTCAACATTCAGCACAGGAACCAGAAAGGAAAAGAAAAAAAAAAAACAAAAGTAAGGTTTTTCATGGCAGGACGTTGTGCCTTGCAGAGTCACATGATGGTGTCACGTGACGTTGAAATGCATTTTCTGATTGGTGAGTGTTTCGCCATCCGGTCACATGGAGTAGCAGTAACAATGAGAGAATGAGGTTTCATGAGCACAGTCTGAGCTATGGCAAACTGTTGAGCACCGACTTATTTGAATCAAACAAAGGAGTTTGCTCTTCACAGGAAAAAAAAAAGACGAGGATTACTTCAAATCACTTGAGACAATGGTAGCTCTGCCCATTTTTGGTTTCATCTGTCCTGAGTGTTCTTCATGTTGATGATTCTGACTCCGACGTTTTTCGGAGTGTGCCGTCTACTCAAGCTTAGCAAAAGGGTACTAAGGGGGATTTGATATGAGGTTTTTGAATTCATGAATTTTAAAGGAGATTAACGAAGTTAACTATGACTTTTCAGGTTGAATTCTGTCAGCAGAACAGGAGGGCACAAGGGAAATTAGTTAAGAGTAAATTCCAAACAGATAGGAAGTATCATTTTAAACTGAGAGTTTCCGATTTTTTGAGCAGTTTGCAGGGTCATGTATTAGAGGCGAAGACTCTTCAGGTGAGTAAGTCCTGGCTTGACACAGCGCTAAATACCTGTTAGACTGCAAGTAAATGACAAAATTAGACCAAGTGATCTGTTCATGTAATTACGTATTCTAATGTTCTGATTTTCTCAAATTTGAAGTCATTTGGAGAATGCAGAAACTGCTGTACTTGTCATTACAGTTATATTTCAGACATTTGGCAGACCCCCCTATTCAGAGTGACTTACATTTTCACACACACTTACACAGTATCCATTAACACAGCTGAAATAATTTAACAGAAATCATTCAGGTTGTTCAAGTACCTTGCTCAAGGGTGCAGTTTTGCAATGTCTCATACCCGGGAATCAAACCTGCAACCTCTGGGTTACAAGCCCATCTCCCTAGCTATTACAGTACAGTGCCACCCTGTATTATGTGGGGCCTGTCCTTATGCAATCTTATGTCACTGTGACCTTATCTGGGTTGTCACAGTAACCAAAATGAGGAAAGAGCTAAGGGAGAAGTCTGAACCCTCTGGCCTTGCAGATGTGAGAGGGAGGAGCTGTCCAGGGTGCTGAATGAGCCAGTCAGCACTGGAGAAGTAGCTATGCAGATAACAAAGTCAACCTGCTTTAGTGCCATTGGGGCCTTCCTGTATACACATTCATCTGTATGTTACTAAAGATATAGTACATATATACATACTGTGCCTTAATGATTTTACAGTTTAGCCTGGCTGTTCTGGGTATGCTGCCAGTCGGTTGTGGAGCTGTTTCTCATAACCAGGTGAATGCAGTTATGTTCTCCCACAGTGCAAGTCACTCTGGATCAGCGCATCTGCTAAACGACTGCAGTGCACAGGGAGGTGCATCTGCACAGACAGGGCGAAGATGCTCCGAGATGTGTTCTTAATATGGGCCCAGATGTCGACTTGGACCTGTTATCCGGCCTCTGCTTTTTTTTTTTTTTGCCTGGGCTCCGAGTTCGACAAGGGGAAAAAAATATGGCTGCGTGTTGAACCAGAGGCCAGAGCTGGGACCGGGGCACTAATAAAACCCTTATATATGAGCATGGGTTTGTCGGAGTGTGCGTGCTCGTAAATAACCCCAGCGGAAGGGCCAATTACAGGCGGGGAATTTGGGCTTTGACCCTGCCGCCCGAAACACGCAGGATCTGAGTGATGACCACCCCTTTCATCCGGGACGTACACTCCTCCCCCATCCCTCTCTCCCTCCCTCCCTCCCTCCTGTGGGGCTTCCCAAGGCACATCCCTCTCTTCCGTCTGTCTTCGCTCACCACTGGCTCTGCCGGAAATCCCTGAGAGCTTGTAGTAATGTACAGCGAGCACTTTGAGCTGTAATGCATGAAGAAGCTTTGGGCAAATAGAGTTATAATACTGTTTAAGTTTTATACTTATGGAGGAAGGGCCAGGATAGTTCAAATAAAGTATTTGATCCAACAAGCAAAGGAACAGATACATACTCCCTCACACACACACACACACACACACACACACACACACACACACACTGTCTGTCTCTCATCTCTCTCTCTCTCACACACACACACACACACACACACACACACACACCATTTCCATTCTCATCCCCAGCCTACTGAGTTGCAGCAATGGTAAGTGAGCTGAATCCTGGTATATTGTGCTGAAATGCAGCACAGGGCTGGAGGGATCTGATTGTATCTTTCTTTTTGTTAATCAACACTTCTGACCATTATATTACATTATATTACATTACAAGCATTTTGTAGATGCTCTTATCCAGAGCGACTTACAACTCAACGTGCATTAAGCCGGGAATGTGAGTGCCAAGGTACTGGAGTAAAGCAAGGTGGCATGGTTAGATAAACAAAGACAAAGCTCTGGGACAGACCTACGTCCTGGAGGACCCAGAGAGAGAGAGGGAGAGAGAGAGAGGGGCCTAGCAGTATAGACAGGTATTAACAGTAGGTTAATGATAGCATGTATGGCAGGTCTCAGCGGCTCCACCTTGGTAGTGTTTCTTTTTGAAAGATTCCTCTGAGAGATCGGATTCACTTGTAGATCACAACTCCTGCAAATTCATTATTTAATGGGCAGCTTTTTTTTTTTTTTTTTTGACATGCACACTTGAGAGACCGCCGCCACATAACCTGAGAGAGGGAGGGAGAGGGAGGGATGGAAAGAGAAGGAGAAAGAGAAAGAGAAAGAGAGAGGGCCGTGGGGAAGACAGTGCCTCATTATGGACGAGTCTGAAGATGGCACTTTGAAGCTAATCAAGCTGTCATCCCAGGCCGCTCTCCCGCGGCGAGCTGGCGCTGTGGCGTCTGAAGGTCCCCACGCCCCTGCTTTGATCCGCCACGCTGGCCGGACGACCCCCCCACACCCCCACACTCAGGGCGAGGAGAGGGGCAGCCCCCTCCGAAGGTCAGGGGGAAGGGAGTGAGGAGCAAACACATTTAAAGGGCAACCGTGCCCACCCACTGTCTAAACACCCCAATACACATTAATCACACACATACACACACAAATACGCACATACTCACACACTCACACACACACACGCATGCTCACACATGCATACTCACACACTTACACACACACACACACATACTCACATACACATAAATACACCCACACATACATACTCACGCACACTACACACGTGCACACACGCATGCTCACACACGCACACTCACACACTCACACACACACACACACACACACACACACATACTCACATACGCATAAATATACACACACACACACACACACACACACATTCCCTGTGGCACATCCATTCATGTCTGCCCTCAGGCTCCAGTTTGCCTGCTGTAGTCTTTTCTCTGAGGTTATTTTTGGAGTTTATATAGATTACGGATCATAGCTTGTGTCTATCACAGGGGAAGTTTGTTAATCGACATGCAGATGCAAGCTGCTTTTACCTGAGCAAGTTCAGAAACACACCACTCTTACCTGTGCTACACATGACGGAAAAATAAATAATAAGTAGTTACAAGAGCTGATAAATGTCAAGGATATTACTGACAGGGATACAGGTGGGGTAGGGGCCGTGCATTACAGCACAGGGATGTCTGTGAAGAGGTGCATTCTGGGAAATGTTTTATGAAGTCATACATTTAGAGGATAATCAGGTTTCAGCAAGCTTCATTTAGCGATAATGGATAACTGAGCATAATGAGTATGTGTGTAATTTGTTATTAGTGATGCAGTATTTGTTTAAGTATTGTGTATGCATGCATTCCCGCTGTATCTCAGTGGCTCCACTGTATGTGTTTAATGAAAAAAGCAAAGAAGTCCTTGGTTTTCACGAGGGAAGAGAGTTAAAACATCCATCCCTAACATGCGATTTTCTGCTATCAGGCTGACTCTGCTCTCAGTGGGATAATTACACTGATATCAGCTGAAGCCAAACGCACAACACGAGAGGTACTTCATTAGTAAACATCTTTACATTTGCATCAAACAACAAAAACAAAAAAAAATCCCTTTTTTAAACGTGATTACTGGTAGTGAGCTAAACTGAAGTCACAGTATTGAAAGGCTCCAGTGGTTCTGTAATGGTTTGGCTTAAGTGGCCCTGGCTTGGTTTGGGTACACATATACTCTTAGAAAGCAAGGTTGATGCTAGTTGCGTCTTAACAGCTCAGAGTGATTATCTTCAGTCATGTCGGAGCGTTTGTCCCCTGCGGAGATGACAGCACTCCCATCCTGCAGCGCATGAGTCAGCGCCTGTCAGAGAGTGAGGAAGACGACACCGAAGCAATCCATACGCTGTAACGTACGTCTCAGTCGCCGAATCCGAAAATGGTCGAGCATTTATGGAACGTTCAGGAACAGCTTCCGGCTAAGTGTGACTTTGTCGACTTTCTCGTGGAAGAGCAGTGCCGCACTTCGTCCGTTCCTTACACTGGTGGACTTGTGGATTCACCATGATTTATACTGACTGGGCATGGTGGTCCAACTTCCTGCTAAGTGGCTCTGTGTCCGTTTTTCCTTTTGTCATTTGCTAGGTGTCACAGAGCCTACATAGTGCCAGTATAAGCATGTCATATCACCAGTCATAACCTGTCACAGTGCTGTCATAATGCACGCACCAACATTTGGTTTGACACACACTGTCGTAAGAGCTTTCCTTTCTGTTTGTCCTTGTTATTTGTGTTCCAGTGTAACTTTTTTTGCACAGTACAGTGGAGAGGCAGAGCGGAGCCTGTTAGCAGAGTGCAGTCCGTCTGTATGCCCCAGCCCAGCTCCGCAGTGTGCCGCTCCCCCAGGGGACTTGTGTGGACAGCTGCGTTGGAAAGCCTTCAAATGAACAAGCCGGCTCGGGCCTTGACAGCTGGCAACATCGTGCGTGCGAGGGACAGCATATGCGTCTGTGTCCGCGTTCGTATGTGCGCTAGCATGTTCGCATGGGCCCCGCACATGTGTGCGCGAATGCTGCGCGTCTGTTCAGGTTTTCGTTTCTGTTTCTTTTTTTGTTTTTTGTTGGTGGTTGGTTGTGAGCGACAGGCAGATGAATGCCAAACGGAGGACGTAAACAGCAGAAAAACGGACGCGACGGGTTTGTGGGGAATGTCAGTGGCGGAAAGGAAGGAGCAAACATCCTTTGAGAGATTAGGTTTGATGGGGACTGAAGACTGACTGGGTGACCTTTTGCAGATTTGCTGTATCTAATGCACAACAAATACAATTTTAGACATGGGCTCTGTCTCTCTCTCTCTCACACACACACTCAAACACACACACACAAACTTAGAACATTGTCACGCTCACACACAAACACACAAAGACACTCACACACACACATAAAACACACAGCACACACATGGCAGATAATATCAGTCATTACGGAAAGTTTTATCTCTTAAAAGCCAAACCGATTGCCTATCTCTCAATGCCATTTCATATATGAAATTGCCATTTCAAGCCACAGTGCTCAAAGCTTCTCTTGACTGACTGACTGGCTGTCAGAGAGTGAACGTGCTTCTTATGTAGCTCGACAGCGACGTCGCAGAGTAAACTGTACAGTCGTATGGAAGCCAACGGCTCAGTGGTCAATATCATAACCCGACATGTTTTCATTGCGGTTAAAAATACACACCATTTCTGAATCAGATTCCTGGTTTTGCTGATGTGCACCATAACATGACGAATATTAAACCCAACTTTCCGACACATATCATCCTTGGATTCCTCTGGATATCGTGCTTGGCCATTTCTTGTGTCCAGATGTCTCCATGACAGATAAGATAGCACAGCGTTTTTCCCAGGAAGATTTTGTGCATGCAGCAATGTTCTCTTTCCCGACTGAAGATGCTTCCATATATGAAATTAATGACAGACATGTTTAACATATGTACACTGCAGATATCGAGTCCTGAAATATAAAAGCCAAGGAATCTCACTGTATTCATCACAGGCGGTAATGGCGATGGTAAACAGTGTACTTTTCACAAACATTATTACTGATTGTGGACAAAAAGGAAAGCACAGCAGTGAAAGGCCCTGTGCGTCTGTAATTGTGTGAGGTAAATTGCTATGCTTTGTGTGCATTCATACTCTTACATTACATTACATTAAGGACGTTTGCGAGACGCTCTTATCCAGAGCGACTTACAAGGCAAAATTCATAAGAATGGTACAAAATGCATAAGAATGGAACTCTTAGACGGTAGAAGGTTGAAAGGTGTCCTTTTTACTGAGTGGTTATCTTCACACTGACGTCAAAGCATTTGTTTGAAGCACGTTTGTACATATCAGCTACCTGCTAAAACATTCCCAGTCCAGAAATATAAAGACAGAGAATTCTCAGTATTGGATATATTTGATATAGTTATCTTTTTTTCCCAGCATCCCCCGTTGCCCAGGTGACCAGCTCCCAGGCACAGATGAAGCTTCCTTAGCTCTTCCTGCACTGTTAATAAATAAACACTCAATATCAGAGAAAGAAGGAGGAATCTGGTATGCTGCATTATTGATGTACAGTAATAGAGGATTGTGTAGAAGTATACATTATTAAGACCATAGGGTCTTTTATGGCAGTTAACCTTGGACTCTTACCTTTTTCAAAAGAGACAAGTTTTCCTTTTTTGTACATGACTCAGCATTTTTATTGTGGCTCTGTTTTGTTGTGTGCTTCCTGTGATTCATTGCCACTGCACTGTGTATATGTATATGTGTGTATGTGTGTCCATATGTTTGTTGGGGGAGTGGTTATAATGTATAATGTGTTGTAAGTGTTTATTGTGGTCCTTTGTCCTTCCATAGTCTCATTTGTCCTGCCCATAACCGTGACATCATAACCATGAGCCTGACACGGAATGGTCTCAATTGTGTCATAATGCCTCCCAAATTCTAGAATGTTCTTTGCTAATAAAACAAGGGTCAATTACTACTTCTGACTACTCATGCTCCTGTGTAGGCGGAACTCCATTTTGAAGTGGCTGTTCACAGCCAGGAAATTCTCTGGTGGTTCATCTGTAATAATTTTAGACATAGGGAAACTTGTCTGGGCCAAACATTTCCGCCCTCAGAAAATCTTAGGTCTGTAATAACCATGCGGCCAGCCCACGCTGAAGATTCAGCGGCCTAAATTTAATCATCCTTTAATCAGTCTCTTTTAGGGGCGTGTGCGATCCAACCAAACCAGCCTTTAAGTCATCACTGTCTTTGAGTATGTTACGTTTTTTTGGGACAGAAATGTATTTTTATTATTTTTTTAAATTTTAAAATACAATAATGCATATCCTTTAAGTGATTATGTCTGTTATGAGATTTTTAATTGATTTATCTGTTTGATGACAGTCTGAACAGATGAATTTGACCATGTCTAAAAAAGCTTAAAATATTAATAATACTGATGATGCTCATTAGGGGGCTGTTTTGCATTCTGTAACCTGATTGGTTGGAACTGCATCCAAATATAAGAATGGGGAAAAAAAAATTTAGCTCATTTTTTCTGGAAGAATAACAGTTTCATTAACATGAGCATCATTGTATACATACTGCAACAACAAATCTTGTAGGTGGCCCCACTAAAAGGTAACTCTTCCCATTTTTGCCTCAATGAAACGGCAGTCCAGCAGCAATGGTGTAATTGTTTGAAACTGAGAATTGAGATGGAGAGGCGGCATGGCGGCTCAGTGGTTAGCGCTGGGGCCTCACAGCAAGGCTTACTCAGCTCTGATTCACACCGAAGGCCGGCCCTGTCTGTGTGCAGTGTGCATGCTCTGCCTGTGTCCGCTGTGCTGTTGCCAGGCTCTCCAGCTTCCTCCCGTGGTCCAGTGACGTGCGGATAAGGCTGATTGAACTTGTCCATAGGGGTGTGTGTATGTGTGTGTGTGTGTGTGTGTGTCTAACATAAAGGAAAAAATATGCAAAAACTAGGGTGTGTTCCCATTTATACAGTGCTACATTATAACCACCAGCTAGATGTAACATAGAGACACGGGAGCTATAAATTCAACAAAGCAATAGTATTTATTGTGTTGCTTGTAACGTTTGCACTGCACACAAACGACACAGGATTGCTCAGAAATAGGGAACACCTCAGACGACAGCCATAAGGCCCAGATACAGGGTGAGAGAGAGACTCTGCCCTCCCCAGGAGAGATCAGAGCCTCCAGTTTCACTCCTTCTTTAACACGGGTTTTTCAAGTTGCCAGTTAAGATGCCACACCTCCCAGCAGCCACTTACAACTGCAGGTAAAAGGGACTAAAGCTAGGAGGCAGGGACATACCATGTGGCTGTATGAAGGAATGTGTGTATTCATGACAGTGGGCCGCTCTGGATGAAACTGTGTGTTGTGATGTTAGAGGGCTGACTGGCAGGGCTGGAGAGTGTGTGAGTGGGGGTGGGGCATGTCCGTGGAAACCAGGCAGAGGGACAGACATGCACCTGGGAAATCCGCCCATCTGGTCACGCAGTGCGCAGCGCAGCAGGACCGCCGGCCTTCAGACAGAGAGCCAGACTCCTGTCCGCTCCCCGCGGGAGGGACACAAACAATGCTGGCTGCTTTTCTTATCCTATGTGTGTGTCTGTGTGTGTGACAGCGTGGCTTAGTGTGTGTGTGTATGTGTCTGTGTGTGTGCGTGACAGCGTGGCTTAGTGTGTGTGTGTGTGTGTGTGTGTGTGTGTGTGTGACAGCGTGGCTTAGTGTGTGTGTGTGTGACAGCGTGGTTTAGTGTGTGTGTGTGTACTGTGTGTGTGTGTGTGTGTGTGTGTTGTGTGTGTGTGTGTGTGTGACTGTGTGTGTGTGTGTGTGTGACTGTGTGGCTTAGTGTGTGTGTGTGTGTGTGTGTGTGTGTGACATCGTGGGTTAGAGGTGTGTGTGTGTGTGTGTGTGTGACAGCGTGGCTTTGTGTGTGTGTGTATGTGTGTGTGAGTAAATGTGTGTGTATGTGTGTGACATCGTGGGTTAGAGGTGAGTGTGTGTGTGTGTGTGTGACATCGTGGGGTAAAGGTGTGTGTGTGTGTGTGTGTATGTGTGTGTGAGTAAATGTGTGTGTATGTGTGACATCGTGGGTTAGAGGTGAGAGTGTGTGTGTGTGTATGTGTGTGACATCTTGGGGTAGAGGTGAGAAGTGTGTGTGTGTGAGACATCGTGGGTTAGAAGTGAGAGGTGTGTGGGCATGAGAGAGATTGTGGGTTACAGGTTGAGAGGTGTGTATGTGTGTGTGTATGAGTGTTCATGCTTGTTTGTATAAGAGTATGTACGTTAGTATGCATTTGGATGTTTTTGCATGTATGTGTGTGCAGAAGCAGTTTGAGCGTGTCTGCCCATGACTCCCGGAGCACATGTACTTTTCCCTCTCTTCTTTTTCTTTTTACCCCCTCTTTGCTTTCCCTCTCTTTTTTTACATCATCTCACCACACTCTTCCTCTTGCTCTTTCTCAGTCTCTTTATCTCACCTGTTCTATCCCATTGTTCTCACAGAGCTCGTTCCAGGTTCACAGGTATAATGTAGAACGGCGTATAGGAAAGTTCCAGGGCTTTTTGTCCTTCTTTTCCAGCCCGGACCATTAGGACTGAAGCAGCAGCTGTAGGCTGGTGTCTGCCCTGTAGCCCCACGGTCTGAGCCCCACGGCCTGCTGGGTAAAAGAGGATCAGGGCCTGGCGTTAAGCAGCTCTTCTGCTAACGGTGCAGCGTGGCGTGGAGCGGAGTCTGAGTGGCGGAGAGCCAGGGACCTTTCAGATCACTGCGTGTGCGTGTGTGTGTGTGTGTGTGTGTGTGTGTGTGTGTGTGAGTGTGTGTATGTGTGTGTTTGTGTTTGTGTGTGTGTGTGTGTATGTGTGTGTGTTGTGTTTGTGTGAGTGTATGTATGTGTGTGTGTGTTTGTGTGTGTGTGAGTGTGTGTGTGTTTATGTGTGTGTATGAGAGAGAGTGTGTGTGTGTGTGTGTATGTGTGTGTTTATGTGCGTGTATGAGAGAGAGTGTGTGTGTATGAGTGTGTGAGATAGGGAGTACCGGTTTATGTGTGTGTGTGTGTGTGAGTGTGTGTGTGTGTGTGTGTATGTGTGTGTATGAGAGAGAGTGTGTGTGTGTGAGTGTATGTGTGTGTTTATGTGCGTGTATGAGAGAGAGTGTGTGTGTATGAGTGTGTGAGATAGGGAGTACCCGTTTATGTGTGTGTGTGTGCAGCAGAGAGAAGGGGCAGAAAAAAGAGAGACTGAAAAAGGAAGAAAAGAAGGAGAGTAAGTACAGGCTTAGCTGAGTGCAGGGGGTGTGACCCTGCCCCGCCACTGCTGTGGGAGCCAGGGAGATGGAGTCCTTATGAGACAGAGTAGTGCCCCTTCCTCCCTCCCTCCCTTCCTCCCTCCTTCCCCTCCCTCTCTCCAACTCCCTATCCCTCCTTCCCTCTCTCTTTCTCACTCCCTTTCTGTCTTTCTCTCCAACTAGTCTCTCCCTCTCTTGCTCCCTCTCTCTTTCTCTGTCCCTCTCTCAGTCTCTTCCCCTCCCCCCTCCCTCCTTCCCTCTCTACCTCTCCCTTTCCACCTCTTCCTCTTTCTCCCTCTCCCTGTCCCCTTCTCTCTTCCCTCTCTCTTCCCTCCCTCCCTCTGCAGTGAACGTCAGAAAGTCACAGAGGTGCGCCGTGTAGTTCAGCCGTGCTCCCCGCTTTCACTCCTCTGTGCTGGTCCCCGTCACCAGCCCTTCACCCTCACCCCCCCCTCCTCATCCTCACCCTGGGGCTCTGTCATATGTGTGCCACTGTTGATCTCTTCAAAGGCCCTCAATATTCATCTGCTTCTTTTTTCTTGCATGATGTAATTTTTTTTTTTTTGCCGTTGTTCCTTCCGTCTCTGTACCTCCCGTACCTCCCGAACCTCCCGTACCCCCGCGCAAGCACATGCTCCCCCCAAGGATACATTTTTATCTCTAATACTCAATCAGCTTCAAAACCCACCCCAGCGGAAAGGAAATAGAAAATTAATTCCAATCAGAGATTGTTTCTGGCGAGACAAGAAATGGAAGCTTCAGAGATGCTCCCTGGAGAGAGAAAGACAGAAAGAGAGAGAGAGAGACAGAGAGAAGGAGAGATGGGGAAGGATATAGAGAGGGAGACAGGCTGAGAGAGAGCAAGAATAAAAACATTGGTATCTGAATTCATTAAGGACCTTGTAATGGCGGAATCAGGCTTACAGCGAAACGAGCGCCTGTCGGATGTTGTTGGGGGAGGGGATTGAACTAAAGTCAGGTCTCTGGTTTTTGCCGGTCTATCATAAAACCCCAAACCCCTACCAAGTCCTCTGCGATGCTCGGTCACTGCCCTGTCGCCGCTCTTCTCCATTGCTGGCCCCTACAGCCATAGTAAGTGCTGTTTTCTCTGGGGTCTGTGTGTTAGTGGCCCTCATGAGTTTTGTCATTTGTTTTATTTCCTTTAATGTCTGCAAAAAATACTACAGTAGACCAGACATGTGGAAAAAAAAAAAAAGTAGGATTCATCAGCCCTCCCTGATACCTGTGTTCATCGAATTAGTGTGATTGGTTGGATACTATTGGTTACACCCTGGAAAGTGGGCGGGGTTTGTGGCGCTAAGCTGCTCTGCGTTTCCTGACTCTGTCTCAGAGAATTAGACTTCTGACATGCCAGGCTGGTTGCTGCCTGATTTTGTGCCTGCTGTCATGGCATTTTTTCTTTTTGGATTGTTTTAGCTTGTATGTGGCTATGGCCTGGATTCACTTTAAGAATTTGGCCTTAATTTTGACACAATTACACTGAGGTTTTGGCATTTTTTTCTTCTAAAAGTTCAGTGGCCGAAATCAACTTGCTGAGCTATGTTTGTGACATAATAAAAAACAAAATCAACACCTGCACTTTGTAAGGCAAGACTAAGGAGGAACATTGACTGAATCTAGGCTGATATGTTTATTTTGGTCTTGTCCTGGCCACATTAATGCCCCACTCCAGCCAACCCTGATTTTACTCAAATTAAGACTCATAAAAGGGAAACAGAGAGTGGTGACATGGCAGTTCAGGGAGCTAGTTTGGAAAGTAACACCACTCATCTGCTCAGTACCAGCAACAGGATTTTAGCGCAAACATTCTCATACATTCACTGACATAGGCAGAACAAATACATGGTAGTGCTTCTTCTTTCTGAACCTCTGGTGCTACCTGTCTACACTCTGTCGATCTTATGAATGAAGGAAGGAAATACAGAAGGAAGGAAGGAAGTACCAGAGGAGGCTAGTGACTCTTCCCCAGCCCTCTGCCTAGTTATGGGTTTGGTGCATGTGAACGTGAGGTCTTTGTCTTACCTCCCCTTCCACACACACACACACACACACACACACACACACAGGTGACAGGTGTGAAATCGCTCACAGTGTGACGGTGTAAACCATGAAGCTCTCGGCTCTCAGCTCACCCCCCCAGTAACCCCCCTCCCTAATTGAGGTGACATTCTTGCGGATATGGGAGGCGCAGACCGTGGTAATCGCGGCCCTGGAGTGCAACCCCCCCCTCCTGCCCCCCTCCCTGCTCGCTCAGGGCGGTGTGTGTCCCAGCGCGTGGCACAGGAGGAGTAGGGGAGCGTTGGTCATGCTTCACACTGGATTTGAGTCCCTGGTTCCCCATTAGGCTCTTTGTAATGGTGTGTGTGTGTCTCCCAGGACGGTGTTTGCCGTCTTCATTCCTGTGTCACACTTCCATTTGCTGACATCATGCAAGGACACGCACTAGCACATGTATGTGCGCGTGCGTCCACTTACGCACATGCACACGGCATCACATACGCACGCCGGAACGTCGCGCATGATCTATGATTTATTCTTTTTGTTTAGCATTTGTTATTGCCGTATCAGGCACTCTGATCCGGTGCGACTCGCAGAGCTGCCACACGCTCACTCCCACACTCCTTGGTTTCCCTTTGTGACTTGATGACAGCGATGATGTCGTACTGTTCCATTGTTTGAAATGAGCACACGCTCAGAGGGCCCTGAGACCGCTGGAAATGTGGGCAGAGGTGTGGATAGCAGCCGCAGAGCGATACTCCAGGTCTCGAACCTGAGTCACGTCATCGATCAGCCCGGCTGTGTGAAAGGAACGGCATTAGAAGGTTGAGGAAAAGAGAGGGATCGATAAACATGGGCGAAATTGCGCACATCGAGACACACACAGGGCACCACATACATACAAACCAACACACAAGCACACACACATGCATATACACTCACACAAAGCACACACACACAGACACACACAAATACACAAATACAGACACACACACTCTCACAAAATACACTCACATACTCAAAGTCACACACATGCACTCACACACACACATACACTTACACTCAAACACACTCACACATGCACTCACACACATACACACACATACACTTACACTCAAACACACACGCACTCACACACACTCACACGCACTCGCACACACACACGCTCACACACACGGTCCGGTAGGTCGGTTTCTGCCGCTGGAGTGCACAGTGATTACACACAGTCCCCTGCTCTCTGGAGACTCTTCTGTCAGAGACAAATTATTCCCATTCTTCCCCCCAGAGACGGCGCTATCTGAGCGCGTGAGGTGGGTGTCCCGTTGTTTGATGCGAATGCGTGAGGCGCGATAAGAGCCCGGCGCTTTGAAGATCACACGTTGACACCGCACAAAGGCCCCTCCGTCCATACGCGTGCACGGGGCCAAATCTCAAGTGGAAACCTTTACCCACAAATAAATAAGCCAACATATGAATATGTAATGTCTGGTGTGCTCGTTGTTGGGGTCTGTTTGTCGGGGTGGGAAACGGGGGATGGGGGTTGGGTGGTGGGCCTTTGTCTTGTGATGAGATATTACACCTTAGAGATTCACCTGTTTGATTCCTGGTGTGTTTTCTTGCTTTAATGAAGTCCACATCCCAAGTGGGGAGGAGGGACGAAGGGAGGGGTCCTACCTCATCTTACAGTTCAATGGTGCCCTATTGGCACAGACAGCAAAGTATTGGCACACATTGGCCACGCATATATATATATATATAAAGCATGGTGTATCAAATAAGTAATGATGACTGTATGTGCGAAGACTATCCACCTGCCTGCCTGTCTGTCTGTCTGTCTGTTTGTGTATCAATGCATCTCTCAATCTGTCTATCTCTGTGAAAACATCCCTCTCTTATCCTTTCTCTCTGTCTCTCGTTTCGAGCCATACTCGCAGCCCCCTCCTTCTTTAACAAATCGCCTGCTGCAACCACAGTGTCGACTTTGACGCCCCTCGTTCTTTCCTTCTTTTCCTCTTTCTTGCTCCGTTTCTTGTTCTTTCTCTGCACTTTTTTCTCATCCGCTCTCCGTCTCTCTCTGAGGTCCGGAGGTGGTGGGGGGGGGGGTGTTGGGGGGGGAACGGCGGAGGGGAAATGAATGTGGGATAAAATAATTAAGTCCAAATCCACAGAGAGGGGGACATGCAAATCCTCCCGATTTCAAAGCGGAGTTTTCCATGTTGACAGCAGCTTCTGCAAAAGGCTTTTTTATGCTCTCTTTCTCTCTTTATCCTTCTCTCTCTGTCCCTCTCTCACTCATCCTCTCTCTCTTACTCACTCTTCCTCCCTGGTTCCATCTCTCTCTCTCATTCCATCATTCCCTCTCTCTCTCTCTCTCTCTCTCTCTCCCCCTCTCGATGTTTCCTTTAATCTTTTATGGTTGAAAAGAAGTGAAGTGTCTGTTGATGACCTGATTGGAAAGCTGAGACTACTTCTTGGATCTCTCTCTTTTTTCACACTCTCACACTCTCTCTCTCTCTCTCTCCCTCTTTCTCTCCTTCTCTCCCTCTCCTTCCCTCCCCTCTCTCTCCCTCTCTTTCTCTCTCCCTCTCTCTCCCCCTCCATCTTTCTCTCTTTCTTTCTCCCTCTCTCCCTCCCTCTTTCTCTCCCTCTCCTTCTCTCCCTCTCTCTCTCTCATTCCTTCTCTCCCTCTCTTTCTCCCTCTCCTTCTCTCCCCCTCTCTCTCCCTCTTTTTCTCCTTCTCTCCCCCTCTCTTTCTCTCATTCCTCCTCTCCCTCTCTTTCTCCCTCTCCTTCTCTCCCTCTCTCTCTCTCTCTTCCTCAGACTCCTTCATTCACTGCCTGTTACCTAGCAGAACAGTGCCCTGTGCTTCTCCATTGGCTGCTCGTCTCTGCACTTAGAATAATGCAACAAGCGTTGCCTGTTTCTAGCGCTGCTGAGGTTATTAGTCAATAAACATCAAACGAGCTCTGAAAAGGGCGCTCGGAGCCAAATGGCTAACCTGTAGCCTCGCATTTACATACCTACATTTGCTTCCTCATGTATCGCACGCTGGATCTGATTAGAATGAATGTAAATGATGCCTTTTTGTGAGTATGAGTGTGTGCGTTTGCGTGTGTGTGGGTGGCTTGCTCACTCAGGCTGCTTTCAGGGTTCATTTTTGTGCTAATTTCTGACCTCGCCAGTGGCCGTCTTGCAGTGGGGGGGTTTGTGTGTGAAATGGGGGTTCCCTTGCATGGAGACATCAGGGTGGACGTTACGAGACAAACGCAAACTGCTTCCGTCGTTTGTTACCGGGCGCTGATTCCTAGACCTCGCGTCTGTACTGAGTGTCAGTCCGTTCATCATCGTTGCAGTAGCTATTGTGATGAAACGCTTGTTTGTCAAGGGGAGGTTCGTTGATCTGAGACAACAGGGCGGAAACCCAAAAGGGTGAAACCCTGATATGGAAGCCGTCCCTGGTGAGGGATTTGCTCCGGCTGTCAGCGCTCATCCCGTCGCTGGAGGACCGCAGTGATCCAGCCTGACCCTGGTATTGTATAAAGGCAGTGAAGGACCTGAAACCAGGGGCTGGGAACAGAGCAGAGGCCAGGAGCCAGGATCAAACGCGCCGCACATCAAGGCTGCCGGCGCCTGGAACGGGTTTTAATTCATCGATTCGTTCAGCAGCTTCTCTAGACCCCACCAGAGAACAGCAGTGGCTGGGCCCTGATCCACACTCACCAGCGAAACGCCTCGACCCAAATCAGGATGAACCGTCTTCCGTGTGTTTATTTGTTAATTTTTTTTGCCCTATTTTTTCCTCCATTTGTGCTCATTTAAGGGTGAATTTGTGGCCGTTATTGATTTCTTCATGTTTGTTTTTTTTATTTTATTTTATTTATTGTATGAGGTTGGAGATTTGGAAATAGGAATGGCTTGAGTCTTTCCTTTTCCTTTTTTTCTTTGTGCGCTAAAACAAGGAGAGGAGAAAAATGATTACATCACAGGAGTGCCTTTTCAGTTTTGCCTTTCTTTCATTTAATGTAATTAATGAACATGGCAAGGTTATGTAAGCCTGTCCAATTAAGATGGAGTTTGGATAGAGGTGGAGGACAGGAAGTACTTGTGATGATAACTTTTTTGATCATGGCTTGCCTATATAGGCCCTCAGGGTAGGGGTGATGGGGGGCGGGGGTGGGTGGGGGGGGAGTGGGTCACATACTATTGAATGCCCAGACAACTTTGGACCAAAAAAGACTCAAGTGTTAGCATATAACGCAAGCGCTAGACAAATATAGTAGGCGTGTGAATGAGTAAGTACTCCCTTGTTGTGGGTCAGTCTGGTTCACGGAAGACCCAAAAACAACTCAGACATATCTGTTCACACACTCAAACACACACGCACACCCACACATACACACTCAACACACACACACTTAGACACAAACACTCACACAAACACAATGATTGTACACAAATATACTCACAGAAATAGTACTCCGCACAAGTACACGTGCAAATGCACACACACACATACAGACTCAGACACACACACACACACAAGCACAATTCTATTCCACACAAGTACACATGCAAACGCACACACATACACACACACTGGGCTACAGGTGTGCTCACTGGTACAGAAACTCCTCGGCTTCTTTGTCTGATCACGCATGACTGTGTATCCATCCACCTGTCGGAAGTCACTGTGGTTATTTGTGCGTGCATATGTGTGTGTGTGAGAGAGAGAGAGAGAGAGAGTGTGCATTTGTGTGTGTGTGATGAGAGAGAGAGAGAGAGAGTGTGTGTATTATTTGTGCGTGCATTTGTGTGTGTGTGCATGCATGCATGTGTGCATGAATGTGTGTGTGCATATGTATGTGTGTGTGCATGTGTGCATGTGTGTGTGTGTGCACGCACGTGTGTGTGCATGCATGCATGCGTGCATGTGTGTGTGCGTGCATGTGTGTGTGTGCATGCATGCATGTGTGCATGAATGTGTGTGTGCATATGTATGTGTGTGTGCATGTGTGCATGTGTGTGTGTGCATGCATGCATGTGTGCATGTGTGTGTGGGCAGCAGGTGCTACCAAGAGAATCTCTGCTTGCTCGGGCACAGCATGATCCCCACTCTCCTCATGCCCAGTCCTGCCCAGCTGGCTGCGGGCCCACACAGGGCAGCCCCCCCAAAGACACACTGTTTCACATGATTTATCCCCCAATACCAGCCCTTATTCACACCTACATTTATGTTTGGTGTGTGAACCATAGCACTGTAGCATAACAGTTAGGAGGCTGGGCTTGTAACTCGAGAGGTTGCAGGTTTTACTCCACCACTTGTACCCTTGAGCAAAGTACTGCAGTTCAATTCCTCCAGTCGATATCCAGCTGTATAAACGGACAGTGTATAAAAATAGAGGCTTTGTAAGTCACTCTGGGTAAGACTGTGCTGCTTGCCTAAAATTAAAATGTATTTCTAAACACTCATTGATACTGAGGAGAATTAGGTTATGCACCTCACACTAAATAAGACAAGACTGCAGTGCTTCACTTGTGGTCCGAATAAGTGAACCCCAAATTCGCAAAGAGAGAAGTATGTACGAATTTTTCTGGAGGTTAAATGCGCTTCTGAGCTTATAAATGCAGGCCTTGGTCTACGTGTGAAACTGTGCACCTCATCGTATTCTGAGTCATTTAACACTAGCAGGGTGCGAGATGTGGAAAAAAAAACAATGATTTTCTCCTCAAGTTGAATATTCATTCTACACCTTTGTCCTTTTTCTTTTGGATTACTTGGCTGTTGTAAGCCCACGCTCGTTATTTTTAAACAGGGCCTGTCACGGCACGGAGCTGTGTGTTTCTGGGGACCCACTGCTCTGCGGCGCCGTGGTGTTTTTGTGAGGATGAGTGTGTATGTTTTTTTTTTCTTTCTTTTTTTAGCGGCAGGTTTGTAAAATTGGAAGGTTGTGTGGGTGGACGTTGTCCTGGGTGACCAGTTGATTTGTCAGGGTAGGAAGAAGGTAGAGAGAGAGAGAGAGCTATATATAAAGGAATATAAAGTACCTGCACTGATTTGCTGCATGGTTCCTGTACCATGTGACCCAGGCATCCAATCAGCTTCTGACCCTATCCTTTTCGGTCCTGATGGAGAGCCTGATGGAGGTTCTGACAAGCGGTTGTCGACCGGTCCCTGCTCTGTCACAATCAGCATCGGTGGCCTGCCATTGGACATCCTTGGACTCAAGGCCAGAGTAACCGCTCAGTGATTGGCTGGGGGGTTGTCAGGGCAGTGGGCTGCAAGGCCGTCGCTATGCTCCCTGGTAACCAGGAAGTCTCTGTGGATTACAGAAGGGCCCCCGGAGGCCCACCCTTCAGGAAACTAAAACTTTTTTTTTTTTTTGGCATGATGTCCTAAGCATTCAGTCGTAGAATGGGACTGTATGAGATCTCAGGTTTATATGCGCTCTGTGTGCCTGGATAAGCACAGTCCTCCTGTCTCATTTTCAAACGCTCTTCCTGTTTTCTTTACCGGTCGTTTTCCTCCTGCATGCTGTCTGACCTCGGGTCATGTCTTAAGCTGATCCTGGGGCTGGGCTCATTGCTTAGGGTTACTTGATCAGACGACCGGGCAGGAAAGCAGTACACACAGGTGCGCCGTGTGGAGTCTGAGGAGAGCCTGCCGAGGTGAAAGGGGAAGGGTGAAAGGTCACGGGGGATGAGCTACCTTGGGGGGAGAGGATCTGGGTTAGGGCAGAGCCGCTCCTCGTCTGTACTGAGAGAGGCTGCTCAGACTTCTGTACCTCTCCCACTTTGGGATGAGATTGGAGGACCAGAGGGACTGTAGACTGTGTAAATGCACATATAACACAGATATATACATATAACCTGTGTATACTGTGTGAGTGTGTGTGTGTATATGTGTTTGTGTATAAGTGAACCTGTGTGAGTGCGTGTGTGTATGCATATTTTTCTTTATGTGGATTAAGTGTTCTTGTTTGTCTTTGTGTATACACACCTGTGCTTGAATATGTGTGTGTGTGTGTGTGTGTGTTTGTCTTTGTGCATATGCACACCTGTGTGTGTTGTGTGTGTTTGTCTTTGTGCATATGCACACCTGTGTCTTTGTGCATATGCGCACCAGTGTGTGAGTGTGTGTGTGTTCATTTTTGTGCATATGCACACCTGTATGTGTGTGTTTGTCTTTGTGTATATGCACACCTGTGTGCGAGTGTGTGTGTTTGTCTTTGTGCATATGCACACCTGTGTGTGTGTGTGTTTGTCTTTGTGCATATGCACACCTGTGTGCGAGTGTGTGTGTTTGTCTTTGTGCATATGCACACCTGTGTGTGAGCGTGTGTGGGTGTGTTCATGTCTTGTATGGAGCTGTTGCTACGCCGCTGTAACCGGCAGCATAAGGCACTAAAGATGAATGGATTCTCCGTACGCTAACGGCGCAGATTTCCTGGTCAGAGCTAAACACTGCAGGCCATTCTTACAAAACTTCAGCCAGCATCCATGTGATATCATGCATCTCAGGAGTTACATAAGGCCCAAACGGGCGGGTGCGGCGTGACCTCGTTGGGTATTTTTATGAAAGAGAGAGCGGGAGTCCTCTGGGAGGGGAAAGACTTCCTGAGCTCATCGCTGTATTTGTGAAAGTGTTGAAGGCTGGGAACTCAAAAAAAAAGAAAGGAAGAAAGGAGAGAAAGAAGAAAGAGAGGAAGTGAAGGAGGAAGGAAGGGAGCATGTGAAATTAAGTGCCAGAAATAGCGTCTTGTCTCTTTAGCTTCATCATGTCAGCTTGTGCTGTCTACCTCAGATTAGGAGAAGGGGATTTTGTGTGTGGTGTCAGTCAGAGTCAGAGATTATACTGGTGTGTGTTTTGAGAGTGTGTGTGTGTGTGTTTATATTTGTGAGTGCGTGTGTGAGTGTGTATGTGTTTATATTTGTGAGTGAGTGTGTGAGTGTGGATATGTTTATATTTGTGAGTGCCTGTGTGTGTGTGTGTGTGTTTATATATGTGAGTGCGTGTGTGAGTGTGTGTATGTGTTTATATTTGTGAGTGTGTGTGTGAGTGTGGATGTGTTTATATTTGTGAGTGTGTGTGTGAGTGTGGATTTGTTTATATTTGAGTGCCTGAGTGTGTGTGTGTGTGTGTGTGTGTGTGTGTGTGTGTGTGTGTGTATGAGTGCCTGAGTGTGTGTGTGTGTATGAGTGCCTGAGTGTGTGTGTGTGTATGAGTGCCTGAGTGTGTGTGTGTGTATGAGTGCCTGTGTGTGTGTATTTGTTTGTGTGCTGCTTGGTGAGGTGGTGTCTGTTTGTTGTGTATGTGTGTGAGCTTGTGTGTGTATTTATGGCTGTCTGAGATGGTGTGTGTGTGTGCGTGTCTATTTGTATGTGCAGCACATCAGAATTTGCTCCAGGGTTTTTCTCTGCTTTGGTAATCTTATGGTGACTCACACTCATCTATGAGAGTTTGTGGGGGTGTTTGGAGCCCCCTCCCTGCAGGATCTGTGCCTTCAGAGGGATGATGAAGAATGGGAGAATGTGTGTGTCACTGTTGGGGGGGGATAGGGGGGCTTGCCCACTAAAACATTTACAGCTGCCATTCATAAAACATGGAGAAATGCTATAGGCCTACCCACTGATACCAGCCCCTCACCTCACACACACACACACACACACTCATATACATTCACACATACACACACACACACACACACACACACACACACATACATGCACACACAAACACCACATACACAAAAGAAACCTCTCACCTCCACTCACACATATACAGACACACACGTGCACACTCCCACACCCACATACTGATATACAGCAACACGTGAATGCTCACATTTGGCTCTCCAACCCAAACAACCAGGGGAATGAGCCCATTCCAACCCCCTCAACCCCTCAGACAGACAGCTGGAGACCCTGGCCCGAGGCTGTCTGCTGTCTGCTTTTCAAAAATATGCTGTACAGACTACAGCTGAGCTACAGCTCCACAGAAATACTCAGTACAGAGTTACCGAGTTACAGTGCCGCAGAAATACCCTGTACAGAGCTGTGGAGCTCCACAGAAATACTCAGTACAGAGTTACCGAGAAATACCCTGTAGAGCTATGGAGCCACAGAAATACCCTGTACAAATCAATGAGCACAGCAGTACTCTGGAGAAATACTCAGTACCAAGCAGAAACAGCAGTACTCTGTACAAAGTACAAATCAATCAATGAAGTCACAGCAGTACTCTGTACAAAGCTACAGAAATAGTCTGTACCAAGCAATGAAGTCACGGCAGTACTCTGTACAAAGCTACAGAAATACTCTGTACGGTGGTACCAAGCCACAGGTATACATTAACAATTTTGTACAGAACCGGAGGAATGACCTTAAAGCACCGGGTGTGAGGGCTAGCATGAGAGGCTGACAGTAGAGCGTAGGACTGCAGAAACATGATACTCCCAAACAGAGTCCCCTCAGCTTGGGCCCCAGTGTACTCTATTGATTTTTATGTATTTGGCTTTTGTGGCCATGTTGTTTTGTCTGACTGTAGCCATATTGCATGGTGGATTTTATGAATGGGCACTTATGAAAACAGCATAGCCGAATGGAGGTTTTTTTTTTTTTTTTTTCACACGTAGCCGAGTATGTGCTTGGTGAGAGCGCGCTCATTCATATCTATATCCTACACATACATACATACATACATACATGTGCATTAATACATAGCTAGAGATAAATGCTGTTGTACTTTGAAAACAGACTAAGACATTTGCCATCTCTGTAACCGCTTTTGAATCCATGTGTATGAGACTGATGATGGTATTAGCACTAAGAGAGTGAGAGTGATCAGATGAATGACTGGATTACCTTCAGCTGTTGCTCTGAGTGGGTGAAGAAGACAGTGCTCGGTCAGCTTAGACTCTGTGGCCCTTGGAGGCAGCCATTTACGTTGTGTCTGTGGGTCCAAACTTCCACCTGTTACAGTGTGTCTGTGGCTCTTCGCTGCTAACTGTTACAGTGTGTCTGTGGCTCTTCACTGCTAGCTGTCATAGTGTGTCTGTGGCTCTTCGCTGCTAAATGTTACAGTGTGTCTGTGGCTCTTCACTGCTAGCTGTTATAGTGTATTTGTGGCTGTTCACTGCTAACTGTTACAATGTGTCTGTGGCTCTTCACTGCTAGCTGTTATAGTGTGTTAGTGGCTGTTCACTGCTAAATGTTACAGTGTGTTTGTGGCTTTTCACTGCTCGCTGTCACAGTGTGCTTGTGGACCTCATTCAAGAATTGTGTTTAATGAAACCAAAAGATATCGCCCTATTCCACTCCCTTCCCTTCACATTAAAATGGATGAAAACAACCTGCAAGGCATGATGGGAGAGAGGCTGCGTCTGGTACTGTGTAATGGATCTCTCCCCCACAAACACAAGCTCCCACAATCCCCTCTCAGGCCCTCAGTCTCAGCGCCCTTACCGCCGTGTGGCAGGCCGCGTCTGTTCGCCGTTCCTGGAGGGGGCGCTCCTCCTGACAGGGAGGGCAGCGGGTGCTTGAGGGGCCCTCGGCGGAGACCCAGGGCATGTGGGGTGATTTGATGGGAGTGGGGAGGGAGGGAGGGAGGGTGTAGGGGGGCGGGTTTGTGCTTGCCTGGGGGGCCCAATTAATGATAGAGCAGCCCTGGGCTTCCCTTCAGATCCGTGCTGGTAAACTAGTCTCGCAGTCTGCAGCTGGAGGAGGGTTCGGCGGGTTCGGCTGCTTCGCTCACTCAGAGACGCAGATACGAGGCCATAGGGTGGAGACCCTGCTCCTGCAGGACCGTAGGGTGTGCGGGCTTTTCTTCCATACCTGCACCTTATTCAGATAACAAACAGCAGCTCATCTGTACCTTTATTTGGATCGGGGTCGTTAGCGCTGGGTTTGAACCTGCAGACCCTTGGTCTGTCTAAGAGCAGGCTAGCCTACTGCTGTGCTAGGCTATACAGCAGAACCTATTAGACATGAACACAACACTGAGGAGGAAAAGGTCATCATTCATTTAGCAGACGCTTCTATCCAAAGTGACTTACAGTTGATTGGGCTAGCTGAGGGCCAGTCCACCCTGGGGCCAATGTGGGGTTAAGGGCCTTGCTCAAGGGCCCAGCATGGTGTTCTTGCTGTGGCTGGACTGGGCCCTCAAGGGTCCCAGTCATGTACCTCAGCCACTAGACTACAGGCTGCCCCCTCTTGTGACTAACGTAAGATGGCTTCAGTTTATATTGGACCCTTACTTGGGTCACTGTCAACTCGTTTTTGAAATTAGGCTAAAGCTAGCCTCTATCTGTGGCTATAAACCATTCAAAAGCAGCTGCACTTTGAGAAGTCATGGTCATAATGATCCATGCAGACTTTTTGACCAAAACATCTCCGTGGCAGTGGCCTACTTCGTTGGTGAACTGTTCGGTTTTTCTCTCATCCCCATTTCTGTCCAGTGCTGTTTCCACTAAAGAATAAACTGTATTGTTTAGTCATAGTGCTAAAGACTTCAGCCCTTTGTATAATTTTGCTCATACCTGAGTTATTTTTATCAGCGGAAAGTGTGATTCATTTTGGTTTCATGCTTTCTTTTTTTTAGCATCTGAGCTTGATAATGAGCCTCTGCTGTATCTGGTTTAATTACGGGTCCGGTTAACTGGTCATTCACTAACTCTGTGAGTTTATTTTGTACTTATTCTATGCATGAGGAACCACAGACACTGGGCTGCACTTATTTTAGACTGCAATATGTTACCCAATATTAATACTACTATAGACACACAATTATTTCTATATAATTCCACTCTTTGGAATCTTTGAGCACATGGCATTAGGAAATTGAGCATCACACTGATTTTAAACGTAATTCACCCATTCAGGGGGGTGTATGAGGTGCATCTTATAGTGCTATTATGCTAGCAGGGATTGCATTAAGAATGACTGCATACTACGTTCTAAGCAGAGCGTATTTTTGAGTGATTGCGTACCGTACGCCTCGTATATTCCCTTTTAAATGAACCGATCCACAACACGCAGAAGCTTTGGTTGTGATATTCTAAATCCCCAAAGCTCAGAAATGCAGAACAAGGCAACCTCTGTGTGTGGGGTATGTCTCCCTTTTGAAGCGCAGCGTCTCAGAACAGAGGATGACGCAAAATCGACGATGTTGGGTCGTGTAGAATTTCCACATGTCGTTTTTCTTTCTCTCCCCTTTGGTGAAAACGTTGGGCTGGAAAAAGGCGACGGGCTCTTGCCCAAACACCAAACTGCGCAAACGGATGAATTATTAAGTCCGTGATGCAAAGGAAGCTGCGTGTTTTTGTCCCCCAACCCCAACTCCCCCCCCCCCAGCACCAGAGCTCCTCCAGCCAATCAGAGAGTGGCTGCACAGTATTTGGGTCACAGCGAGTTCCTCTGTTGGCAGATCATATTGTGCTGTAATCTCCAAAAAAAAAAAAAAAATTAGGCAAAGAGGGAGAGAGAGGCTCTGCTCTGAGAATCTTCAAGCTTTCAGCCTGTATTTTTTTACCATCTTCCTTCCTAAAAGCTGTTTCCTTTCGCCTGGCGAATACCAGCCATCCCTCCCTCTGTCCGCAGTCATTACTGAACTCTGACTGCCCTAAATCAGCAGTAAAATATTTCCAAACCTCCTTCCGTGGAGTGCGTTTCTAAGACGTTCACTTTATTAGCCATTGATTTTTGTAACCATTAATAAAAAAGCCAATTACTAGACTCAGTGGAAGAGGAAGCGAAAAAAACGGATGTGGAGATTTCATTAGAGGCAGGTTGAGGAACATATCAGGAGAGCACATTAAATTAGAGAGAAGAAGAGCAGAAGCATATCCTGTATCTCTTTTTGAATGTGGGAAAAAAACTAAAATGTGATGTGTTGAATCAGGGAATCAGTGGCTTTTGCTTGTCCACCTTAATGAACTATGGATCATGAAGAGTTTATGAGGAAACAGAGGTAGTGATGCCATTAACCTGAGGCCTACGCACTCTATTTATGAAGCCAGACTGCAGACAAATATAAACATGTGAAAGAATTTGACTTTTTAGAGTCCAGTAGAACTCTAGAACACTGCAGATGCCTGAGAATTTTCAGGGAAACAATGTAACCAAAATGTTCCATTGTATAAAAGAACTTTCCTCTATGTATCAATGAAAATAGAGAAACTTCTGCTTAAAAGGCAGGAATTGTTTTTATTCCGTCTCAACAGTTATTTTTTCATAAGTGTTTCAAAGATAATACCAGTGGTTCTTCTCAACCCTGCTCCAGGAGTAACCCCCATGAAGAAAATGTTTTGTTCTAACCCAGCACTAACACATGCGATTCAGCTAGTCAAGGGCTTGCTGATTAGGTGTATGGGTACCTGGCTGGGACCAAAATTGTGCACCGTGGGGGGGTTACTCCAGGCAAAGGGTCGAGAACCACAGCTTTAGATCCGAGTCTGCATATGGCACCTTTCACGCAACACAATAACCACACTGTCAATATCCTGTAATCTGATTGGTGGCTGCAAATTTATTAGGGTGGATTTGATTGGCTGAGGGGTTTATAAACTTCATGTTTACAATGCTTTGATACCAAGAATTCAGTGCATTGCTGGCTGTGTTTAAAAAAAAAAAAACTGTTTGCAGTGTTTTTCTCATGTTGAACGCAGCCCTGTTTAGTGTCGTTACACAGCACTTAACTGATCACTTACAGCGGTTCATTACACAGGTAACTCATCACACCTGGCTTTTGATTACAACGTGAAAACAGAATACAGCAAACCCTGTGTCTCCTTTGGACACCTGTGTCAAAGGCTGCTGAAGAGTTTTGGGTGTGACAGAAATACCTTGAAATGCATTGTATTTATATTACTTCATTCATATATTATGCATCGTTGGCATTATTAAATATTGTCAGCATATATTGTCATGCAAGGCTAAAAACAAAAACATATGCCAATATAATAACACAATAACAGTGAATGTTCACTCTTAGAAAAAAAGGTTGCTTAAGGGGCCTTCATTTGTCCCCCTGGGGGAACCCTTAAAGGTTATGCTTTGATACTAATATCTATAAAGGGCTCTGCATACAACCTTATCAAGGTATCAGCATCTAAGAAGAACCTTTAAGAGTTCCCCTTGGGAGACAAACAAACAACCCTTAGGGGTGCCGTATAGAACATGTTTATAAGGGTGTGTAGTGAATGTGAGTGCGTACATTAGAGGATCAAGAAAGGGCTCGTCATGACATTTTCATAACTATATATAACGATATATCTCATCTTGAACTTTGAAAATGGTGCTGCATGGCGATCAGAGTCTGGAAATGTACACGTCAGTGAGAGAATGAGTAATCTGTCCTTTAAAAGTCAGTTTCCCGACTTTTCCTTGAAAGTATTTCACACATGCCGTGATGTAGGTATTTGCTTGATTACAGATGTGACGTAGTTGCCCTGTTCATGCGGTGGCGGAGCTAATGGCTAATGGCTTTTCTTTCCGGCTAAATCAGTGAACTCAAGCATCAGTGTCTGTTTTATGACCGTTTCTTCCAGTAAAATCAGGATGTAATTGTAGCTGCAGTGGACCTCAGAAAGTTGTGAACAAAGTGCCATAAATAACAATTCCGACTAGTAACCATCAACGGCAGCAGTTAACATTTAGCCTGCTTTATTCTTTTTTTCTCTCGGCCATTATCTGTTTTCTCCATCTCTTTCTCTCTCGTGGGCGCATATAAATTCTGTGCCCCCCCTCTCCTGACGAGTCAACACATTTTGCACTCGTCTTGTTTCATCTGGTATTCATAATTCCTCTTTTTATCAACACTCAGTAGGGCACAGTGGAACACTTAACGGTGAGGCCTGAATTAGCGATCGCTCTCATGGCAGTGATAGTCGTAATTTGACCGGTTTGACAACAGACCGCGGAGGAATGAATATGTTAAACGTGGAATGGCAGGTAGGCTTTTCAGTGTGGCTTGGCAGGGTGCATTGTGGGAGTGTGCGTGTGTTATGGGGGGTACAGTAACAGTCACCCTCACCCCTCCCCACCCCTTTCAAACAGGGTGGACATCAAAGCTATGAATCATACCTCATCCTAAATGGGTAGTAAAGATGGGCGCTGATCTGAGGTCAGCTTTTGTACTAGGACAGGGGTATCAAACTCCAGTCCTGGAGGGCCGCAGTGTCTGCGGGTTTTTGTTCTTTCCTTTCGATTGGCAGCCATTTTAGGCCTTGGAAACCAGGTGTGTGGACTCTTTAGCCAACCAGTGATTTTAATTATTTAATTAAGTGCTAAAACACACCAAAAACCAGCTACCACTGCGGCCCTCCAGGACTGCAGTTTGACACCCCTGTACTGGGACCAAGCTTTTGAACTGTCCCATCATCCTTCCCAAGATGCATTTAAAAAAAGACATCGGCCCAGTGATGGGAAAGTGCCCATCCACGATGTAGAGTGGGCGTCGCATTGCGTGTGACTACTGTGATTACCCCCGATTAAGTGATCATGTGACTTTTTCCAATTATCAGGGGGGAATTACGAATACAGGGAATTAGTTAACGCGTACTGGAGTTGTTAGTATCTGCGTTTGTAAATTCAGTTAGCAGATGACTGGGCAGATGCCCACAAAGTTTTTATTTCATAAATTTTGTTCCTAATTCCTCTGATATAACATGGTTGAAACTCAGGGAGTATTGGGCCCCGTTCCAAATCAATTTCTCTTTTGTTTTGTTTTAAATCAAAAATCCCCGCATCTAGGAATACTTAAATAGATTAGCATGACAGGAACAAGCATCTCTGCAAGCTCTAACAGATGCGTGGCAATGTTTGGCTCTATGACGATGGTAAACAAAAGCATTTAGAAGTAACCACCACCCCCTCTCCCCGATGTGTCCTTGCATCAACGGGCTCAATCATGACCGTAAGACCGTGCTAACAATGATTCCTCCCTGTCTGTCAACCTGGGACAGAGCGTGCCATAGTTAACATTAGCGGGCAGCGCCCTGCAGTGTTAGCATTCACAACCCAGTGCACGTTAGCATTAGCCTCAGCATGCAGAGCGCGTTAGCGTTAGCAATAGCAACAGTGCACAGTTGCGTCGGCCTTAGAAAGTAAGCATTATCATCTTCTGATGTGTGTCAGTAGCCCTGTCTTGCACTTTCTTTCCTTAACTTTATAGTCCATTAGCTGAGCTGTTGCATTACTACAATGTTACTTAGAAGATGCAGTCAGTTACTGTTTACAAATTGCATGACCAAAAAGTAATCAGTAATATAACCTATTTTATTAAAAGAAAAAAAAAACCCAATTGATTGCCTTTGGATCACTTGGCTTGCAGGGAAATCCAAAAAAATGTAATTAGTAATCTTTGAAAATGGAACTGTGATCACATTAAACAATTTTTTTCAAAGTAATTTGGGGTTGATCAAAGTCTCTCTATTTTTGTAATCCTTTAAAATAATCCAGATTAAAATGTAATCAGTTACTTCACAGCACCAGGTCGGCCTCACCTTCCCAGACCCCCAACCCACCCTGCCACTACAGCTGGACCTAATGCAGTTCGATCCGGGTCAGAGGGCGCATCGCTAAGCGCCAGAGCCATAATAAGGCGCCTCGGAGGGAGTCCACCCCTGCGGAGTCACCGTTAAGTCTGACACCTGCCCAGGTGGCGAGTACAGTAAGCAGTGTATCAGGTGCAGTGCTGTGTGACTCGCTGTGTTATTGATTTCCCCCTCTCGGAAATTATTACAAGTAAAATGAACAGTAATCATATCGTCCTTCAGTCTCAACACAGCGGCTATCATCGCCGCGGCAACAGACCACAGCTGGCTGCTGTGCTCCCGCTGGTCGGGCAGCTCTACCTGAGTTAAGTTATTTAGTGTCAACACTATCGTTTTACATACTTAATATGAATTGGATAAAACGCCAAGATCGTTTTATTTTTTTCTGTCTCAGCGATGGCACTGTGCCTGCCTACCATTCATTATACGACCGGGGGAAATTTTTATGCATCATTAATTTTTAAAGAGACAGACAGTTGCTGCCTTGGCTGCTGGATACTTCTGAGTTTTATGCGTTCTACAACTGCTTGTCTTTAAAAGCTTACGTTTCACACAATGGCTATAGCGTGTCGTAGATGTAAAATAACCATAATCTTACAGCGCCGTCACTTCAAACGCGGTAAGGTGGCTTTGGCAATCGGCTTAAAGATTAGATAGAGGTTTTTGTCCAATTGCTCTACTTGTTGCCCCGGTTTAAGCCCCGGGGACCGCGAAATCTCTAGATCTGTGAATGGTTAAGTGCTAGCGTGTGAATTTACGGACGGGGAATGCTGAATGTCACCGTAATGTCACGGTCGAGGCTTTTTTTTGTCGCTCAAAGGGAAGAGGGGACCGCTCTCAAGTCTTCCTGCCCTCCAGCCCCCTCCACCAAAGTGAAGCTGTTTTTCCTTTCATGTCCGCGGGCCTGACATTCTCCGTCGCTCTTTGTCTGGGCCTCGTATCTATGGAATCCACGGCTGGCGAGAGATTGTAAACACCGCCCCGGAATCAAACCCCCAACTCCAACCCCTTTCTCATGCACACCCTTCATTTTTTTAACCTTCCATTTGTACATCTTGGTATGAAAAAAAAGAAGAATACAAAAGATGGTATGATTATACATCTGTTATGAATAAAAGCTCAGATTTCGCTAATTAAACAGATTTTCATTTTGAAGACCGAATTAGAGTAGAGATTGAATCGGACACGTAATTCTCTTTTAAGGACATTATTGGGTCTGTTTTTTTTTTTTTTTATCTGATTGGCGCTGTTCGGGAGACAAACTGCAGCGTGCCACGGCTCTTTCCTAATCACCTGAGCAGAGGGATACGGCTCGTGCATGTTAACGAGGAGGCCGTATCTAATTATGCATCGCCATCCATTCCTTTCCTTTCCTTTCGCCAGAGTGACAGGCAAAAAAAAAAAAAAAGAAAAATTGGGACAAATGTGAGCTGAACACTGAACAGTTTGGTTCAGAGGTCAGGGATTCAGCTTTCGGCCTTTCTCACTTCAGCCGTTGGTTTTGTGTCTCTATTTTATCCTCTCTGGAAAGAATTGTTTAGTGACATTGCAGTTTAAACAAGGCACTGCTATACACTGTAACACACACACACACACATACACACAATGTCTCTCATTCACTGTCTCTCAAACACACACACTAAGACACGTACTTGCTCTCTCTCTCTCTCTCCCACACACACACACACACACACACACACACACACACACACACACACACACACACACACACACACACACACACACACAATGTCTCTCATTCACTGTCTCTCAAACACACACACTAAGACACGTACTTGCTCTCTCTCTCTCCCACACTCACACACACTCTCACACACACACACACACTCACACATACTCGCACACACTCACACACACTCACACTCACACACACTCACACAGCTCCCTCACTCCTGGTAAGTCAGCTGAGGCTTAATTCTCTTGGGATAGACCCCAGACTTGCGTGAGTCTTGCAGTCATGGCCCCGGGTGGATGGGGGGGGTCAGTGTGCAAACACCATGGAGACCACAAACCCCCCACCCCTTGTTGCAGACGACTGTCTTAGTTTTGAAAGGTTACAGAGCTTCCCATGTGTGAACCCCTAAGGGACTGCCATGGACCACATCCCCGCTTCTGCTTTCCCCGTCCCTCGCGCTCCGGCGTGGAGATGGCAGGAGAAACGCCCCGGAACGTTCCGGGATGCCAATCATTGCGGAAGAGTGAGCGAGCGAGAGCGACCGACCGTCCAACCGACCGACTGACCCGACCCCCCCTAGCTTGTGGCTTAGCCCCCCTGGATTTGTTTCACAGGTCAGGACCTCTTCCGTGCCGTGTGATTCCTCTCGCTCTTTAATCAATGGGTCCACAGACATTAACATTCCCGTCATCTCTTTACTCTGCATGTGGCGTGGAAAGCTGTAGGCCTGACTCTGTGAACGGAGGCAGTGTGAGTCTGAGTGTGCTAGCGTGCTTTACTCCACACAGTTTGTGTTAGGGGGTGTGTGTTTTTTGATTATTTTTGTGAGTATGTATGAGAGTTACTGTGTATGTTTGTGTGCTTCAGAGTGTGATTGTGTATGTGTGCTGTGTGTGTGTGTGTGTGTGAGTGTGTGTGCGTGTGTGTGAGTGTGTGTATGTGTATGTTTGTGTGCTTTGAGTGTGATTATGTATGTGTGTGTGTGTGTATACATGCGCATGTTTGTGTTGAGGCTTTGTGTGGACTCTTCTTGCAGAGTCCCCCGGTCTTTGGTTAGAGACAGCGCAGTGAAACACACACGGTTAACGGCTCGCCCTTGGGGCTCTGAGACCCCAGAGGATGGCAGACGTTGGGAGTGAATCTGCCTGAGAAAACCCAGGGGCTCAGTCTCCTCCCTCTAACCTCTCTCTCCCTCTCCTCTCCTCACCTGTCCTCCCTCTCCTTCCCCTCCTCCATGACCTCCTCTCCTGCTGTCGTCAGCAGTGCTGAATGTGGGTGACATTCCCTCGTCAGGGTAAATAGTTGAACCGAAAAACACTGGAAAACAAGCGCGAATCCGCAATCGCTGCGACCTGGACACTCCCACTGCCACGCCCCCTTTTAGCCAATTGGCGTGAACAGAGACACACCTTCACACACACACACACTTGACCTCCACGCCAAATTTCATCATCCTTGGGCGAAAACTGTGGCCCCCAAAAGGTGGGGAAACCGACCAACGACCGACCAACAAAGTGACCTCTAGAGCAGCTGGTTGCAGCTAAAAAGAACCCCCCGCCCCCCTTACTGTATAGATGTAAGAACAAAAACATGGTTACATGCAGTTCCATTCACTCTTAAAGGATTGAAACATTTAGCCCAGCTATAGAGTAGCTTTTGTGTGCATATGTACGTGTGTGTATGCTCTCAGGTCTCTGAAACTCCCCAGCAGTCCGAGTTCTGCCATCATCACGCAGAGAAGAAGTAATCCCCCATTAGAAGCAAAGCGCCTGACAGGAGCAGTCAAGCTAAGTCTTGTACAATACAGGATTTACATAAAGCATACATGGCTATGACCTACATGTGTATCTGACAGAGAGCTCACCCTGAGAGCCTTTTGTATTTTTCCCAAAGACTGCTTGAATAATGGGCACTGTGGTGAAAAAAAGTATCAGGAAAAAGACAACTCTTAATCTGCAATTTGTCTCCGGAGTTGTCAGCAGTAAAGTGCAAGATAATTCGGAAGCAAATTAATGACAGTGGCATGCCGGTAGCGGGGGCATTGTGATAGCATCGCTAAGTTTGCGCTCTTATTACGCTGTCGGCTGCTGCACCTTTCTATTAGAAACATACGACACATACGTGCACGGTGGAACGGCGTTGTCTTGCTGAAGTTCAGCAGTTTGCAGCACTGCTCTTGGTTTCCTTTGACTGGGAGATCCCTGTCTTGTCTTTGTGTGGCAGCTAGCAAAGCCCATAACTTCGACCATTTTCTCACTCCTGTGTGGAATAACTCCAGTGTTAACAGAAGCAATTGGATGATGGGAAGGCCGCTCAGTCAGCTGAGCAGCTGTCCCACCCACATGTCCCTGGGAGACTGGTTCAAGTCCCGACTCCAACCTTTCTATCCATGCCTCCTCTTCCCTGTACCCCTCTCAGCCTTCCCTCTGTCTAAATAAAGAAAAAATACATAAGGAGGGTGGCTTGCCCTAAGACTCTGATGAACCACAGGTCTTAGAGGCTGGATGCAGCAAATGACTACTCCAGCCAACCAAGGGGGAGCCAAAATGGTGTCCTATGGGGTCACTCATGAGCAAGAGCAGTGGGCCAGACATAGGAGCATAGGAAATGGGAACAACGTCCTGAGCCACTTGCGATTTACACAGGTTACATTTTTTTTTTTTTTACAAACAGTCCATTTATACTGCTGGATATTTTACTCAGGCAATTCCAGTGAAGTACCTTGCTCCAGGGTACAATGGCAGTGACCTACATGAGAATCAAACCCGCAGCCTCTGAGTGCCAAGCCCGGCTCCCTGACCATTATACAACTGCGGCAGCACCTATTACCCTGTTGATATCGCTATTGTTTCTCTTAGCGTCGGGTAACTAGGGACAGGTTTATTGGAGTCTGTTTCTGCGAGGTGACGAATGAAAACCAGGCCCATGTTCTCTCTCTTCTTGTTTCTCCTTCACTCATAGGCACCTCTGTGTGTAGAGTGCTTTCTTTTGTACCTCCTCAGCATTTTATTCCCACATCACCTTACCTTTTGTTTCCAGCCTGACCTTTGACCTCTGCTGTTTGTTGTCAGAGGGAAATGTTTGTGTGTGTGTTTTTTTTTTTGTTTACTGAAATTTTGTAAATAACCCTGGTGTCTTTTGCTAGTCCTTTCTCTTGGCTTGTGTTATGCATTCCATTCCAAAAATAGCCAAACAGCGATGTTTCACGCTCCTTTTATTTCATGTCTATGAAAACTGTATGGATTTATGACCCAGAAATACAATTACTGATAGATTACTGCAGCATCTGTTAGTCTTCTGGTCTTAACCTTGTGATTTTGGCTATTTCTTCTCAATCATCACAGTGAAGAGGTGCGGTTTAAAGTTTAAATTGTAATGAGGCGAATGCATACTGGTGGTCCAATCTGTTAAATCTCCTGCCTTCAGCAACTTCACTGAGAGCATCTGACCCTCCACCAGTCAAACAGAAATATATACCCAAATACTTGCGTTCAGTTGGTTGGAGGCTCATACTTTCCTGAGTGATGTTCGTGAGTGACAGGTCTGCTGTCATGGCGAGGGTTTGTAAGCAGACTCTTTGCGTAGTGTAGAGGGTAGGACTGTGTTTAGATTTTCTGGGTCAGCTAGTAAAAAGTGAGTTGCTACGAGGGTGTTTACAGTGTGCTCCCCCCTTCCCTCCCCCCGCCTCTTATGGTAATGGCACACTGATGAAAGCACTTCTTCATAGACTGTATAAGAATGCTGTCCTCTGGGGAAGAGCCTCCATGTTGTGATAAATGCTTGAATGTAGACAAGACTTTCCTGTAATGAGAGCAGAGCTGGGGGGCATCCAGTAGTCATAGTGTCACTTTCTATGATTATGGGCCTGATGGGAAATGTAGTCCAGAAGCTTGAGGCTGCGGAACATGAATTGAGTGGGTTGGAACTCCGTCTCCCAGCAGCCCCTTTGGTGGCACGTTGAACCGCAGTCCTAACCTCGCTACCAGCGCTGACACAGATAACAGCGGCACAAAGTCTTCGTACTTCTGAAGCTGGCCCGAAACCGTCCGAGGCGTTCACTTTGATGATATTAGTCATCGGAAAATTATTCATTAATGGGCCGCTAATCTGAGCAATTATAAACCCTTTTTTCCCCTTCTCGCCAGCTAGCTTCTCGCCTCTTCATGGGTCTTTGTGTCCCTCAGAAAAGTGCCACACAGCAGGACCCAGAGCCTCTTGTCTGCGTGAGCCGCTTTGAGGTGGGTGGGCTTCAAAGGACCCAGATCTTCAAAGAGGGGTCCGAACGTGGGCCGCGTCCTCTCTCGCTGCTGCCCCGAGCGTGACGGGTTAATACCGCCAAAGCTGAGGTCTGGCGCTGCCATTAAAAAAGAGAATGCTTGTCCTTAGACAGCCAGCCCAGCAGAGCAATTTCAGTGTGCGACCCGAGTCTCTTGATCTCTCATTTGTCCTGCTCTGTAGATGCACCCACCCCCCAATTCCCCCCCCTCCACCACAGCCCTGGGATTAATCAATTGCTACCCCCATCGCCCCCCCCACCCACCCCTTCCCACCCATAAAAAAAAAAAAAAAAATAAGCGTCTTATATTGGGAGCATTCCTTTCCGCAAAACGCTGGGCTTGAACAAAGAGAAGGGAAGCAGGGGAAGGGGAGGAAGTGAAGGGGATATTTAAACACGCTGGGTTTTTTTTTTTAATCATGGGGGGGTGGATCTTTATGGAGGGACGGTTAATTGAGGCAGACTTGCGGGGTGGGAAGGGATTCTGTGATTGTGTTCCTGATAAATCCCTTTAATACTACACAGTCCCGCGCTTTATTCCTCTCCCACTTGGAACAATTATTTCATTAAGAAAAAAAAAACAATGGGGATAGGTGGAAATATAAAGTGCTCAAAACACCACAACATAAACAGGTCAAGGAAGTCGCTCAAACGGCTTTTGTGTGCAGACCGGAGGTGGATTAACATGTTCATTTGAGGAAAATACTGGTATTTTGTTACTTTTTCAAGCATTTGACTTTTACCTCCATTTATGGTGCAACACTGCACACTGCAGCACATTCTGAGAGATTATTTGATTACAGAATTATTGATCACTCTCTTTCTCTCTCTCTCTCTCTCTCTCTCTCTCTTTCTCTCTCTCTCTCTCTTTCTCTCTCTCTTTCTCTCTCTCTCTCCTCTTAGATCCCTGTAACAGCATAGTTTGAGGGACGGCATATTCTATCAGAATTCTTAACTGAAAAACAGTCCTCTTAACTGTTCAAATTCACATAAATGGGTTTTGGAATGCTCTGTGTGTGTGTGTATGTGTGTGTGTGTGTGTGTGTATCAGTCTCAGTGGTCTTTAGTGCTTGTGGCCCCAAGCCAGGGATGCGAAAGATAACCCTTATTGCTGCCCCTAACGGGCTACACCGCCGATACGGAGGCTCTGACTCACCAGAGCTCGGTCTCGCTGCGCGCGTACGGAATCACAGCCGCTCATCGCTGGCAGTCACTCCGGACACAAACCTCTGCCAAATGAATACATAAAATGTACCATAATGCATATGGCATGATATGCGTGCTCGTAGCCTGGCTCCTGGCGGGCCGCAGGGTCTGTGAGCTTAACCGACTGCGTTTTTCGATAATAATCTTGGACTGAGTCAGATATTTAATTGAGTTGATTTTTGCAAAGCCCTAAATTGTGAGGGTGTGAAATACGTGGTATGCTACTACAGGGGCAGCATGCAGTCTAGTGGCTAAGGTACATGACTGGGACCCCTGAGATTGGTGGTTTAGCAAGAACAACGCTGCTGTTGGGCCCCTGAGCAAGGCCCTTAACCCCATATTGCTCCCAGGGGAGATTGGCCCTTGGTTAGCCTAATCAACTGTAAGTCACTTTGCATCAGCTAAATGACTGTAATGTTAAAAAGTATTATTGTATGTATCATAAATCATATTATATCATACATGAACCATGAAGGGGAAAACAAACACAAAGTGAATCAGATTAAGTGCTCTTTCTCTTATACATGGACTGTCCTATTCCGATGTGCTGTGTGTAACCAGTCAACGCAGCGTAGCTTCCTACCAGAGCTGTGTGGGCGTTAGCAGCCGGAGCAGGGGTAAGACAGTGTGGTGTGCGAGATCATGTCTCTTTGGCCCGTGACGTACCCAGAGAAAATTGCTCTGCTGATAAGAATCATTGAGACAGAAAGGATCAGCCTCTTGTAATCTTTGCAGCTGGTGAGATCAAGCAAGCGAGAACCCGTTACTGACAGGGTTTGAATCAGGTTGGACGAGCAGGGTTCAGAGAGAAGAGCGCGATACATTGGGAAAAAAAAAAAAACATACATGTGTTGAAAAGTAAACCCATCAGAAACAGTGTGCTGAGCACAGCGCTCGGTTTCACAGCCTCACTTGCCATTGGAAATGGGTTGGGTGTTTGGTATGAAAGCAAGTGTACCTGTTTCGTGGAAGGCATGCCCAACTTCAAAGTTGTATTTGAAATCAGCAAGGAGTCAGTGTCTGTAGCACATACATCAAATAGTCTGTGTACAAAGAAAAATACATTCATCTTTTAAGACTCGCTATCCGGTAAGACAGGCAATAGTTCAAAGATGGCGTCCACTTTTTCTGCTTCCCATGACTGACGGAAGTGTTCCCACTGCAGAGTGACACTGCAGGGTTCCTATTGGCCGCCAACACAGCTTTTTTATGTAGTATCCAATCAGAGTGACTGGCAGTAAGGCTAACTGGATGCATTTATTGGTGAAAAATAAATTTGTTTTGTATGGAAGCATGTTTCACCCTGGGCCTCCTTAGATGGCCCATATACAGGCCTTATATTGTCGTAGCTTTTGTACGTATGTTTCTGTTTATGTGGCTGTGTACATGCTTGCGTGTTTCTGGTTTTGTTTTCTCTCACCGTTTCTTAGCTATAAAGAATATTTGTCATCCGCTTGCCAAGCTCAAGCTTCACAAGCACCCTGCATGTGTTATTAACAATTAAATCGATTTAGGAAAGCGAACGCTGACAAACTTGAATAGAGTAATGGTTGAAGGAAAAAAAACAGTCTCCCTGACGATTCTTGGATTTTTTTTTAATTAATGGCAAATTCCCAGCTTTACAACGCTGAGCGTGCTTGTGTCTGCATGGGACAGCAATGCACGCGCTGGTGAGCGTAATCTACATTAGCGCGAGTCACTGACTCACCAGCTCTGTTCATTGGTCCACCTCTCTCTTTCTCTCTCGCCTCCGTCCCTCTCCCCCTTCTCTCTCTCTCTCTCTCTCTCTCTCTCTTTCCATCTGAAATTATGCAGGTGTGATAATTCATTGTTATTCACGGAACAGAATCCAAATTACTTTTTTTGCTTGCTCCTGCCTATTTGCATTAAAGGGAAGATTTTCACTGAGGACGAATTAATACGTAGATAACTGAAATTGAATGGAAAAAAACTATTACCCTGAACAACGAACGTACGGAACACTCCGGGCACACGCACGAAGGCCCTCGTAAACGCTGTTTAATTTACTCTCTGTGAGGACGGAGAATGAGCGTTCTAATTTCCCACTTTTTGCCACCCATTAGCGCGTTTCCTGCTGTATGTTAAGACAAAGGCCTACAATAATATTGCAGTTCACACAAAACTAATATTATGTTGTTGTATTACTGGAGTATCGTATTACAGATTTTTTTTTTCTGTGCTGAGCGAAAGAATACTAATTTCCCTCTGCGCATGTGTCTTTTGTACATGACGAGCACCGAGCTCTCATAGAGAATACGGTAACAGCCGTAATTCTGTGCTTTGAAACGCGTAGCACCTGAACGAAGAACAATCAAGCTGAGTGCTTAAATCTTTGTATCACCAGTGGTTACATGGCAAAGAGGGGAAAATGAACAAAGTTCATTATTCTCGTTAGTCACACATTCCACCCCTTCCCCAAACACATAGACAGACAGACAGACCTGCATCAGACCTGACAGACTTGTGTACACATGTCTGTCTTTATTTGAGAGTCAATGTACATGTAAATGACAGAAGGACTTGCACTTTCGTGATATCGGTGAAGATGTTAAAATGTTGACGCAGTTCAAATGTTAATGATGGTTGAAGTGTTTGAATGGAGAGAGGGGATACAGGACTGCATTCACTTCTATATACAGTACTTGTCGCCTCATTGGAACATGGACACACACTCATTATACATACTGTGTGACAAAACTCATATACACACACACACACACACACACACACACACAAAAGCACACACAGGCATTCACACCCCCAGCCTCTCTCAACAACACACTCTCTCTCTCTCTATTATACATGCCATGTCAAAAATGACAAACACACCCACCCACTCCATACATACTGTTTCACACACACACACACACACACACACACACACACACACACACACACACACACACACACACACACACACACACACACACACACACACACACACACACACACAGGGTCCATAATTGCCTAACCCATTTTCCCAGGTTTCTTAACAATCCTCCTTTTTTTGGCTTGGTGCTGAAAGCTTTTAATTTCGCCCCTCCACAGGAGAGGGCCAGTGGAGGGCCTGCCAACTGTGCGAGAGGAGGCCGCGCACCTCGCCCGCTTTGTCACAAGGACGCCATTAAAAACAATTAGCGGACTGTCATTATCCAATCGTGCCGTACTCCAGTGTCACACAAAGGGGCGTGCGGTGAAGGTGAGACCCCGCTTCCAACTCCCCTCTCTCTCTCTCAAGGTGCGGAGAACGTGCTGGCGCACCAGACCCGAACCGCCACAGTGCCGCGCCTGTTTACCCATCCAGCCGGTCCCGTCGAATCCACGCCGTATCGGCAGCTAAACCCGCCAGGCGGGGTGCCCCCGGCAACTCGTTTTTCCACACTTTGGAGCAATCAGCCGCACGCTTTGTGCAAAGAATTGAATGTATCATTCTGAGTAAGTTTTGACATTCTTCAAAGTGAGGAGGGGGGTTGGGGGGGGAATGCTGGCTGAATAAGTGCGGCGGATCAATTTCCCTCACCGTTCACCCGCCGCCCGCATTAGGTGTCACTTTACCCCGCTTTGGACACGCTCGCACTGTTTCCCTACCTGTCTCCGCTGCGGTTTGGGGAGATTCATCTTCCTGTGTGTGTGTGCGTGTGTGTGTGTGCGATTACCAAGGTGGGACAGGTGATGAAATCTCATTTACACAAATTCATTTCTGGATTGGAGAAAACCACCAAGAACAAAAAACACATTTTTCCTGGGTTACAGGCTTAATGTGATGAAGGGAGAAAAATAAATAAGAAAGAGAGAGAAAGAGACGGCACTGTTTCTGGCTTTTATTTGAAATGCATGGTTTTTTGGGGGTGATCATTTTTGGCGAATTGCTTCTTGGGAGAAGTGAAACAGACAGAGGGGATGGGGGCCCCAAAGCCGCGCTCCAGAGGACCACAGCTATGAGCCACATTTGTGATCTGATTTGTCTGAGTTATATTAATGTATTTGTGTGCGTTTAAATGTATTAATTGAAGTATGAGGATGTGTTACTCTGTGCATGTTTGAGCAAATGTATGTGTATGTGTTTGTGAAAGTATGCATGTGTGTAAGTGAGGGTGAATGCATGTGTGTACATTTGTGTGTGGTTTCATAGATTTATGTGTGTATGTGCGTTTTTATGCAGCGTGTGATTGAGTATTTTTATATTTGTATATTTGGTTGTGTGATTGGGGAGATATCTTTTTTCTTTTTGTACGTGTCTTTGTGTGTGCGTATGTGTGTGTCTGTGTGTGTGCATGCATGTGTGTGTGTGTGTATGTGCGTGTGTGTGTGTGCGTGTGTGTGTCTGTGTATGTGTGTGCGTGTGTGTCTGTGTGTGTGTGTGTGTGTCTGTGTATGGTTGTGTGTGCGTGTGTGTGTGTCTGTGTCTATGTGTGTGTGTCTGTGTGTGCGTGTGTGTATGTGCTTGTGTGTGTCTGTGTATGTGCGTGTGTGTTTGTGTATGTGCGTGTGTGTGTGTGTCTGTGTATGTGTGTGCGTGTGTGTGTGTGCGTGTGTGTGTGTGTCTGTGTATGGTCGTGTGTGCATGTGTGTGTGTCTATGTGTGTGTGTGTGTCTGTGTGTGTGTGTGTGTGTGTGTGTGTGTGTGTGTGTGTCTGATTTGTTCTCACTGCCCTTCAGAATTCCGTCTTTGCGGAGCTCTGATATGACTGGAGAGCAGGGTGGTCAGGACTAAATGAGATGGAATAACTGTAATAAAAGAGCAAAAAGCAGAACTAGAAAAAAATCTGATTGCTTCACCGCATCCTGTAGCATTACTGTCAGGTGTAATTGAAGCACGATTTGCACGTATTTAGGATTCACAAGTTGTACCAGGCCTCATTCTTCTTCCCAATTTTTTTAAAAAAAACATTGGTTATAGACAGCAGCAGAGGCAGTGGAATTATGGGTAAGGGAAGTACTGAAATGAGTTGGTTTGTATTTTTTATTTTTTTTGGTCTGTATTTTTTTCCTCCTCTTCTTCTTTTCCACCCCTCTCCTCAGATAAAAGTTTTGAAGCAGCTGTTCTGAGTTAATGAGGATATTAGATATGAGATGTGCTATCTTTCCCTAATTGATTTATTTATATATTTTGGTTGGGGGGAGATGAAAGGGAGGATGTGCGTGTTGGGTGTCGATCTGAGATAATGAACAGTGCCATGGTGTCAGGTTAAAGCTTTGCGCTGACATCACGGGCCAGCCAGAGATGACATGCCAACACTGGGTGGTACATCTCTCTGAGAGCTGGAGCTCGGTGAGTGAAAGAGAGAGAAAGAGAGAGAGGGGGGAAGGAGGAGAAAAGGGGAAGGGAGAGAGAGACAGAGGGAAAAGGAGGTGGAAGGGAAGGGGATGAGAAAGAGGCAGCGTGCGAGCAGGAGACAGAGAGAAGAGGAGAACGGTACAAAGAGGGGATGAGAAAGAGAATGAAAGAAAGAAGGAAGAGAAGGGGGAAGAGTGAGAGAGGAAGTGAAAGAGGGGGAGACAGAGAAAAGAAGTGAGGTATAGGAAGAGGGGATGAGAAAGAGAATGAAAGAAAGATGGAAGAGAAGGGGGAAGATTGAGAGAGGAAGCGAGAGAGGGGGAGACAGAGAAAAGAAGTGAGAGGTATAGGAAGAGGGGATGAGAAAGAGAATGAAAGAAAGATGGAAGAGAAGGGGGAAGAGTGAGAGAGGAAGCGAGAGAGGGGGAGACTGAGAAAAGAAGTGAGAGGTATAGGAAGAGGGGATGAGAAAGAGAATGAAAGAAAGATGGAAGAGAAGGGGGAAGAGTGAGAGAGGAAGCGAGAGAGGGGGAGACAGAGAAAAGAAGTGAGAGGTATAGGAAGAGGGGATGAGAAAGAGAATGAAAGAAAGATGGAAGAGAAGGGGAAGAGTGAGAGAGGAAGCGAGAGAGGGGGAGACTGAGAAAAGAAGTGAGAGGTATAGGAAGAGGGGATGAGAAAGAGAATGAAAGAAAGATGGAAGAGAAGGGGGAACAGTAGGAGAGGAAGCGAGAGAGGGGGAGACTGAGAAAAGAAGTGAGAGGTATAGGAAGAGGGGATGAGAAAGAGAATGAAAGAAAGATGGAAGAGAAGGGGGAAGAGTGAGAGAGGGGGAGACTGAGAAAAGAAGTGAGAGGTATAGGAAGAGGGGATGAGAAAGAGAATGAAAGAAAGATGGAAGAGAAGGGGGAAGAGTGAGAGAGGAAGCGAGAGAGGGGAGACTGAGAAAAGAAGTGAGAGGTATAGGAAGAGGGGATGAGAAAGAGAATGAAAGAAAGATGGAAGAGAAGGGGAAGAGTGAGAGAGGAAGCGAGAGAGGGGGAGACTGAGAAAAGAAGTGAGAGGTATAGGAAGAGGGGATGAGAAAGAGAATGAAAGAAAGATGGAAGAGAAGGGGAAGAGTGAGAGAGGAAGCGAGAGAGGGGAGACAGAGAAAAGAAGTGAGAGGTATAGGAAGAGGGGATGAGAAAGAGAATGAAAGAAAGATGGAAGAGAAGGGGAAGAGATCGAGGGGGAGGAAGACGGGGGGAGATGGAGAGAGGGGGAAAGAGAGGGGTGGAGGGATCAGAGCAGGCAGAGGGGTGTTATGGGAGTAGGTGCTTTGCTAATGGGGTGCCGGGAGACCCGGGCTGAACAGATGGGGTGCAAATTGCGCGAGGTACGCGGGAGCTCCGCTGGGCTCCGCTGGGCTCCGCTGGGCGGCATGTGGCCAGGACGCAGCCCTCTCCATGCATGATTAAAACTTGAGCAGGAAGAAAAGAGACGGCACATCTAGACTGATTGAGGATGTTGGGGGGTCAGGGAGTGGGGTTTATCGGGGTAGATCTGCCAGACTGATATTAACTGGGGGTGTGGGTGGGAGGGAATAAGGGAAAGTACCTCTTTATTTTGTTACGGCTGACAATGCTAGGGGTCTGGATATTTGGGTGAAAATAAACCTGCAGTGTGCGTGTTTGTATTTGAATATTTGTGTTTCTGTTTTTGAGTTTGTTTTTGTGTGTCTTTGTGCTTGTGTCTTTGTGTTTGCATGCGTGTCTGTGCCTGTGAATGCTTATGTGAGAGTGTGTGCATATGAATGTGAGTCGGTGTGAGTGAGCGTCTGAGTGTTTGCGTGCGTGCATGTAAGTGTTCGTGTGTGTTTTTGTGTGTGTGTGTGTGTGTGTGTGTGTGAGAGAGTTCAGCAGTGTGGGAAACCCCTCTCTGTCTCTCTCAGTCCCTGCACTGCAGTGCTGTTGTCTGAGTGTGTTGTTATAGTTCAGTGGAACACACAGCTGCTGAGTCCCTCAGCACCAATCTGTCTGATTCCGACAGGCTACTTCACCTTGCGTGGAGAGCCGTGTGATTGTGGAGAGGGGGCAGCCGGGTAGTCAAGTCTGCCCCCCCCCAGCCCCCCGTGGGGGCCTGTGCACACACACACAGTGGGAACGGTTGCCGTGGCGGCACGAACAGCAGTAGCAACAGCTGCGGGTCAGCTGGCAGTCCTCTCGCTCTCTGTCTGTTGCGCCGTCCAGCTGGGTCCTGGAGCCACCCCCCCCCCCCCGCCCCTAAACCCCGTCCCCCTCACACATGTGCCCCAAAAAACACCCTCTCCGTTAGACGCGCCCCTAACACCCCCTCACTGTGAGCCCTGCAGATGGAAGTGACACTGGCCACTTTGGAGATGCTGGGGGGGCTCTGGCTCACAAAGAGCTTTAGGACTACATAGAGCTCTCTCCCTCTCTCTCCCTCTCTCTCTGTATCTCTCCCCTACCTTTCCCTCTCTCTCCTTCCCTCCCTCCCTCTCCCTCTCTCTCGCTCTCTGAGCTTTCAACTGGTTGATGATCCGCCTTCCAGGGTGGAAGAGAGGGGGAACGAAGGCAATTTATGGTTCCATACTCTGTGATAATCTTGGCAACGTAAATGGTGGTGATTCACATATCCGTTTTTTTTATTTTTTTGAGGGTTATGGGTTTATATTTATCAGCAGTTTAGTCTCAGCATGCAGGCTCTGAGCTAAGCTGACAGCTCCAAGCCAGCTTGTGTTTTTGTTGCCTTTTTTGACTGCGGCAGATTTTTGCTCATAATCATCCGTATTTAGGGAAAAAAATGGAGGAACTGTCACTCTCTGTACGTTTTTCTCTTTAACACATCACTTATTTATATTATCAGATCTGGTTCACATTTGATTCAGGTGTTTAGTGTAATTGGTGATGCTCTCCTTCTTGCGGTTACTTACACAAAATGACTGCAGAGTTATGCTGTGTGTGTGTGCGTGCGTGTGTGTGTTTTTGGTCTTCGTTGATCGAGTGTGATGCCGCTTGGCAGCACTCTGCCCCTGGGTCGCAGGCGGACTGCGGGAGGGACCGGGCTGATGGCACACACATTCTGAGTGAGGGGTAGGTCGCGCAGCCCTGGAAACATGGCAGAGAGCGGAGGGAAGAGGGGCGCATTCGTCTGTGACACGGCCCATTAACCCCCAACCCCCCACGCTCCTTTAATGAAACCGGTCTGAGGCCTTCAACCATGTGTGGGGTGCCTCCATCCAACTCTCAGTACGTGGGAGTGAACCAGACTGAGCACTCTAAATGACAACAACATACAAAAAAAAAGAAAAACGATGTATCTCTCTCTCTCGCTCTCTCTGAAACTCTCTGTTTTTCTCTCTGAATTCAATGCTGCTATATCGGCACGGCAACTGGCCTGCATCCTCTCCAGACTCTAACAGCTGTGAAACACTCACAATGTGAAACAGAATTTAAAAATGATGCTCTTTGTGAACAAAAAGAAGAAGACTTTGCGGAGTTGGGTTTTGTCCGGCAACATTCCAGAGAGTTTTTTTTGTCTCTGTCTCTCTTGCGGAAATATGTGGATTTCGCACTTCCTAGCAGTGTGCTTGAGTAAACGATAACAGTGTTGGACCGAGAAGGAGGGTCCCTTTTTCTCTGGGTTTTCTTGTTTTCTGATGTCTACAGTTTTTGTTTTTTCTTTCTTAAAAACTCAAATTTCACAGAGATGAAGCAGTCTATGATAGACTGTAACTATGCAAAGCTTCTGGTTGCAGTCGTTACTGCTGAAGGTAGCATAATATTCATTTATTGAGTCTAAGGGGGTGAAAACTGTCTCACACGTTCCATTTGGTTCCATTTTTCAATAGTGTTACATGTTGATCTTATGAATACAACATTGCAAACATATAAAATCTGATTACTTTTCACTTTTCTGTGTGTAATATATATATATATGTAATATATATATATATATATATATATATTCAAGGTGAAATATTTGGCTAGCAAAAGTGAAGTGTCTTGTGCTCTCACATACTGTATTTAAATGAATGAGGTTGAAATAGAAAGGGAATGGATATTGCATAACTTTCTTTGAATAAATAGATGAAGTGAAGTATCAACATTTTGTGTGTTATTTGTTCACTCGGGTTTTGGGTCAAGATCTGATTCATTTTGTCAGAATATGAAACGCTGCTGAAAGTCAGACAATGCTACATAGCATGCGGTATTCTCAAGGTTAAATAGAGGGCTTTTTAAAAGTCAAGCCTCTTTCTCTTTCATACTGTATTTAAATGAATGAGGGATAAAAATAAGGGGAAAGCTGAAGGCAGCAGTTGGGTTTCCTGTGCTGCACACTGGCAGTGACGGATGCCGGGGACCCCTGAGCCCCACTTTGTGTAACAGCGGAATACATCACCAGATCAACTTTGACCTTGAACCAAATTGGTTTTTATCTTCTGAGATTACATCATCCGGCTTTCGGTTTCAGCCGTGCAATGGGCTGGATCAGAGTGAATGAAACAAATTGAAACCCCCCTTGACAGAAATAAAATAAATAAATAAATAATATCTGTAGTACTACTCACAAAAACAAAAATGCCACCATGTACACTTACAGAAAAAACATCCCTGCTGTTTAACTTCCAGCAGAAACCTTCTACACAGATTTAGCTGTACATAGAAGCTGAAAGGACAGCACCAGAGTAACATACTGTTCTGTTAATAGCAGTATTTTAGCAATTACCCCTGTGCCAACAAACAAGCATGCACACACAAACACGCACGTACTTACATGTGCGCACACACTCACACACACACACACATACCTCTTCACTGTCTAGATTCATCTGCAGTTACTTTTAGTTGCCTCAGCTTTAGCAAGAAGATGTATTCCTTTTTGTCTCCCTTTCTCCCTGTATCTCTTGGTCTCTCTCTCTCTCTCTCTCTCTTCTCTCTCTCTGTTCCTACGTGTTATTGTGGCTGGCGCCAGTCCAAGCTGGGAGGCAGAGAGCCACCGTTTTAGTTGACCCTCTGCTGTTCTGTCACAGAGAGATCCTGCTGTACACACACACACACACACAAAGCACTGAGTCCCCTTTGGCCTCTGTCCAATCCCAGAATTACACACACACGCACCTCAGTGACCTCACAGATTATCACTGTTATTATTTGACAGATGTGCTGAATCAGACCGAATTACAAAACCATCAAGGCAATATACACATGCATATCACAGGCTTAAAAAGCCTTATGGTAAAACATTCCCTGCGTGTGTCCGTGTTTGCCTGTATGTGTGTGTATATACTTTTAAGTTTGCCATTCATAATGGCTACATATGCATTGAATCTTGGTCTTGGTTTTGGTAATAATAATAGTCAAAAATAGTAATAATAAATGTAATCCATGTTTGTGGCAAAACTTTTTTTGGTAGTCAGGAGAAATGGATATGATTTTGAAGGTATAATACTAGCGCTGTCCATGGTCCTGAATGGGGAAACTGCTGTGAATACTTTAAGGCATTGTACATCAGTGCTGTCCGTGGTGCTGAATGGGAAAACCCCTGTGAAGACTTTAAGGTGTTATGCAGCTGTGCTGTCCATGGTGCTGAATACGGAAGCCTCTGCATGGAAGGGTCACGCTGTTGCCGTGGCAGCGGGGACTCTATAAAGTGCATGTCATTGCCAGGAGGCAAAGTCAAAGCCTGGACCTCCCCTGCTCCTCCTGGTTCTTACTGAGCATGCCCAGTTCTCGTCCAAATGACTATGTGCAAAGCACAGCCCCCTTTTCCCTTGGCCTCTTACTTGAGTGGCACAGAGAGGAAAATGGAGCACTCTCCCTCTCGTGGGTCAGTTAATCTCAAAGGTTCTGGGACCTCCCACAACACTGGCTGGTACATAAAATGATGATGGAGAAAAAGGAAAATATTCAGAAAATTCTGAATATCCAAGTGAGAGAGAGAGAGAGAGAGAGAAAGAGTGAGAGAGCAAATGAGAGAGATAGAGAGAGAGAGCAAATGAGGGAGAGGAAGAGAGAGAGAGATACAGAGAGAGAGAGTGAGGGAGGTTCAGATGTGGATCTCTTGAACTTTCTCCTGCCTGTTTACTCAAACGGGACGGTCCACTGGATTTTTCCTGTCTTGTGTGTGTCTGAGTACAGTTGGGTAAAATACTGAGTGTATTTTTCTTATTTTATATCTTCAAACCTATTTTTTCTGCCTAATTTGGAATGCCCCATTGTATTAATGAGCTGTGCTCATTAGTGAACGCCGCTGTCAGTCTGGGAGAGCACCCTTGAAGCATGCGATATCAGCCAGCACTTCCTGTCACAGTGCAAGTCACAGGTTGAGCTCTCAACACAAGCTGGTGGACCGCGGCCGCTCAGTAGCCTAGTGAAGATTGTCAGTGAGCTGAGGAATCACGGACATCCCTTCCCCCAAAAAAACCACTTCAGCATACAAGGCTATGACGTCGGCCCCTACTGTATAATTATAGGAGCATGAGAGTCAGGATTAATCTTTTAAAAGGGAAAATCCGGGGCCCGATTAATTGCACAGATTTTGCCGTTACACAGGCGGCAAAACTGGAGAATGGAGCTATTTTTTTCCTCTTAATTAGCTCTGCTGTTGTTTCTGCCCCTCCGCATTGCTGTACCCCAGATTACTACAGTTCCAATTAGTCTTCCCAAAACATTGTTGAAGGGGAGCCTTTGCTCGCTCTCCTTCTTTATTTAAGGACCCCCCCGGGTCTGTCCTCCGTTCAGTATTTCACTGAAAGATGAGGGGACAAAGGCAGACTTATTTAATGCTGTGGAATCACAGTCTGTGTTTTTACTTCCTTCAGTGTCCATTATTTAATCCAATGAGAAATTGCTTTTTTGTTTCATCCAAAATTGCTTTGCTGATTTCGCTCATAAGTTTTTTTTTTTTTTTCTTCTGATTTATGGAGCTGATGGTCTTTGGGGAGACTAGTTTATGTGGACTTTAGAAGTTCTCTGTCTACACATATACGCCTCCTGTGCACTGAGCTTTATTTGAGTTGGTGTGGTGAATAGTGGAGATATCAGACTGCGGGCTACATTCAATCAAACGCACTTAGTCTCCTTGAGGGCAAATGAAATTCAATCAAAACAGACTTAAGTCTTTTTAAGGGCACGCGTTATTCTATTCCTGAATGAAAAAACACCTACCGAAGGGCATGTCTGCAATAAAATACAACACACACAAAGAAAATGATGTTGTAATGTAAAGTCTGTTTTGATTTAATTGCATGTACCCTTAAAGACAAAAGGAGTGCATTTAATTGAATCTCACTCTCCGTCTTCAGGCTTTTTTGTCTTGACAGGCTTTTGTCAAGCCCGTGCTCCTTAAGGAGCTACGCTTGGTGACTTCTAACCGTACACTTTATAGCTTCCATAAGCTGCTTGTGCAATTGGATTTTTTTTACTGGTGTGAATGAGGTCAGGTGACATTTGCAAGGCTGCCATGGTGGGGAAGGAGAAGGCTGAACCTACCACCCCCCCCCACCCAAAACCATGTGACATGATCATGTGACCCTCAGCATTCACGTGGTGTGCATACACACACACTCACACACACACACACACACACCCATATTTTGCACACACACACACACACACACCCCACACACACACACACAGTAAAAAAAGCCTCCTCCGCTCTTTCAGGATGTTGTTCCTCAGTAAAGTGCGTCGTAAAAGCCGAACCACATGCGTCAGACTTCCCTCCGGCTTGTGAAACCACAGGAGCTGCTTTTTTTTTTCAGAATCAAGCCCGCTCAATCATAATAATCCTCATTGATGCACTGTGCTCTAAGTTCCCTCTCATTTTTCCCTCCCCCCTCCCCCTTTTCCATTTGGACAAAATCAACCTTTTTCATGAAACGCAAACATGAGACATCCTGCTTATGACAGGATTCTGGGGTAAACTCAGCCCGGCTCATCACACTCCATCTTCCTGACTGAGCGCCGGAAGCCGCCCTGCTTGGCACCAATTGAAGAGCAGGCGTGGAGACGCGTGTTACGCACCTATCTGTCGTCCCCGCCGTGTTCCGAATACTGTCTCTTAAGCGCCTGCATTCTGTGAGGCTAATTGGCAAAAAAAAAGGTGAAACGGTTTCCCTGTTATGGAATGTTTTCCTCTCTCTTGCCGTGATAGTGTTTTTTTTTTTTTTGCCGGAATTCTCTGAGTGTGTGTAAAAGGCACGTGTTGACGGAGCGTTACCTGACCTCACCTGGGTTTGAGCGTCAGGGCCACGTTTGATGCATTCTGGGTACATGAAAGCAGCCATGACCTGACTACAGACTGCTGACATCATGGGAAGGTGGCGATGATGAGGAAGGGGGTGGGGGGTCATAACCTGACCTGTGTGTAACCCCATTCCCCCCCCTCCCTCAAATCTCTCCTTCATTTGGATGTCCTTCTCGATTCATCCTCTCTCCCGCCCTGTTCCTAAATCAAAAGCGAAACCCCTCCTAATTACCTGATTAATAATGAATGTGGGCTTGCTTTCGGCCCCCCCTCGCCCACCTACCCACCCCCCCCAAAGGACATGCCTTTGGTGGTGCGCGGGTGCGGGGTGTGGGCGTGCAGACCCAGGGGATATACCATGAAACGGGAGGTATTACCCCCCTCTGTGAATGTGTTAGCATGCACATGAACATGCGTGTGTTTCTGTGTGTGCATGCGCCCGTGTCTGCTTGCATCCATTGCTCGTGTCAGTGTGTTTATGTGTGTGTGTATATCTGCGTGCGGGTCTGAGTCGGGGTGCAATTCCATGTTGAATCAGTCACTCCGGGAAATGGATTATAATTCAGTTCATGACTTGGAAATATCATCGTTATGTTCTATGAGGAGTTTTCAATTAATTAATTGAATTTCCAGTTCATCCTTTGAATTTACCGAAATAAAAATTTAATTGGGCACACAGCCGTGGCTTGCATGTTTTTACATGCTTGTGTCGGTGTGCATGTGTTTGTGTGTGTGTGTGTGTGTGTGTGCGTCTGTTTTCAGGATCTTCATGAAGTTGTTTATGCACTTGAGATTTCCCTTTCAGTAGGATTGGCTGTTTACAATTGAAAATGAGAATTCAGTCACCAAAGTAATTGGCATGGGGCGCAGGTGTATTTCAGGTGTAGAGAGAGGACTGAAAGCTTGTGTGAGATTTGATACTCACGCAAGTGTGATTTTCTGTCATCGTCTCGTTTTCCCTTCGGCACTTTCCCCGTCTGAAAAACTTGTGACGAATGAGGATGGGCTGCTCTGCCCTGTTTGTATTTCTTGTTTTTCTCCAAGGCACCAGGATTGAAAAAAGATGAGTCTGTGTGGGTTTATTTTATGATTTTAATTAGATGATTTCATTTGAAGTTAATGGATTTTTTTTCCTGTCCCACTTGAGGATATTGCAACTTTCAACTAAATTTTCGGTTGTTGGTTGGGGGGTTGTTGGGTGGGTGGAGGGGGGCAGGGGGAGGAGCTGAGGGGAGTAGAGACAGGGTGTCTTCCCCTAGGCACTTGAAAGGGCGAGAGATTAAATTCATACAAACTGGCCCATTGCAAAACTTCAAAATACTCTTTGAAAGTCCCATTCCATTGGAATTCTTTGAAACAGTCCCATTCCATTGGAATTCTCAGTTCACCAGATAAAAATTTGCAGTCAGATTGTGTTGCTTTTGCTAATTTTGTATGGGGCTGTGTTTTTTTTTTGGGGGTGAGCTGCAGCCCAGCAGTAGCTAGCGCTGTGAGGTTCCCTCTCTTAATGAAGGCCTGCATGGGGCTGTGTTTTGGAGCTGCACTAAACTAAAACGCTGATAAACACTTCATCATTAATTCATTTCACTATTTATCCGCTCAGCAGACGCTGTCAGTGCTGTTCATTTACAGATAAATGTGGATAAATTATTACTTTTGGAGGTGCTTGAGTGAGGAAAGGTTGCTTTTATAATGCTGTTTGGCACCTGCGATACCCATGCCTGCTTCAGGTCTCACAGTCTCACAGTCAAAAGTTGCATAACTATTAAAGAAAGCGCTAAGAAAATGTACAACCCATTGGAGAGCCAAAAAACATATTTTGAAAATTTCCCTCAAGGAAATTTTGAAGTTAAAGATAAATGGCTGACCATGTGTCTTTTTTTCTTTTCTTCTTTTTCATGTCCTGCTTTTGTCTGGAACTATGGTGGTCACGTCCTCCCTTGACATACTTCAACTTCAGGTAAGGAATGCTGCTTTTCTTATGATAATGTCTTTGGTGAAATTTGATTGGATGGCTCAGCTTGATGGGAGTGGCTGAATCTCTCCCCCCCCCAACAGACAAGGCAGAGAGCCAATCACAATGTGTTCCGACACCAGCGTGTGACCTTGTGGTTGAACAAAGGAGGTTCCGCTTGGTTACTCTTGACATTAAAATGTCTTTTGTTTGGCCTCGATTTACGAGGTGCCCACAGAGCCTTAAAAACCCCTGTGTGAGAATGACATAATGAGCTCTCTGGTGGTGAATCCAGTAAAAAGACTGATTTGCAACACAGAAAGTTCCACCACCTATTGGAAACAGTTCATCCGCAGTTACATTTTACTCATTTATCGCGATTTCATCCATAGCAAATCACACACACATGTTTTAATACAATCAGTTTTTACAGTTGGATTTTTTTGTACAGGAGCAATTGAGGTCAAGTGCCTAACTCAAGAATGGCAGTTACCCCAACTGGTAATTGAATCTGCAGCCTGGTTTCAAGTCCAGTACCCTAACCATTATAAAACTTTACTGCTAGGACATCCTAACCGATAGAGGTGAGGAAGGAGGGTATTTAGCAATTTGGATAGCAAATTGATTTGGATAATGACCACGTTGGCAAATTGATTTTTGATTGGACAAACAATGACAATGATTGACAGATTAGTGTAGCTCCACCCACTAGTTAGAGAGAAAAATGGCATTTTTTTTATTGGTTTTAGCAAATCAAGGCAATGATTAGACAGATTCCCTGTGTGGGGTTAGGGCTCCACCCACTAGTTAGCAGGGTCCCAGTCATTTACCCACAATGGCCACTAGGCTTGGCTGCCCTCAGTGCCCTTGCATGAACTCTGCATGCTTGCCTTTAAAGACTGTAGAAAAGAGCCCTGAAGGCATATGTGTTTTCAGACTAACATTGCAGCTCCTTCTCTTTGCCCAATGAGGATTCTACCTGTCATTTTGTGTTTCTGGGAGGGTGGGGGGTGGAGGGGCTGCTGGTAGGGCAGGAAATTGTTTCCAATGGTTACCATGGGTCAATTAGCCGTGTCACTCACAGGTCAGACCTCAGTGAAACATTTCACACAGGGATGCAAGAACATTATACAGCTGTCATTCATAAGCGTAACGCATAATTTAGCTCATGTGTCAGTTGACAGAAATGAATGGGTTAATTAGATAATTAAGAGTGGAAGGTGGCATGGAATTCAGGAACAGATACCAGGTATGGCCCATTCTTGCCCACACATGGTATGGGTCTCTGTTTCTAACTCAGGGGATTCGAGATAGAGAGACTGAGGGTATTGAGGAATTTCTCCAGGCGAGGGGAATGTGTGTGTGTGTGTGTGTGTGTGTGCATTGGGGGAAACACCCCCTTCCCCCCATCCCCAGTTTAAGTCACGGTGATGAGGATTAATGGTGACAGTGTGTTACTAGAGACGCGAGGTGTTACTCTTGGATCTCTCAGTGTCACCGCGGTTACAGCGTTTGTGCGGTGGTTTTTGCAACATCAGCTGGGCCCCGCGACTCCACACCTCCCGGGAGGTGCCAAAGCGCGCTTAGCCGCCAGGCGACATCATCGTTGCGCTACGATTCAGCTGCGTTTCCGCGGTGTGTGCTGCATTCCAATGAACTGCTCCCCCCACACACACACACACCCGTCACTCACTAGCAGTAGGGTAGGTGTCCTAGCGTTGTTTGTGCGGGGAGGGTGTATTTTGGAGTTAGCGTACCTTGCGGATTCTGCACTTTTCTCTCTTTCGCTCTCTCTGAGCCTCTCTCCTCCAGAGTGTCTCCGCTGCTCATTTTATTTTGTAGTTATTTATTTATTTTTTTGTGTTACTGCAGCATTCGGATGACCAGAATTGCAGTGGCGGAGAGTGTAGAGGGAGGGATTAGTGAGCTCAGTAGGTGTGGGAGAGCCCCCTGCTGGCTGGAGCTGGTACTACCCTGTTCGGTGTTCCCTGCTGCTGTAACCGTTTCTCAGTTCTCTGTCCCTGAAGAATTATACATGTTCCTATGGAAGTCTCACAGCTGTTGTCTGTTAGTGACTCTTGTTCTACCCCCTACAGTATTGTGTGCTGTCTGCAGCACACCTGTTCTGGAGAACCTAGCCCTGCCTATTCACACACACATACAGAAACACTTCCATGCACGCACACTCTCACTCAGATATCCACATACACACTGAAATGCATGTGAACAGAAGCAACCACATGCACACACAGACACATGCGATAACACACATATACATATGGCCTCACACATGCAATTTTAAACAGAAAGGTACATGCACACACACACACCCACACACAAACACTCACCCGCATGCACACAACCACCCACACACACGCACCACACACGCACACAAATACACACGCACACATACTCACGTCATCCCCAGTCGCTCCTTTAACAGTGATTCTCGGTTGTGTTAGATAGTCCCCAGATTAAATCATTATCCATATGGGAATGGCCCAGCTCTGTGTACCTCAGTGTATCTGTGCTTATCTGTGCTGTGAGGGCCTGTAGGAGCTCTCACACATGCTGTAAAACTCTACAGTTGTAAAAATGCAGCCATCTCTGTCTCCAGGGGTTTATACGGCCCCTGTCTCCCCCCCAACACAAATGGAAGGGCGGGCAGCCAGCAGGGTCCTCTGCATGTATGTGTGTGTGTGTGTGTGTGTGAGTGCATGTATGAGTGAGAGTGTGTCTGTGTGTGTGTGTGTGTGTGTGTGTGTGTGTGTGTGTGTGTGTGTGGGAACATGTATGAGTGAGAGTGTGTCTGTGTGTGAGTGCGTATGTGTGAGAGTGTGTGTGTTTGTGTTTGTGTTTGTGTGTGTGTGAGTGTGCATGTATGGTTGAGTTTGTGTCTGCATGTGGAAAGGGGTGTTTTTGTGTGTATGTGTGTTGGCGTGTTTGTGTATTTTTATGTTTTGTGGGTGTGTTTTGGTATGTGTGTGTTTGTGTGTGTGTGTGTGTGATGGTTTGGACTGAGCAAGGGCAGAGAGTGTCTTGTATTTTTAGCCTGATGTACAGTGTGTGGCAGAAACCTGCTTATGTTTGCTGATTATTCTCCCTGGTTTCTGCCTCACAAAGGCACTAATTAATCAGCCACCAGCCAATGGGTGGCGATCTCAAGCCAACAGGAGCGAGGAACTGGGGCGGTCATTCTCTTGGTTTGCACCCTCAATCTCCCCACCCATCTCTCCACCCCCTACCTTTCACCAGGTACCAATTTCAGGCATCTTCCTATCCTGGTGAATTATGACATATGAACCAAGAAGCGGCTGGGTTAGCGAAAGAGGCTGAAATTCACAGTGTGAGATGGACAAACTGTGGTATCCGCTGGGGTCTGTACAAACGCTTGGGGGAAAAAACCTGGTATTTGCCAGGATTTGGGAATTGCAACATAATGGCTCAAAGTCATACACCTGTACTGAATGATCTCAGCAGGTGACTTAGCCTGTGTCAGGCTACGGTTTTGATGTCTCTATCTATTGATGCTTGCTTATTAAAGTGACGAATAGTGTAAATGTGAGATGCACACACATATTTCATACCCGCATGAGACCGCCTCTGACCGCGCGCAGGCCCGAAAGTGATTTTTTACTTGAATCTCGTTCGAAAGTTAGCGAGCGGCTGTCGGTCGATGGGAAATGCATTGGAAAAGTGATCACCTGGTCGCGGAGGGGGCCCGTTGGATCAATGTGTGACAGTGCGGCACCTCCACTGAGCGCGCTCAGATGTGGACGCAGCGACGATCAATAGCTCCTCATCAGGGATTAGTGCACATAATGACAACTGCTGCAATTTATTTCTCCTCTGTTTTTTTTTTCTGAAAATAGCTATATGTGTGTGATGATCTGCTGCGTGTGATTGTCCTGGTTCAGACTGTTGTGTATGTCACAGTCTGAGTTTAGTCTATAGTGTGTAATAGTGTGGGTTTAGTCTATAGTGTGTGGTAGTCTGGGTTTAGTCTATAGTGTGTGATAGTGTGGGTTTAATCTATAGTGTGTAATAGTGTGGGTTTAGTCTATAGTGTGTAATAGTGTGGGTTTAGTCTATAGTATGTCACAGTCTGGGTTTAGTGTGTGCATTAGTCTGGGTTTAGTTTGTTGTGTGTGTATGTGTATGTGTGTGCGTGCATTAATCCTCATTTAGTATGTAATGTGTATACAATTTCTGGTTTATTCTTTAGTGTGTGTGTGTGTGTGTGTGTGTGTGTGTGTGTGTGTGTGTGTGTGTATGCATATGTCCTAGTTTAGTCTTAAGTGTGTGTGTGTGCATTAGTTCTGGTTTACTCTGTGTGCGATAGTCCCTGTGTTGGCTTTAGTGTG